>JAJJWW010019478.1:0-393687 GCA_023531295.1 Papaver armeniacum
AACTAATGTGTTAAGGACAACTTGTTGAACCCGTGATTCTGCCTCGTCAAGTTATTTCGGTAGAGTTGTTTCGCATTAGTTCTTTACATATTATTTTCGATACATCTAACGTCTTTGTTCATTGTTGCAAGATCCCAACAGTTTCACCATAAATAGTGATGATAGAAGTAACATGAAAACCCGGAAATGACTTCTTTTCTCGTTATCTTCTTGTTGATCAATTATAACAACAGTAGATTAATCTTTTTGTTATCCCCATGAACTGCAGGACAATCCACGACTTTTGTTGTAGAGAGTGATTCGAAGTAAAATAATAAAATCTAAGACTTTATCTTTTTGATTTCGGTTTCAAATGTACACAAGAAGTAAAATTTGAAGAATACACGATTTCTCTAGACATAACTGTGCATTTGAAGACTAATTAGGGATGGGTTTTGAAAGAACTTGTTTGAATCAGAGAAAGGGGTTATGGTTGGAAAGATATTTTTGATAAGAAATTTATTAGCTTTTGACCTTCGGAGAGTAAAGTAAAGTAAAGAAGAAAAAGAGCTCCTTTATTTCTACTTGGGAGTTGGGAATAAGTTTAGTGTTATAGGGACCTTGTTCTTTATCGGTATGAGTCCTTTGGATATTGATTGGACCCTTAAGGTAAGAAGGCCAAGCTTGGTCCATTGGGGTCCCTTGCGATATGCGCGTATGCCATGCACCAAGTTCCTCTTCTACTCGGATTTGTTTTTTGGGTAGTTTTTCTTTAGGAAATTAATTCCTAAAATATTTTTAGAGTTTTATTTATGGGTAAATTCTTTTAGGTTTTTTACTAGTTTTTTAAAGAAAACCAAAACCTAACTTGATTTGCAAGTATTTTCTCCTTTAAATACAACTCGAAATTCGTATTCTATACACCGGAAAAATTCTTCTTTTATTCTAGGGTTTTCTCCAGACGTTTTTACCTCCATCCCTGTTGCTGAGTTCGAAGAGAGGGTAACTTGCGTTGTGCTAACTCAAGTTATATCGGGCAGTCTTATCCTGGACACATCTTATTTGTGAGGGGTTTAGCATTACTCAACTCGAGTATACCCGCGAACTAATGTGTTAAGGACAACTTGTTGAACCTGTGATTCTGCCCTCGTCAAGTTATTTCGGTAGAGTTGTTTCGCATTAGTTCTTTACATATTATTTTCGATACATCTAACGTGCTGTTCATTGTTGCAAGATCCCAACAGTTTCACCATAAATAGTGATGATAGAAGTAACATGAAAACCCCGGAAATGACTTCTTTCTCGTTATCTTCTTGTTGATCAATTATAACAAAAAAGATTAATCTTTTTGTTATCCCCATGAACTACAGACAATCCTGACTTTTGTTGTAGAGAGTGATCTGAAGTAAAATAATAAAATCTAAGACTTTATCTTTTTTGATTTCTGGTTTCAAATGTACACAAGAAGTAAAATTTGAAGAATACACGATTTCTCTAGACATAACTGTGCATTTGAAGACTAATTAGGGATGGGTTTTGAAAGAACTTGTTTGAATCAGAGAAAGGGGTTATGGTTGGAAAGATATTTTTGATAAGAAATTTATTAGCTTTTCAAACCTTCAGAGAGTAAAGTAAAGTAAAGAAGAAAAAGAGCTCCTTTATTTCTACTTGGGAGTTGGGAATAAGTTTAGTGTTATAGGGACCTTGTTGTTTGTCTTAGGTATGAGTCCTTTGGATATTGATTGGACCCTTAAGGTAAGAAGGCCAAGCTTGGTCCATTGGGGTCCCTTGCGATATGCGCGTATGCCATGCACCAAGTTCCTCTTCTACTCGGATTTGTTTTTTTGGCGAGTTTTTCTTTAGGAAATTAATTCCTAAAATATTTTTAGAGTTTTATTTATGGGTAAATTCTTTTAGGTGTTTTACTAGTTTTTAAAGAAAACCAAAACCTAACTTGATTTGCAAGTATTTTCTCCTTTAAATACAACTCGAAATTCTCGTATTCTATACACCTTAAAAATTCTTCTTTTATTCTAGGGTTTTCTCAGTGACGTTTTTACCTCCATCCCTGTTCTTTGAGTTCGAAGAGAGGGTAACTTGCGTTGTGCTAACTCAAGTTATATCGGGAAGTCTTATCCTGGACACATCTTCACTGTGAGGGGTTTAGCATTACTCAACTCGAGTATACCCGCGAACTAATGTGTTAAGGACAACTTGTTGAACCTGTGATTCGCCCTCGTCAAGTTATTTCGGTAGAGTTGTTTCGCATTAGTTCTTTACATATTATTTTCGATACATCTAACATGTTGTTCATTGTTGCAAGATCCCAACAGTTTCACCATAAATAGTGATGATAGAAGTAACATGAAAACCCCGGAAATGACTTCTTTCTCGTTATCTTCTTGTTGATCAATTATAACAACAGGAGATTAATCTTTTTGTTATCCCCATGAACTACGGACAATCCATGACTTTTGTTGTAGAGAGTGATTCAAGTAAAATAATAAAATCTAAGACTTTATCTTTTTTGATTTCTCGGTTTCAAATGTACACAAGAAGTAAAATTTGAAGAATACACGATTTCTCTAGACATAATTGTGCATTTGAAGACTAATTAGGGATGGGTTTTGAAAGAACTTGTTTGAATCGAGAGAAAGGGGTTATGGTTGGAAAGATATTTTTGATAAGAAATTTATTAGCTTTTCACCTTGAGAGAGTAAAGTAAAGTAAAGAAGAAAAAGAGCTCCTTTATTTCTACTTGGGAGTTGGGAATAAGTTTAGTGTTATAGGGACCTTGTTGTTTGTGCTCAGTATGAGTCCTTTGGATATTGATTGGACCCTTAAGGTAAGAAGGCCAAGCTTGGTCCATTGGGGTCCCTTGCGATATGCGCGTATGCCATGCACCAAGTTCCTCTTCTACTCGGATTTGTTTTTTGGGCGAGTTTTTCTTTAGGAAATTAATTCCTAAAATATTTTTAGAGTTTTATTTATGGGTAAATTCTTTTTAGGTGTTTTACTAGTTTTTTAAAGAAAACCAAAACCTAACTTGATTTGCAAGTATTTTCTCCTTTAAATACAACTC
Source organism: Papaver armeniacum (assembly GCA_023531295.1). NCBI lineage: Eukaryota > Viridiplantae > Streptophyta > Magnoliopsida > Ranunculales > Papaveraceae > Papaver > Papaver armeniacum. Next base: position 3,062 of record JAJJWW010019478.1, read on the forward strand.
GAAATTCTGTATTCTATACACCGGAAAAATTCTTCTTTTATTCTAGGGTTTTCTCCAGACGTTTTTACCTCCATCCCTTTTGCTGAGTTCGAAGAGAGGGTAACTTGCGTTGTGCTAACTCAAGTTATATCGGGCAGTCTTATCTCGGACACATCTTCACATTTGTGAGGGGTTTAGCATTACTCAACTCGAGTATACCCGCGAACTAATGTGTTAAGGACAACTTGTTGAACCCGTGATTCTCGCCCTCGTCAAGTTATTTGGTAGAGTTGTTTCGCATTAGTTCTTTACATATTATTTTCGATACATCTAACGTCATGTTCATTGTTGCAAGATCCCAACAGTTTCACCATAAATAGTGATGATAGAAGTAACATGAAAACCCCGGAAATGACTTCTTTCTCGTTATCTTCTTGTTGATCAATTATAACAACAGTAGATTAATCTTTTTTGTTATCCCCATGAACTACGAGACAATCCACGACTTTTGTTGTAGAGAGTGATCTGAAGTAAAATAATAAAATCTAAGACTTTATCTTTTTTGATTTCTGGTTTCAAATGTACACAAGAAGTAAAATTTGAAGAATACACGATTTCTCTAGACATAATCGTGCATTTGAAGACTAATTAGGGATGGGTTTTGAAAGAACTTGTTTGAATCAGAGAAAGGGGTTATGGTTGGAAAGATATTTTTGATAAGAAATTTATTAGCTTTTCAGCCTTCAGAGAGTAAAGTAAAGTAAAGAAGAAAAAGAGCTCCTTTATTTCTACTTGGGAGTTGGGAATAAGTTTAGTGTTATAGGGACCTTGTTGTTTGTTTGCGGTATGAGTCCTTTGGATATTGATTGGACCCTTAAGGTAAGAAGGCCAAGCTTGGTCCATTGGGGTCCCTTGCGATATGCGCGTATGCCATGCACCAAGTTCCTCTTCTACTCGGATTTGTTTTTGGGCGAGTTTTTCTTTAGGAAATTAATTCCTAAAATATTTTTAGAGTTTTATTTATGGGTAAATTCTTTTTAGGTGTTTTACTAGTTTTTTAAAGAAAACCAAAACCTAACTTGATTTGCAAGTATTTTCTCCTTTAAATACAACTCAAATTCCGTATTCTATACACCGGAAAAATTCTTCTTTTATTCTAGGTTTTCTCCAGACGTTTTTACCTCCATCCATCCCGTTTCTTTGAGTTCAAGAGAGGGTAACTTGCGTTGTGCTAACTCAAGTTATATCGGCAGTCTTATCCTCGGACACATCTTCGCCTGTGAGGGGTTTAGCATTACTCAACTCGAGTATACCCGCGAACTAATGTGTTAAGGACAACTTGTTGAACCGTGATTCCGCCCTCGTCAAGTTATTTCGGTAGAGTTGTTTCGCATTAGTTCTTTACATATTATTTTCGATACATCTAACGTCTTGTTCATTGTTGCAAGATCCCAACAAGTTTCACCATAAATAGTGATGATAGAAGTAACATGAAAACCGGAAATGACTTCTTTTCGTTATCTTCTTGTTGATCAATTATAACAACAAGAGATTAATCTTTTTGTTATCCCCATGAACTACGAGACAATCCATGACTTTTGTTGTAGAGAGGATTCGAAGTAAAATAATAAAATCTAAGACTTTATCTTTTTGATTTCGGTTTCAAATGTACACAAGAAGTAAAATTTGAAGAATACACGATTTCTCTAGACATAATCTGTGCATTTGAAGACTAATTAGGGATGGGTTTTGAAAGAACTTGTTTGAATCGAGAGAAAGGGGTTATGGTTGGAAAGATATTTTTGATAAGAAATTTATTAGCTTTTCGGCCTTGAGAGTAAAGTAAAGTAAAGAAGAAAAAGAGCTCCTTTATTTCTACTTGGGAGTTGGGAATAAGTTTAGTGTTATAGGGACCTTGTTGCTGTTTGCGGTATGAGTCCTTTGGATATTGATTGGACCCTTAAGGTAAGAAGGCCAAGCTTGGTCCATTGGGGTCCCTTGCGATATGCGCGTATGCCATGCACCAAGTTCCTCTTCTACTCGGATTTGTTTTTGGGTGAGTTTTTCTTTAGGAAATTAATTCCTAAAATATTTTTAGAGTTTTATTTATGGGTAAATTCTTTTAGGTGTTTTACTAGTTTTTTAAAGAAAACCAAAACCTAACTTGATTTGCAAGTATTTTCTCCTTTAAATACAACTCGAAATTCTCAGTATTCTATACAGGAAAAATTCTTCTTTTATTCTAGGTTTTTCCGGACGTTTTTACCTCCATCCCCGTTGTTGAGTTCGAAGATAGGGTAACTTGCGTTGTGCTAACTCAAGTTATATCAGGCAGTCTTATCCTGGACACATCTTCGCTGGGAGGGGTTTAGCATTACTCAACTCGAGTATACCCGCGAACTAATGTGTTAAGGACAACTTGTTGAACCCGTGATTACGCCCTCGTCAAGTTATTTCGGTAGAGTTGTTTCGCATTAGTTCTTTACATATTATTTTCGATACATCTAACGTGATGTTCATTGTTGCAAGATCCCAACAGTTTCACCATAAATAGTGATGATAGAAGTAACATGAAAACCCTAAATGACTTCTTTCTCGTTATCTTCTTGTTGATCAATTATAACAACAGTAGATTAATCTTTTTGTTATCCCCATGAACTACGGACAATCCATGACTTTTGTTGTAGAGAGTGATTCAAGTAAAATAATAAAATCTAAGACTTTATCTTTTTGATTTCTCGGTTTCAAATGTACACAAGAAGTAAAATTTGAAGAATACACGATTTCTCTAGACATAACTGTGCATTTGAAGACTAATTAGGGATGGGTTTTGAAAGAACTTGTTTGAATCGAGAAAGGGGTTATGGTTGGAAAGATATTTTTGATAAGAAATTTATTAGCTTTTCAGCCTTCAGAGAGTAAAGTAAAGTAAAGAAGAAAAAGAGCTCCTTTATTTCTACTTGGGAGTTGGGAATAAGTTTAGTGTTATAGGGACCTTGTTGCTGTGCCAGGTATGAGTCCTTTGGATATTGATTGGACCCTTAAGGTAAGAAGGCCAAGCTTGGTCCATTGGGGTCCCTTGCGATATGCGCGTATGCCATGCACCAAGTTCCTCTTCTACTCGGATTTGTTTTTTGGGCGAGTTTTTCTTTAGAAAATTAATTCCTAAAATATTTTTAGAGTTTTATTTATGGGTAAATTCTTTTTAGGTGTTTTACTAGTTTTTTAAAGAAAACCAAAACCTAACTTGATTTGCAAGTATTTTCTCCTTTAAATACAACTCGAAATTCTGTATTCTATACACCGGAAAAATTCTTCTTTTATTCTAGGGTTTTCTCCGGACGTTTTTACCTCCATCCCTGTTGCTGAGTTCGAAGAGAGGGTAACTTGCGTTGTGCTAACTCAAGTTATATCGGGCAGTCTTATCCTGGACACATCTTCGCTGTGAGGGGTTTAGCATTACTCAACTCGAGTATACCCGCGAACTAATGTGTTAAGGACAACTTGTTGAACCCGTGATTCTCGCCCCTCGTCAAGTTATTTCGGTAGAGTTGTTTCGCATTAGTTCTTTACATATTATTTTCGATACATCTAACGTGTTGTTCATTGTTGCAAGATCCCAACAGTTTCACCATAAATAGTGATGATAGAAGTAACATGAAAACCCTAGGAAATGACTTCTTTCTCGTTATCTTCTTGTTGATCAATTATAACAAGTAGATTAATCTTTTTGTTATCCCCATGAACTACAGACAATCCACGACTTTTGTTGTAGAGAGTGATCTGAAGTAAAATAATAAAATCTAAGACTTTATCTTTTTTGATTTATGGTTTCAAATGTACACAAGAAGTAAAATTTGAAGAATACACGATTTCTCTAGACATAACTGTGCATTTGAAGACTAATTAGGGATGGGTTTTGAAAGAACTTGTTTGAATCGAGAAAGGGGTTATGGTTGGAAAGATATTTTTGATAAGAAATTTATTAGCTTTTCAGCCTTCAGAGAGTAAAGTAAAGTAAAGAAGAAAAAGAGCTCCTTTATTTCTACTTGGGAGTTGGGAATAAGTTTAGTGTTATAGGGACCTTGTTCTTTGTGTTTGTATGAGTCCTTTGGATATTGATTGGACCCTTAAGGTAAGAAGGCCAAGCTTGGTCCATTGGGGTCCCTTGCGATATGCGCGTATGCCATGCACCAAGTTCCTCTTCTACTCGGATTTGTTTTTTGGGCGAGTTTTTCTTTAGGAAATTAATTCCTAAAATATTTTTAGAGTTTTATTTATGGGTAAATTCTTTTTAGGTGTTTTACTAGTTTTTTAAAGAAAACCAAAACCTAACTTGATTTGCAAGTATTTTCTCCTTTAAATACAACTCGAAATTCTGTATTCTATACACCGGAAAAATTCTTCTTTTATTCTAGGGTTTTCTCCAGACGTTTTTACCTCCATCCCTGTTGCTGAGTTCGAAGAGAGGGTAACTTGCGTTGTGCTAACTCAAGTTATATCGGGCAGTCTTATCCTGGACACATCTTCGCTGTGAGGGGTTTAGCATTACTCAACTCGAGTATACCCGCGAACTAATGTGTTAAGGACAACTTGTTGAACCTGTGATTCTGTCCTCGTCAAGTTATTTCGGTAGAGTTGTTTCGCATTAGTTCTTTACATATTATTTTCGATACATCTAACGTGCTGTTCATTGTTGCAAGATCCCAACAGTTTCACCATAAATAGTGATGATAGAAGTAACATGAAAACCCCGGAAATGACTTCTTTCTCGTTATCTTCTTGTTGATCAATTATAACAACAGTAGATTAATCTTTTTTGTTATCCCCATGAACTACAGACAATCCACAGCTTTTGTTGTAGAGAGTGATCTGAAGTAAAATAATAAAATCTAAGACTTTATCTTTTTTGATTTCTGGTTTCAAATGTACACAAGAAGTAAAATTTGAAGAATACACGATTTCTCTAGACATAACTGTGCATTTGAAGACTAATTAGGGATGGGTTTTGAAAGAACTTGTTTGAATCAGAGAAAGGGGTTATGGTTGGAAAGATATTTTTGATAAGAAATTTATTAGCTTTTCAGCCTTCAGAGAGTAAAGTAAAGTAAAGAAGAAAAAGAGCTCCTTTATTTCTACTTGGGAGTTGGGAATAAGTTTAGTGTTATAGGGACCTTGTTGCTGTGCCGGTATGAGTCCTTTGGATATTGATTGGACCCTTAAGGTAAGAAGGCCAAGCTTGGTCCATTGGGGTCCCTTGCGATATGCGCGTATGCCATGCACCAAGTTCCTCTTCTACTCGGATTTGTTTTTGGGCGAGTTTTTCTTTAGGAAATTAATTCCTAAAATATTTTTAGAGTTTTATTTATGGGTAAATTCTTTTTAGGTGTTTTACTAGTTTTTTAAAGAAAACCAAAACCTAACTTGATTTGCAAGTATTTTCTCCTTTAAATACAACTCGAAATTCTGTATTCTATACACCGGAAAAATTCTTCTTTTATTCTAGGGTTTTCTCCAGACGTTTTTACCTCCATCCCTGTTGCTGAGTTCGAAGAGAGGGTAACTTGCGTTGTGCTAACTCAAGTTATATCGGGCAGTCTTATCCTGGACACATCTTCGCTGTGAGGGGTTTAGCATTACTCAACTCGAGTATACCCGCGAACTAATGTGTTAAGGACAACTTGTTGAACCTGTGATTCTGCCCTCGTCAAGTTATTTCGGTAGAGTTGTTTCGCATTAGTTCTTTACATATTATTTTCGATACATCTAACGTGTTGTTCATTGTTGCAAGATCCCAACAGTTTCACCATAAATAGTGATGATAGAAGTAACATGAAAACCCCGGAAATGACTTCTTTCTCGTTATCTTCTTGTTGATCAATTATAACAACAGTAGATTAATCTTTTTTGTTATCCCCATGAACTACAGACAATCCACAGCTTTTGTTGTAGAGAGTGATCTGAAGTAAAATAATAAAATCTAAGACTTTATCTTTTTTGATTTCTGGTTTCAAATGTACACAAGAAGTAAAATTTGAAGAATACACGATTTCTCTAGACATAACTGTGCATTTGAAGACTAATTAGGGATGGGTTTTGAAAGAACTTGTTTGAATCAGAGAAAGGGGTTATGGTTGGAAAGATATTTTTGATAAGAAATTTATTAGCTTTTCAGCCTTCAGAGAGTAAAGTAAAGTAAAGAAGAAAAAGAGCTCCTTTATTTCTACTTGGGAGTTGGGAATAAGTTTAGTGTTATAGGGACCTTGTTGCTGTGCCGGTATGAGTCCTTTGGATATTGATTGGACCCTTAAGGTAAGAAGGCCAAGCTTGGTCCATTGGGGTCCCTTGCGATATGCGCGTATGCCATGCACCAAGTTCCTCTTCTACTCGGATTTGTTTTTTGGGCGAGTTTTTCTTTAGGAAATTAATTCCTAAAATATTTTTAGAGTTTTATTTATGGGTAAATTCTTTTTAGGTGTTTTACTAGTTTTTAAAGAAAACCAAAACCTAACTTGATTTGCAAGTATTTTCTCCTTTAAATACAACTCGAAATTCTCGTATTCTATACACCGGAAAAATTCTTCTTTTATTCTAGGGTTTTCCAGACGTTTTACCTCCATCCTCGTTGCCGAGTTCGAAGAGAGGGTAACTTGCGTTGTGCTAACTCAAGTTATATCGGGCAGTCTTATCCTGGACACATCTTCGCTGTGAGGGGTTTAGCATTACTCAACTCGAGTATACCCGCGAACTAATGTGTTAAGGACAACTTGTTGAACCTGTGATTCTCGCCTCGTCAAGTTATTTCGGTAGAGTTGTTTCGCATTAGTTCTTTACATATTATTTTCGATACATCTAACGTGTTGTTCATTGTTGCAAGATCCCAACAGTTTCACCATAAATAGTGATGATAGAAGTAACATGAAAACCCCGGAAATGACTTCTTTCTCGTTATCTTCTTGTTGATCAATTATAACAACAGTAGATTAATCTTTTTGTTATCCCCATGAACTACAGACAATCCTTGACTTTTGTTGTAGAGATTGATCTCAAGTAAAATAATAAAATCTAAGACTTTATCTTTTTTGATTTACGGTTTCAAATGTACACAAGAAGTAAAATTTGAAGAATACACGATTTCTCTAGACATAACCGTGCATTTGAAGACTAATTAGGGATGGGTTTTGAAAGAACTTGTTTGAATCGAGAAAGGGGTTATGGTTGGAAAGATATTTTTGATAAGAAATTTATTAGCTTTTCAACCTTTGTGAGAGTAAAGTAAAGTAAAGAAGAAAAAGAGCTCCTTTATTTCTACTTGGGAGTTGGGAATAAGTTTAGTGTTATAGGGACCTTGTTCTTTGTGCGGTATGAGTCCTTTGGATATTGATTGGACCCTTAAGGTAAGAAGGCCAAGCTTGGTCCATTGGGGTCCCTTGCGATATGCGCGTATGCCATGCACCAAGTTCCTCTTCTACTCGGATTTGTTTTTTGGGCGAGTTTTTCTTTAGGAAATTAATTCCTAAAATATTTTTAGAGTTTTATTTATGGGTAAATTCTTTTTAGGTGTTTTACTAGTTTTTTAAAGAAAACCAAAACCTAACTTGATTTGCAAGTATTTTCTCCTTTAAATACAACTCGAAATTCTGTATTCTATACACCGGAAAAATTCTTCTTTTATTCTAGGGTTTTCTCCAGACGTTTTTACCTCCATCCCTGTTGCTGAGTTCGAAGAGAGGGTAACTTGCGTTGTGCTAACTCAAGTTATATCGGGCAGTCTTATCCTGGACACATCTTCGCTGTGAGGGGTTTAGCATTACTCAACTCGAGTATACCCGCGAACTAATGTGTTAAGGACAACTTGTTGAACCTGTGATTCTGCCCTCGTCAAGTTATTTCGGTAGAGTTGTTTCGCATTAGTTCTTTACATATTATTTTCGATACATCTAACGTGCTGTTCATTGTTGCAAGATCCCAACAGTTTCACCATAAATAGTGATGATAGAAGTAACATGAAAACCCCGAAATGACTTCTTTTCTCGTTATCTTCTTGTTGATCAATTATAACAACAGTAGATTAATCTTTTTGTTATCCCCATGAACTACAGACAATCCATGACTTTTGTTGTAGAGATTGATCTGAAGTAAAATAATAAAATCTAAGACTTTATCTTTTTTGATTTCTGGTTTCAAATGTACACAAGAAGTAAAATTTGAAGAATACACGATTTCTCTAGACATAACTGTGCATTTGAAGACTAATTAGGGATGGGTTTTGAAAGAACTTGTTTGAATCGAGAAAGGGGTTATGGTTGGAAAGATATTTTTGATAAGAAATTTATTAGCTTTTCACCTTCAGAGAGTAAAGTAAATAAAGTAAAGAAGAAAAAGAGCTCCTTTATTTCTACTTGGGAGTTGGGAATAAGTTTAGTGTTATAGGGACCTTGTTGTTTGTGCCGGTATGAGTCCTTTGGATATTGATTGGACCCTTAAGGTAAGAAGGCCAAGCTTGGTCCATTGGGGTCCCTTGCGATATGCGCGTATGCCATGCACCAAGTTCCTCTTCTACTCGGATTTGTTTTTTGGGCGAGTTTTTTCTTTAGGAAATTAATTCCTAAAATATTTTTAGAGTTTTATTTATGGGTAAATTCTTTTTAGGTGTTTTACTAGTTTTTTAAAGAAAACCAAAACCTAACTTGATTTGCAAGTATTTTCTCCTTTAAATACAACTCGAAATTCCGTATTCTATACACCGGAAAAATTCTTCTTTTATTCTAGGGTTTTCTCCAGACGTTTTTACCTCCATCCCCGTTCTTTGAGTTCGAAGAGAGGGTAACTTGCGTTGTGCTAACTCAAGTTATATCGGCAGTCTTATCCTCGGACACATCTTCGCTGTGAGGGGTTTAGCATTACTCAACTCGAGTATACCCGCGAACTAATGTGTTAAGGACAACTTGTTGAACCCGTGATTCTCGCCCTCGTCAAGTTATTTGGTAGAGTTGTTTCGCATTAGTTCTTTACATATTATTTTCGATACATCTAACGTGTTGTTCATTGTTGCAAGATCCCAACAGTTTCACCATAAATAGTGATGATAGAAGTAACATGAAAACCCCGGAAATGACTTCTTTCTCGTTATCTTCTTGTTGATCAATTATAACAACAGTAGATTAATCTTTTTTGTTATCCCCATGAACTACGGACAATCCATGACTTTTGTTGTAGAGAGTGATCAAGTAAAATAATAAAATCTAAGACTTTATCTTTTTTGATTTACGGTTTCAAATGTACACAAGAAGTAAAATTTGAAGAATACACGATTTCTCTAGACATAACTGTGCATTTGAAGACTAATTAGGGATGGGTTTTGAAAGAACTTGTTTGAATCAGAGAAAGGGGTTATGGTTGGAAAGATATTTTTGATAAGAAATTTATTAGCTTTTCAGCCTTCAGAGAGTAAAGTAAAGTAAAGAAGAAAAAGAGCTCCTTTATTTCTACTTGGGAGTTGGGAATAAGTTTAGTGTTATAGGGACCTTGTTGCTGTGCGGTATGAGTCCTTTGGATATTGATTGGACCCTTAAGGTAAGAAGGCCAAGCTTGGTCCATTGGGGTCCCTTGCGATATGCGCGTATGCCATGCACCAAGTTCCTCTTCTACTCGGATTTGTTTTTTGGGCGAGTTTTTCTTTAGGAAATTAATTCCTAAAATATTTTTAGAGTTTTATTTATGGGTAAATTCTTTTTAGGTGTTTTACTAGTTTTTTAAAGAAAACCAAAACCTAACTTGATTTGCAAGTATTTTCTCCTTTAAATACAACTCGAAATTCTGTATTCTATACACCGGAAAAATTCTTCTTTTATTCTAGGGTTTTCTCCAGACGTTTTTACCTCCATCCCTGTTGCTGAGTTCGAAGAGAGGGTAACTTGCGTTGTGCTAACTCAAGTTATATCGGGGGCAGTCTTATCTGGCCACATCTTCGCTGTGAGGGGTTTAGCATTACTCAACTCGAGTATACCCGCGAACTAATGTGTTAAGGACAACTTGTTGAACCCGTGATTCGCCTCGTCAAGTTATTTCGGTAGAGTTGTTTCGCATTAGTTCTTTACATATTATTTTCGATACATCTAACGTCTTGTTCATTGTTGCAAGATCCCAACAGTTTCACCATAAATAGTGATGATAGAAGTAACATGAAAACCCGGAAATGACTTCTTTCTCGTTATCTTCTTGTTGATCAATTATAACAAATAGATTAATCTTTTTTGTTATCCCCATGAACTACGAGACAATCCCATGACTTTTGTTGTAGAGAGTGATTCAAGTAAAATAATAAAATCTAAGACTTTATCTTTTTTGATTTACGGTTTCAAATGTACACAAGAAGTAAAATTTGAAGAATACACGATTTCTCTAGACATAACTGTGCATTTGAAGACTAATTAGGGATGGGTTTTGAAAGAACTTGTTTGAATCAGAGAAAGGGGTTATGGTTGGAAAGATATTTTTGATAAGAAATTTATTAGCTTTTCAAACCTTCAGAGAGTAAAGTAAAGTAAAGTAAAGAAGAAAAAGAGCTCCTTTATTTCTACTTGGGAGTTGGGAATAAGTTTAGTGTTATAGGGACCTTGTTGTTTGTGCTTAGGTATGAGTCCTTTGGATATTGATTGGACCCTTAAGGTAAGAAGGCCAAGCTTGGTCCATTGGGGTCCCTTGCGATATGCGCGTATGCCATGCACCAAGTTCCTCTTCTACTCGGATTTGTTTTTTGGGCGAGTTTTTCTTTAGGAAATTAATTCCTAAAATATTTTTAGAGTTTTATTTATGGGTAAATTCTTTTAGGTGTTTTACTAGTTTTTAAAGAAAACCAAAACCTAACTTGATTTGCAAGTATTTTCTCCTTTAAATACAACTCGAAATTCGTATTCTATACACCGGAAAAATTCTTCTTTTATTCTAGGGTTTTCTCAGACGTTTTTACCTCCATCCCCGTTGCTGAGTTCGAAGAGAGGGTAACTTGCGTTGTGCTAACTCAAGTTATATCGGGCGTCTTATCCTGGACACATCTTCGCTGTGAGGGGTTTAGCATTACTCAACTCGAGTATACCCGCGAACTAATGTGTTAAGGACAACTTGTTGAACCCGTGATTCTCGCCTCGTCAAGTTATTTCGGTAGAGTTGTTTCGCATTAGTTCTTTACATATTATTTTCGATACATCTAACGTCTTTGTTCATTGTTGCAAGATCCCAACAGTTTCACCATAAATAGTGATGATAGAAGTAACATGAAAACCCGGAAATGACTTCTTTCTCGTTATCTTCTTGTTGATCAATTATAACAAAGTAGATTAATCTTTTTGTTATCCCCATGAACTACGAGACAATCCACGACTTTTGTTGTAGAGAGTGATCTCAAGTAAAATAATAAAATCTAAGACTTTATCTTTTTTGATTTCGGTTTCAAATGTACACAAGAAGTAAAATTTGAAGAATACACGATTTCTCTAGACATAATCTGTGCATTTGAAGACTAATTAGGGATGGGTTTTGAAAGAACTTGTTTGAATCGAGAGAAAGGGGTTATGGTTGGAAAGATATTTTTGATAAGAAATTTATTAGCTTTTCAGCCTTCAGAGAGTAAAGTAAAGTAAAGAAGAAAAAGAGCTCCTTTATTTCTACTTGGGAGTTGGGAATAAGTTTAGTGTTATAGGGACCTTGTTGTTTGTGCTTAGGTATGAGTCCTTTGGATATTGATTGGACCCTTAAGGTAAGAAGGCCAAGCTTGGTCCATTGGGGTCCCTTGCGATATGCGCGTATGCCATGCACCAAGTTCCTCTTCTACTCGGATTTGTTTTTGGGCGAGTTTTTCTTTAGGAAATTAATTCCTAAAATATTTTTAGAGTTTTATTTATGGGTAAATTCTTTTTAGGTGTTTTACTAGTTTTTTAAAGAAAACCAAAACCTAACTTGATTTGCAAGTATTTTCTCCTTTAAATACAACTCGAAATTATGTATTCTATACACCGGAAAAATTCTTCTTTTATTCTAGGGTTTTCTCCAGACGTTTTTACCTCCATCCCCGTTCTTGAGTTCGAAGAGAGGGTAACTTGCGTTGTGCTAACTCAAGTTATATCGGGCAGTCTTATCCTGGACACATCTTATTTGTGAGGGGTTTAGCATTACTCAACTCGAGTATACCCGCGAACTAATGTGTTAAGGACAACTTGTTGAACCTGTGATTCTGCCCTCGTCAAGTTATTTCGGTAGAGTTGTTTCGCATTAGTTCTTTACATATTATTTTCGATACATCTAACATGTTGTTCATTGTTGCAAGATCCCAACAGTTTCACCATAAATAGTGATGATAGAAGTAACATGAAAACCCCGGAAATGACTTCTTTCTCGTTATCTTCTTGTTGATCAATTATAACAACAGTAGATTAATCTTTTTTGTTATCCCCATGAACTACAGACAATCCACATCTTTTGTTGTAGAGAGTGATTCAAGTAAAATAATAAAATCTAAGACTTTATCTTTTTTGATTTCGGTTTCAAATGTACACAAGAAGTAAAATTTGAAGAATACACGATTTCTCTAGACATAACTTGTGCATTTGAAGACTAATTAGGGATGGGTTTTGAAAGAACTTGTTTGAATCGAGAGAAAGGGGTTATGGTTGGAAAGATATTTTTGATAAGAAATTTATTAGCTTTTCAGCCTTCAGAGAGTAAAGTAAAGTAAAGAAGAAAAAGAGCTCCTTTATTTCTACTTGGGAGTTGGGAATAAGTTTAGTGTTATAGGGACCTTGTTGCTGTGCCAGTATGAGTCCTTTGGATATTGATTGGACCCTTAAGGTAAGAAGGCCAAGCTTGGTCCATTGGGGTCCCAAATGTTTATGCGAAATTACCAAATGCAAGGGATGGGAGAAAAAAGAAAAACTAGCCAAATTTGCCTGGCATTTTGAGGGCGACCCCAAAAGCACTAAAAGACAAAAAAAGTCACCCAAACGTAAATCTAAGCTACCCCTTATCTCCGAAATTTTTAAAAGGCAACTATGCCCTTCCATAATCGGTAGCCTACACCGTAATCGGTAGGTAAAAAGTGATTCGGTAGGTTAAATTAAAACACTACCTACCGATTAATGTGTGGATATTTTGACTAATATTCCCTTTTATAATCGGTAGATAATCCAACTTGTATGACTACCGATTATAAGTAGCCCCATATTCAACCTTGGCCAAATTCCATAGGTTTGAGGGGTGCAGAGCCAACCATAACCACTTGGTTTGAGTTTTGGATGTAGCCATAATCGGAAGCTAAATATGTTACAAACCCTACCGATTATAGGTTGCCCCAATTTTTTTTCTTTCTAAAATGCTTCATGTAATGAATTTTGAAATCTTCTATAATCGGTAGAGTATCCAACTTATAGACCTACCGATTATAAGTAGCCCCAGATTCAACCTTGGCCATATTCCATAGGTTTTGAGGGTACATAGCCAACCATAACCACTTGGTTCGTGTTTTGGATGTAGCCTTAATCGGAAGTCCAATAGGTTCCACAATCTCCCGATTATAGGTTTCCCCAAAATGAGTTTTTTCTAAAATCCTTCATGAACTGAATTTTGAAATCTGCCATAACCGGTAGATAATCTAACTTACAAACCTACCGATTATAAGGAGCCCCAGATCTAACCTTTGCCAAATTCCATAGGTTTGAGTGTACAGAGCCAACCATAACCATTTGGTTCGTGTTTTGGATGTAACCATAATCGGAAGATAAATATATTACCAAACCTTTCGATTATAGGTTGCCCCAATATGAGGTTTTTCTAAAATCCTTCATGTAATGAATTTTGAAATCTGCTATAATCGGTAGAGTATCCAACTTATAGACCTACCGATTGAAACAATAATCGGAAGCAAACTCTTGTAATCGATAGACTGGGGTCTATATATTAGTTTTTGGAAATCGTTTTGGGGTCATTGAGAGATAACTTCCGATTGAGTGAGAGAAGAAGAGGAAAAAAAAAGAAAAGAAGTGGGTATATGTTGTCAACTTCCGATTGTTTCCAACTTCCATAAACATGGATGGGTACGAAGAAGAATGTGAAGTTGTTGAAGTTCAAGGTTCACTACCGTTTAGAGATGACGATTTGGGTTATATTTTGAATGATCCAAACTTCAATGGAGATGAAACCCTAGACGATGCTTTCACGGAAGAAAATGGAAAATCACCTTAGATCGAAGCTAACGATGCATCAAACATACATGCATGTTGTTAACAAACTCTAATACCCATGTTATCCATGTTATGTGCGTTTGTGTGTGTTTTTGAACGTGAAAATTCGATTTCTGCATGCATTGAATGCCATGAACGACATATAATCGGTAGCTAATTGAGTACAACATCTACCGATTATCTACAATCGGATATTTGTTGATGTATTAATCTGCCGAATATGAAAAAAGTCCCCAAATTGAAAGCTTCAATTTCTCAAAATCGGAAGTTGTATACATCAACAAACGTCCGATTGTAAAACGTCGTCCCAAATACGAATTTCTCCAAAAATGAAATATTTGTAAATCTTGATATTTCATAATCGGTTGTTTATGAATTAATTTCTCCTCCGATTATTGAAGTTTTTTATACAGAAGAATTGTACATTTGTCTATTTCGTTAATCGGTAGCCTATGGTCGTACTAGAAAACCGATTAAAGTGTAATCGGTTTCCTTGTGTCCTAATTGATTACCGATTAATTTATAATCGGGTATTTGGTCTCTAAAATTGCTTCCGATTTCTAATGCATAACTTGTTGTTATGGTGCGTAGGCAGTTGTAGCGGTTGATGACGATTATTATTTGAGGCCTGATACTTCCCTACACTATGCAAACGATTTGGTATGGTCATGAATTATCTTTTCTTTTTCCAATCATGAATGTTAGATGGTTATGCTTATAATTTTTGTTTTGTTATATGCGCATTTAGATATTTGGAAGTAAGAAGGAGGCCAAGGAATGGCTTATGAACAAGGCAAAAGAGAAGATGTGCGTGGTAGTTCGGAACCGTTGCGTTAAGAAGATTCGGTTTGAAATGATATGTGAGCGAGGTGGGGTGAAGAAGAGTCACGAGGGAAATAATGATAAGTATGTAAGGAAGACGGAGAGAAAGAAATACCGAAGTCATACAAAGAAGATTGGATGGCCATTTAAGATTGTCTTCTATAAGCCCGATGGTAGGGAAAGTAAAGAGTGGAAAATGTCTCAAGTTGCTAATGGTTGTCACAACCACGATGATCCGGATACTCTTATTGGACATGTAATGGTTGCGAAGTTAAAACCACATGAAATGGAGACGGTGAGGTCTATGCGGATCCAAAAGGCGAGTGCGATCTTAAGTAAAATATAGGCAGAGGACCCCGAAAACTTGTCTTCTTTGTCTACAATTAAGTCGGCCCTAGCTATGATCAAAAGGACATAATGGGATGTTAGACCGGTCATGCAACAATCGCAGTGGTTAGCTGAGTTACACGATTACACATTGAAAACGGAAGAAAAGGATGGTAAAGTGGTACGTATTTTCTTGGCACATCTCGGAATGATCAAATTGGCTCAGTGTTTTCATAAAATTTTGTTGATAGATGCCACATACAAGACAAACAAATATAACATGCCATTGTTGAAAATTGCTTGTCACACTTCAGACAAAAACACGTTTACGATTGCATGGGGTTTAATGGATCATGAGAACAACGTGAGTTTCATTTGGATGTTGGATACGTTGAGGTCCATTTATAATGGCGATGATTTTCCAATGGTTATTTTAACGGATAACGATCAAGACTTAATGCATGCAATAGAGGTAGTGTTTCCTGAAGCCCGAAAATTGCAATGTACGTGCCACATTCAATGCAACCTCAAACAAAATTGCCATCACCATTTCCAAGCTAAAAAACCAAGGAAGGGTACCAAGAGGTCGAAGGAAGAGGATGAGCACATTATTAAATTAATCGTGGAAGAACAAGAGGAAGAGAAGAGGTTATTTGATGAAAAATGGAAGGAGGATGGAATGATTTGGAGAGCGTTCATGAAAGCATGGGACAAGATCGTTTGGTCAATGACCGAGGAAATTTACGAAAGTAACTTGAAGAAATTTGAGGATGAATATGGCACAGACTACCCAAAACCCGTTGAGTATTGTAAAACACAATGGTTACCGATTAAGGAGAGGTTTGTGTATGCATGGACATATGAATATCGTAACTTCAAGAACGAGGCGACAAGCATTACGGAGGGTCTCATGGCCGATTAAAGATAATACTTCTAGGTAGTCAAAATGGAGTTGTGTCGATCCAAGAAGCAATCCATGAATTCACCAATCGTGATCTCGTAAAGTTTAAGGATTGTATGCAATTTAGTGTACATAAATTCCCTACGGAACATGAAAGGGAAAGATTGCTTCTAAGGGGCATTGTTCATAAAGTTTCAAAATGGGCAATAAATCACATGATGGAACAACTGAAGTTATATAAAGCTTACGATGACGAGAATACGGTTTGTGTTTGCAAGGATATGATAGGTATTGGTCTCCCATGTCGTCATAAAATGGGTAGGTACATCGATGTGATTGACATCAATGATATTCATCCATTTTGGAAGCAATTAAATTTCACTCCAAGCACCCCCGTAGTTGATGCTCCTTCTTTCATGGAGTCGGAATTGTGTGCAAGAATAACCGAGCGTTATGCTACAACAAATGGCGCCAAGAAGCAAATATTGATGCATGATTTGGAGCAAGCTCTTCACCCTCGTTTAAGGGAGGTTGATGAACCTATTAAGCAAAAGGGGGCGGGTAGGCCAAACACCGAAGTGTCGAGGTCCAATGAAAGAAAAGAATTGAAGGAGTATTTGTCTAATAAAAGAATATTGTGTAGGCATGAGCGTTCAGAAGCTGAATTTGAAGATGAGCCGCAACCCAAGAAAAGAGGTCGTCCAAGAAAAGATCAAAGTGGACAAACCGCCCGACAAGTGAGGCCAAAGGTCTCTACGAAGCCTTCTCAAGTAAATAAAGCCGAGGCGGTGGAAGAAGTTGTGTTAGTGGAGACCCAAACTAGCTCTATAGTTATTGATCAAATGAGCGACTCGCAACAGACACAATCAACGGAAATGGTGACTATAAGAGAGAAGTATGGTACTCTTCGTTTTCCTAGGGATTTTCATGGAAGACCAACACGATCAAGGTATACGATTATAGAATAGTATATGAAACAACTCCCTCCACTCATTGTTCCATTTGTTTTGTCCACCGACGAGGTTGATGGGGATGGCAATTGTGGGTTTCACGTCGCTACGGAACAAATTGGTTACTTTGGAGAGGTGGTGAACGAAGATGTCACCCAATGGCAATATTTAAGAACTAAGATGGCGGTACAACTAATAAAGGACAAGGATTTCTATATGGGGATGAAAGGGATTGAAGACAATCGGATCCAAGTATTGGATGACAATGCCTAAATGTGGATATCTCTTAGTGGACGTTTTGAATTGCGTGGTACATTTCTTTGTTCCTCTTAAGTCTGGACATTCTTTTACGTTTGCACCTACAAGGACGGTTTGCGATGAATCAGTTAAAGATAGAAGAATTGTTATGGCATTTGTGAATGAGATTCATTTTATCAGTTTAAGAGTAAAGAGAGATTGCCCATTACCTCCGTTGGGTGGTTGGACGGATTACTTCCCAACGAATCATTGTAAGGATTGGTTGAAACAATATGATACCAACATGTTGGATTGGGATCGCGTCATGAAGGACAACTTTCCGGAAGGCCTACTCGAATTGGTTCCCTCGTATGATGAAGATGAATGATCGTTACTTTTGAAAGATGTATTGTATTTTTTGGAAAATACTGTGAAGTATTAAGCTATAATCGGTAGTTATATTATTAATATATCAACCAATTATACAAGCTTTTGTAAACAGACGCAATCAATATTATAAAAGGTTATTAACTTTTGGAATTTAGCTTCCGATTGTAAGTCTGACAAAAAAAACTGAAATTTTTTTCCCAGAATCGGTAGATAACATATTACATAAACATCCGATTGTCACCAAACTCTGACAAAAAAAACTGAAATTTTTAACCCATCGATTCACCTTATAACTCGAAATCAAACCCAAAACCCTAATTTCAACTAAAACATCATCAACTTCTTCTTCTCTCGAGTTCAATCAACTTCATTTCTAACTTCATCTTCTTCAATTCATCCCACTACCTAACTTTCTATGAAAATCTCGCACAAAAATAACTCAGTTCTTCTGAACTGAAATCGACAGAGAAAAAGAGAAGAAACAGGGAAGGAGAAGAAAAGAGAAGAATGAGTTCCTCTCGAAACGTTTTGGTGATAAAGCCAAATAGAAATATGAAAGCACCCACGAAACGGATAATGGCAACCAGGTCGGTCTAACTACAAAGGACTATTTTGCCCTTCGTAGAAATCTGATGTTTTCTTCTTCGTCCGGTATCCGAATAACACATTCAAGTAGTCCATTCTACGTAACTTTTCGAGACAGATTCAACGTACTAGTTTCGTATCTAGATCGTTGTTAGATTAATTTCTAATAATTGACGTTCGTGTTAAACTAATCGAGTCCTTAGCAGCTAAATCATATCTTGACTAGTCTAATAGTGTTGACGAGCTTGAGGGTCCTTACATGTCAGTCCTGGTTTGTTTTGCATCATCCATTTCCACGATGCACAGTTTGAATTATGAATATAAGTTCATTGTATGATTCTTGGTTTCAGTTCTTTGATAAATACAACTATTTATGTTTTGGCTCGGTGCAACCGCAACAACAACATTTTTCTTTTCAAATGGCTTTGTGTCATTGTAAAAAACATCCTTCGTATCATCCATGCGGGCAATTAGTCCAACCCAAATCTGCATCCCTACAGTCATCATAAGCATTGATCAATGCATGTAACCACTTAACTCATCTTGTAAGTTCATATTATTATCCCTTCGCCACAAACATATCTACCACCGATATAGCCTGATGACGGCTTTAATGAAACAAGTAGAGTGCACGTGCGTTGCACGTCGGCAAACACATCACGCGTCGCACTTCCACGTCAAATCTACCACGGCTCTTCCATGTCGAACTGGGTATTACCTATTTTACATTTTAGTGATCCAGAAAGTTGAGTCATCAAACAACCTTTTTTTTTTGTACTTATTTTATATTTTCGAATTCCAGACCCTCAAATTAACAAAGTAAAAAAGGAAAAAAATTATTTGGAGCTTAATTGTTAATACTTAATAACATATCACTCAGCAATAGCAGATGAATTCGAGAACATCTTGGAATACAACATTTTTAGTACATGTTCCAGAGACATCCGGAAGAACTTCATTCTTAACTAACACTTTCGTTGTAATTCTTGAAACTCCCCTAGACAAAACAACATATAATTGTTCGTGACTAAAAACCGGTTCTGGTAGATAAATACCAACATGTGATATTATCAGTCCTTGTGCCTTGTTTATTGTGAGGGCAAAACCTGCACGAACTGGAAATTGCTTGCGGATGAACTTGAATGGGAGTACCACCTCTTTTGGAGGTTCCATGGGTATCCGTGGAATCAAGACTCTGAGCCCCGAACAACTACCAGTAACAATCTCTGCATCAATAAAGTTTCTATAGAGAGCTCTACATAATAACCTCGTGCCGTTGCAGAGACCATAACTGGGATCAAGATTCCTCAAAAGAATTATTGGAGCACCTATATTGAGTATAAGTCCGTGAGGAGGCAATCCACCTGGAGCAATAGTGTTCAAAAAATCTTCGGTCCACAAATTGTTTGGGTCATCTTTAGCCATGTCAAAGGAATGGTAAACTACCTCATCTCCAGGAAAGATGCTAATAACTTTTTGATTGAGATTTTCGACGATATCATTCTTGGGAGTTATCAATGCCCTCTGACTCATGTAGCTTTTATCACTTGCATTCTTTTCAAGCTCTGGAAAAACCTCGTCAATTAATCTCTCAACTGATTTCTCACCTTCCTACTTCATTACAATATCATCCGGAAGCTTCACCATGTCATCCACGACAAATGGCTCAGTCCCATCTCCAATCCGTAGCAAGAATTCAGAGAAGCTAGGGTCTAACCTTGAACGCATGTTCTCTTTTAAACGAATCACCTTAACATCCTTCCAGAACTTTGCGTTTGTCAAGCATGCGTTAATTGTTTGTGTTCGTGTCCCGTGCTCAATTACATGCAATACTTGACGAAAATCCCCACCTAAAAGCAAAATCTTCCCTCCAAATGGCAATTCAACTTTGGTCAAGTCTCTTAACGTTCTGTCCAGAGCTTCAAATGCATATCGGTTTGCCATCGTTGCTTCGTCCCAAATAATCAAATCGACTTTTCGAATGAAATCTGCCAAAGGATCTTCTGCGACTATCTTTGCACGTAGAAGTTGAGGTTGCTTGAATACGGTATCTTAAATCTAGAATGGGCAATCCTCCCACTGGCATCATGGTTGCAGCAATCCCTGATTTCGCAGTTGCAATTACAATATGTCTTTCACTACGTAACTTAGCCAATATTGCCCTATAGAGGAAAGTTTTCCCTGAACCACCCAGACCATCAATAAAGAATATAGATTTGTCTCCCCTCCTAACAGAATTCACTACCCTGCATAGGAGTTATATCAATTATATAAATCAGTCCAATGGATGAATTTCCCTAGAAGGCATAACACCATCGCTAAAAAGTAAAGAACTGCAATGAAAAGTACCCAATCTTAAATTAGATTAGACATTCTCGCACAATAATTTTTTGTATCAACTGTGCAAGAGTGTAAATTTTGAAAAATAATTTCTAGCAAGCAAATAAACAAAAACAGAAACAGATTTAAGATCTTCCAGTTTAAATACTAAAAACGTGGAGTAACATCAACTTGGTATTTTCCAAACGTACGTCACACCCTAAATGAGTTTCATTCAAAAGCAAAACAAACTGCCTAGTTACTTTATGCAACATCCATACTTGAGAGAGTTGGAAACTGTTCGCAACATGGGAGCGGTTAGCTCTTCAATATCCAATAGTCATAACTTCTAATTCAAGTCCAGTAAATCGTACTTTCTTGCGTCACCATGTTAAAATCAGGTAGTTCATAAGCAAGTAATAACCATTTCAAATATTAAATAAATCAGTTTTTCAAGGCAGTCACTGGGATGGGCTGTCAAAACTTAGCTTGGTTGCGAAAATCCAAGTCCCTTCAACTATCCAAACATACCATAACGCAATGACTTGTTATGTTAGTGCAAGAGTGTAAAAAGATGCACTTCTGACACTTAATTTACTAATGGAGGATGTTGTTACAACTTAAAATAATCCTAAGAGCTATAGCCTAGGATGACATATCATGTAAAACCTTGAAGGATCTAGAACATGCTCAAATTCTAAATGAAAAAACAGGAAGAACAGTCATAGGTCTGTATACCAAATAAACAACAAAACTAATATCATGTTTCAAGGCGCCAAGTTCCTGTATTTGGGTATGATAAGAAGAATACGATCTCAAAATGGATGATTGGTGGCAAGTCTAATTCAATAAAAGTAAAACAAAAGTACTAATTAGTGGGTGCAGTTTCATAAGGGTCTATAATCTAAAGACTTACCTGTCGAATGCATGTTTCTGGTCCGCGTTTAGCATATCAATAGATGATAGATCTTCTGGAGAAACTGGAACTCTGAATTCCTTAGAAACCAACGCGTTTACTCCTGAAGTTCCTATGTCTTCAGTCATTGGCGGGAGTTTATATGTGGCCATTAATTCTTCGCCGAGAACAGACCTTACTTCCCGTAAGTGCGATTGATTGCCCCTTGTTACGTGTTGAGCTGGGCGGTGATCTTCTATCATGTAGGGAAAAAATTCATCCCACAATTCACGAACTCCCGTAGGCTTGCAAAGGTCTAACAACATGCAGAAAAGCCTTCTTAAAGAGCAAGGCATCTCTACTTGTACGACTTCGAGAAGTGTGTCACGAATGGGAGTGTCACTTTCTAACAAACACAAATGTTGTGCTACTTCTTTATACGTCGAAAACGTATTAGCTCCCACCTTTAGCAAGTCCTCGAAATAAGTTGTCCCTCTAATATTATTCAAAAGAAGTCTCAAATGATAACTTTCACTGCGGGTAGAAAAAACGTTAACTCTACCGATTACTTTGTTATCGTGTTGCCGTCTTATCCATTGATTTAGCGGCTTATCCCACTTGTAGTATTCGGGAAATTCCTTGTAGAGAAGAGTTCTCGCAAACTCATCTTCTTGGTTCTTCTTAAAAAACTCAGTCAGCTGAGTATGGGAGGCCTTTTCTCTCGTCGTATCACATCCCTCACTGTACTTCCTTCGGGAAGTAGAATCTTTTGTCGATCCTTTAAGTGTACTTGTAACGAAAGAACAAGAGGATAAATCTTATTCATTTGATACATAAATATCCGCCAAAGCGCTTCTTGCGGGCAAATCCATCGAGCATCTACGAACTGCTTGATCTCATCTTCCGCTTCTTTCTCGCTTGAAACTTCCATAGAAACACGATCAACCCCTTTCCAAACGTATTTATACAAATACTTCACAGACCGCACACTTGAACAAATTTCCACATTGATATGACAATCATAATTCTTTAGCAGCCACGGATTATACGGAACAACCCAGCTGTTATTCACAACTTTCCCATTAGCGAGTGTAATTGCTCTACCATCATCGCGTCTTCTATAGACTGGATACGAATCTTTGCCATCTAGAGTTTCCGCTGCAAACTGCTTTGGAAAACCTTTCTTGCACTTTCCATCCTTCTTACAGACACTATCAGCAGACAAAGTACACGGCTTATGTATCATATGTTTGAGGACAGATGCATACAACTCTGGTTCAATATTATCATCTGGTATTTCTGCTCGAACAACCCTATCGTAGTCATCTGGGGTACGTAGTTTGTCTTTCTCGTGCAGGATGATAAGAATGTGTGCGTGTGGAAGACCTCTCTTTTGAAATTAAATAACATGAACATGTGCAACAACTTTTCCAACAACCCCCTTGGTGAACAGATCTATCTTTAGTTCTTCAAATTTAGAATGAAATACCCTCGTCGTCAGATCTGGCCTGTCATGTGCCTGTTGCCCTGGTTTTAGATTTCTCTGAATCTCCTCCCAATTAGGATTACACGTCATGGTTATAAACAAATCCGGCTTGTATACCGAACCAATGCCATAGCGTCGTGATACCTTTGATGCATATCACGTGGGATTCCCGTGTAAGAAGGAGGTAGAATAACCCGCTGCCCAATATCATCTGCAAAGTGCGCACACAAACCATTCAAACATAATTTAGGACGAAATCACAACAACAAAATAGAGATGTCAGTTTTGGATATATTTGACAAAAATGAAGTTTCGTATGGAAATGTAAGGCATAAAACTATCTTATTCAGAAGAAGAAAAAAAAGAAACATAAAAAGAAGTTTAAATGAATTCCATGAACCCTCTGTCAACTTATGTTTAACTTCGCAAGGAAATAAAGAAGTTGGATGGTTTCAAAGATAAATTCTTGACATCATATTGAAACTGATGGTTGTCAAGTAACTTACTGTATCTGTATCACTAAGTTGTATAACAGACTCGTTTAAATATCACAAACTGACTAAAAATACTGTTCTACAAAAAGTATATCAAGTAACTTGAGTGCTCTCTGTCTAAGAGTCATGCTCACTATTTTCAGGGTAGTTGTCCAAGGACCTAGTCTGGAGTCTCGGTATGGAAATGTGATCGCGGTCTAAGCTTTTTTTCGTTAAGTTGTATACGCTATCAAAGATACGAACATAAGAAATTTTATCGAAAAGATGGATTTCTAACTTGTCGAGAACCACTTTCAGCACATATCATGACATGTCCTTCACAATTATAGGCATGATTAAAACATATGATTTCAACTCAGGGACACCTAAGATTTGATGCATTGTTTCTTGCCCCTTTTAGGAGCCATAAGAATAGTTTCGAAAAGATTTTGTTACCTGTATTTGCATCTAAGGAATCAAGAACGCCTGAGTACCGATCAGCTCGGAATGTTCTCTGGTTATCTCGAACCCATCTCAACTGCATTGTGGAAATCTTCACATAATTGTCGACCACGTACTGCTGTAGTAGTTTCCCACCATGTAAGCAGAGAGAATCATTCGCTTTGGTTTTCTCGAATCTAATGTCATCGTCCGTTTTGTTAGAGAACATATAAGTTGTTTAAATATTAAATTATAAGAATTTACATACGGACGATACATTAACTTTACACGTAGCATATATGCATAGTATGCTCGATGACTTATCCTTTTAGCATTATCACCGAAAATCGTCAAATCCCATCCAAAACTTCCATAAGGATGCAGTAACGGATATCGTAATGGATCGTAGAAACATGCTGTGTCTGGAACATTCAGCAATTTCCCAGAATTTGTTTCAACAATTATGTCTCGAGGAAGCACTTCACTCGGTTCTTCTCCTCCAACTAAGACATCTGCTACTTGTGGTGATGTTGGCATGTTATACGTCCGAAGAAATGTTGTTTGCTCCTTTATGTGAAGACGTACATACGGGTTGCATTTTTCCAACATTCCCTTCAATATAGCGAGCACTTCTCTGTTTAGAGGTTCTTCGGTTTCAACTGGCTCTTGTTCCTGTTCCCTGCCCTTGTTTTTCTTGGAAGCAAACTGTTGTTCCTTCATCCGATTCTCCAATTCATGTTCGGTGTCATAGATGTACATCTGAAGGAACCTTGGTCTATCACTTGGTTCTGGAATAAGGCTACCAATTTTGTGGTACATAGTACCTTGAGCTCGATATGTATACACTCCCTTCTTAGAATTAGCCGTGTTATGATCGATACGTACCCCGATGGATGTGAAGGCAAAAACATGGTTGAACAAACGAATATTACGCCGAAATGAGCTCCAAGTTCGATTGTACAAAGTATACAATTGCATGAGTTCGGAGGTACGGGCAAATCGGGTAGTTCAACTTTTCCGTTTAAACAAGAACCGATTAGTCTCATGAGGAAAAATCTTAGCTCCACAATGGTTGCATGATCTAATGTTAGTTAATTGTAGGCATGGAAGTGAAGGTTCGTCGACGAAATCCCTTGCAGCGTTATAAAATCCTCTATTTGTCCTCCTTCTGTTGTTGTACGTTGTAGTAGATTGAGCTACTTGTGATTTACCTACACCATAATATTGTTAGCAATCAGAATTATTGTACTATGCCATGCTTCATAAGAATGGGAATTGTCAAAATCTTACCTCCTGCAATAGTGTTCTTCTTCTTTTGTTGCTGTTTTTGGGATTAGATTGGTGATTCTCCAACTGACCTACAATAATTTTCAAAATATACCGTAGGAAAAATACTAAGAGTTGTTGTAGAAAAAAATAACCTTATCTACTAATACCATCTCCCTTAGCACTATATAGTTGAAGCATCTATGTCAATCATTGATTTGGTCAGAGACCTAGTAGTCTAGCAGAGCTTGATGTGCTTCAGTGACTTGTACATATACAAATTATTATAGCTGAAACATCCAAACCACACATGTTTTGAGTTTTAAAGTTTGTTAAATATATACCTTCATGTGCATCCTCTTGGTGACTCTCATTAAAGTCGTCTTCTGGGTTGTTGATTTGCTCATCAAACTCGAGCATATCGTTAAATGTTGTATGTATGGGAGCTACAATTTGGAGATTATGTATGAATTTGGAAGTCACTGAATTTTATGTTTGATACAACACAAAAAGTCAAGTACATACAACTTACCTCTGTGTTGAGGGCCCAATTCCATAAACCATTCGCTGGTATTCATTACTACTCTCGAGACACAACCTAATAGTCTCGCAACTTCTGCCTGCACATGTTCATGCATAACATGTTCAAATAAGTTTGATGACCTCTGCTCCTCAATCATATTTTCTTTGTGGGTTCTTTCTTAGGACACACCTCCTTTCTCGATCATTGGCGATTGTTCTTCCGGACACGCCTCCTTTTCGATCATTGGCCACTGTTCTCCGATATTTGCGGACCTATAGATGTTGAAGGAAGGTTTAGCTTTTCCTTGATGAGGTTTTCTACCAATAAGTTTGGCAACTAAATCTGCTAACTACATTGTTACCTTGATCCAACGATTCTGTTGTGTTTCCACGTCCAATAAATCTTGGCTTCGGCGAGGAATTAATCTTACAACTGCTTTATGTGATCCAGCTGAGTTAGATGCTTGTACACTTGCTGAAAATGTAAAAAAGATATCTATAATAAGCTTATGTTGTAAAATCCATGATTATGATTATATGATGAGCATTATTAAATCAGTAAACTTACAACTTGCACTGGCTCCATTAATTCATGTCTTAGGTTTCGATAAGCAATACGTTGTCTTTTATCGAACGCCCGTTTTCTTTGTTCAGTCATAATCTCTTTTTTGATTTTTGTTGAGTTCGCCACAATTTGTTTTCCCATCTTGTTGTTCACAATAGTAGTTTGAGGATCCCGTGATTGACCTACAACACATATATGCAGAGAAGATATAGCCATCATACTTCACATTCTTAATTAATTTTGGTATACTAAAATGGATGGTGAGCTTGTAAACTAAAAAGGTACAGTTTCAGAATTGATGCTTCGCAGCCAGCATGTTTTCATAGTCTCTTAAGAATACATATCATTTGGTAGGAGGTTTATTCACGTCATAGCCAAACTGCTTCAGTGTATCTAGGATGCATCGACCAAACTAAAGACACTTTTTTTTTCTTATTCTGTTTTGTAAGAGGTCTATGGGTTGCATATGCAATGTAGTACGACTCGGGGATCGGCCCTGGCTCGGCTGGGGACCGATCCCCGAGTTTTTCCCGATCCCGGCCGATCCAGACCGAGTAACTCGGTAAGCCATACCTGTGCATATAGTTTCTAGGTATGTGAACTGTTTGTGATGTGGAGGAAGAACGAGAAGAAAAATGGTGAAAAAATAGTCCAAAAAGAAGTAGAAACTTATAGAGTGGCTATTACTTCGCCTCCTTTGTTGGTTTAAGATTTTAGGGTTTCATATAGTGGTTTGGGAACAATTTTGATCCGAGTCTGCCGAATAACTCGGTCCGAGTCACGATTAACTCGGTCCGAGTCACGACTAACTCGGCGAGTATATAGAATATACCCTGCTCGGCCGAGTTTTTGAGGATCGTATCGGCCAAAGACCGATACCCGGGTTACTCGCGAGTAACTCGGCTGACTCGGCCGAGGCGTACTACATTGACTATCAAAGGCCTTTAGTAGATTAATCCACTGACTAATCCAGTGCAGGAGGTTTTCATCCAACTAAAATTAAGACTAAATCTGCTAACTACAGCATTACCTTGATCCAATGATTCTATAGTGCTTCCGCAACCAATAAATCTTGGGCTTCGGCGAGGAATCAATGATTCTGTTGATGACGAATTATGGTTTCCCGAATTTTGCTTCCTAGCCCTATATTGATCTCGTCTACGTGCATTTTGGAGTAATCTCTCCTCGTTTGTCAAATTCTCTTGACGATTTCTGTAGCTAACACGACTCCTTTCTCTTTCTGCAAATCGTTGTTCTTCCGTCATCATGTTTTGTTGCCTTGCACTGTACCGATCCCTTTGTCTCTCATTTTGTAACAATCTCTCCTCAATTGTCATGTTTTCTTGACGATGTATACGGCGAACACGACTCCTTTCTGTTTGGTCAGTTTTTGTTCTTCAGTCATCATGCTTCTTCTAGTGGCAAAACGACTTTGGGATGCATCCATCTCTGCTGGTTTGGATTCAGCATGTACAACAAAACCAAATCAATCAAAATGAAATTGAGCTACCAAAATCTCTTGTATGTACTAAGGCGTAAACTTATGAATTTAAAGAATTTGGATGAAGCTTCTGTGTACCTTTGGAGTAATACTGGAAACAGTGGGCTACCTGATGGCTGAGGACGTCTTTTTGGTGGTAATGGAGTTGAAGAGGAAGGAATTAATGGTTATTGAACTAAAAAAAAAAAAAAAGCAAAACAAATTCACAAAATTTGAGTTAGTTGTTCTGTTAGACCGGGAAATCACGCACCAGCTGTTAACCTAGTTTGATACGAAATTCACATACTCAGTAAATTGAATTTGCTGGTAGCCAGTAAATTGAAATTTGCAGCGAATAATTTAATTGCTGAATTAATGAAATTTGAAAAAGAAAGGGTTACACTTACAGTAGGGATGTAATCCATGAGAGAATCTGATAGTGTAGCATCATCACGTTGGGGATTTCGGGTTCGCAATTCCTCTTTCTCTCCATTTCAATTCCGTCTTGTTTCCCCTTTGTTGTAATCTTCATTTTTTCGGAATTTTGGTCGACTAAATTCCCAAACCCAACCCTAGATTTCACTTCATTCGATCTAGGAGAGAAAAAAGAAGAACTTTGAGTTTGGATTTTCAGTCTTCTAAATTCCCAAAGCAAACCCTAGGTTTCAGTTCGTTCGATGGCGGAGAGAATAAGAATTTTGAGAGATAAACTCGATAATGTGCTGCTGTTATAAAGAGAAATCTAACGGCTGAATTTGACTCTTGTTTAACGGTTGATTAATTGTGCGGATGTTGAGGTGAACGAAGAAAAACGGTTAACGATTTCAGAATTTCCCTGTTCGCATTAAAAGGGGGGAGATTCTCCCCAAAACCGCAACCAGCTTTCTCAAGATTCTCTTTTAGAAACTTCACTGTTGGTGTTCTGAGGCTTTTCCGGATCATGTCTCCACACTCTTCTACAGTTTTATCTCCATGTCGACTGAAATTTCCTGAACCTGCTGCTGCAGATTCCTCCATCTTAACCTGAAGCTTTACTTGAAATCGATTTGCTCACCTCGAAAAAAATGTCTTCATATTCTTTCCCCTCCAACCTCGAAATGCACTTACTCACAACCACATGCATGAGTTCAAGTCCGCAGTATACTGAGCTATTGCAAAACCTTCTGGCAGTTGAATTTGAGCTATAATGGAAGAAGCTTTATGCTTAAAAAGCAAATTAAATAAACAGACTAAAAAAGAAACGCTGCTGCCGGGGATCGAACCCGGGTCACTCGCGTGACAGACGGAAATACTTACCACTATACTACGACGACTCTGTTATGTTTACACTTCTTTGATCTTTCAAAAACACAACGACTCTGTTGTGGTAGTCTACATCTCACAAGCCCATCGAAGAGGATAAGCCCATTGCCAAATATAAGTGGGCGTTAGAGGCACATCATAATCTCGCGCCCTGAGTCAAGACTCGAGAGAGAATTTGATGTGCATATTTTGAATCCACAACCACCTCGCGCCCTGAGCCAGCTAAAAGGTCCACGATCAAGGAGCCTACAAGACTCATACGTGGTAATCTGAACCATTCAAATAAAATTAATTTATAGTGAGACAATCATTAAAAACTCGTTAATTACACATAATATATTTTTGATAATTATATTTAGATAAAATCAGCTTTTGGTGAAACAATCATGCAAACTTGTTAGTATATATTTATTTAGGGAATTATATGCCATCCTTGACGAACAGAAAAAATGTGAATAAGACATGATATAATAAATAAAAAAACATTAACTGAAATGTTTATATTGACATTGAATTTTCGTAGATTGTTGGTTTTTTATTTATTTAACACTTCCATTGTTCTAGGGGTGAATCAAAGAAATTTTTTGGGGTAGTACATTATCGCCAAAATTCGTCAAGATCAGTCGTCAAGCCAAGGTAGAAATTTATCGTCAAGCCAGGGTAGGGTTTCTGTCGAGAGGTTCTTAAAATAAGTAATGACCAATGTTTGCTTCAACTGTTCCGGGAAGAGAAAGAGAGAGGGAGAATACTCAGAATAGGAAAACCTAGGTAATGCTATTCGATGAAAGAGTTAGGGTTACTAATTGGAATTTCATTGAGAAGAGTAAGGATATCTTAGATTTCAGTTTGGAAGATGAGGAGTTCAGATGGGTCCAGTCAGTGCCCTACCTTCATCCTTTGCAACGTCAAGATAGGTACTTAGAACATCGTCTAGACGTACGGTCACAAACAACTTTTGGTGCAAGGAAGAGCACTTATTTACTGTTACGACCCAAAAACAACTAGTGTGATACGACTCCGGGGTGATGATTCGACGACTACTGTGATGTACCGCGCATTGCCCCACATGAACAGCTTCATTTCATTGAAAGCTCTAGGAGAAGATTCTAAGATGGAAAAAAAGAGATATTGTCATATTGAAGCCGTATGAACATTGTGATCAATCAGTTTAATTAGCAGGTCACAAGGGATCAGCTTAGAACTTTCGTGGAGGTAGTTTAATTCTCTTTAAGCTTAGTTTGTGTGAACGTGGCCGCTGAATGTACTAACCTATGGAGAAAATGCAACTGAAAATACCAGTTTTGCAAGCCCTGTTCTGGCGTATGCTATAATAGTTTGTTAGATCGGTTCGTAGCCTAGTACCTTCCAATTAATCAAGAGAAAATGGGTCATTTGTCCAAAAAAATTTAAAACACGGTTCAAATGGACGAGTAAAAAAAAGTACGGGTGAAATAGCCAAAAAAAAATAGCAAGGATGAAATTGGATTTCATCCTGACTTATACTTAAAAAATAGCAAGGATGAAACCGGATGCATCCTGTGTAAAATAAAAAATAAGAAAAAATATTTGAAAATGGAGCGGATTTAAAGCTGGTTACATCCCGCCTATTTTTAAATTTTTGTCCATTTAA
The DNA here is from genome assembly GCA_023531295.1 of Papaver armeniacum. NCBI lineage: Eukaryota > Viridiplantae > Streptophyta > Magnoliopsida > Ranunculales > Papaveraceae > Papaver > Papaver armeniacum. The sequence goes on from JAJJWW010019478.1 coordinate 33,866, forward strand.
ATGATATCTTTTTAATTTTTGTCTATTCAAACAGTATCAAAACCTAAGTGTCTTTTTCACCCAGAAATTATTGATTTTGGTCTTTTTGACCAATTTTGTGATTAATCAATCCTAATTAAGTTCTTTTCAAGTTAGAAGTTTCATGGTATGCCACGATCTGGGATCACTATCGTTACTGCGGAAGAAGGAATTGTAACCTGACCACCATATAATAAGTAATTGTATTACGTATGTGCTTCTGTAACAGGTTCAGGCAAGTCTGTGGGTATGTAACAACTCATTCTTCCTTGGTTTGGTTATAACCCAAGTGTAGTTGTTCTCCATAAATAACATCAAAGGAGATACACCAGCATTGTTATTGTAGTTGTTCGAGTTACAACTAATGACATGAAATAGTCGGTGAAAATAAATGTTGAAAGAACCAGTACAATAATTATTACTATATCAATTCTTACAAAGTTCTAAAGATACGTATGTTAAATTATTTTTTCCGGTAGAGATGAATAGATCAATAAATAAAAAAAAAGTATAAAAGACTTGTATCACCACACTATAAACCTAGTTCAATTGATGGAAGTACACAACATAACGGTAATTGAAAGTATAAGATTTTACGATTCTCTATTAGGGAAAAAGTCTCCTCATCACCCAGGTGAAAAGTCTAACCATACTTCTTAAATACAATGTCTGTCTTCTTGTAGTGAAGGGTTCACATAAGGGACCAATTTCAACCACCCCATTAACATTAATTAAGTGGGGGCAAAGAATCAAAAGAGATAGTACGCAATTTCAAAGTCAAAAGCGCAAATCCATTTCAAATAACTGCAGTTCATTATTTATCAAAAAAAAAAAAAAAAAAAAAAAAAACCTGCAGTTCATTGACTTTCACGGCAGTGCAATGTTAAAGAAGAGTTAAAAACTGTAATAATCGTAAGTCATTTCGCGAAATCAATTCTATAAATAATCAGCAGAGCTACTAATTTAGTTTTCGTTAGCCATGAATTCATTCAGTAAGACAATAACATCATTTCCACTTCATTTCTTCTTCTTCTTCGTTTTATTAATCAGCATCACTCAACGCCGCCCATTAGCCGCCACTCACGGATGCCATGAAGAGGAAAGAAGGGCTCTCTTAAACTTTAAGTCATCTTTAGAAGACCCTTCGAATCGATTATCTTCGTGGCAAGAAATTAGCAACCAACATCAAAATTGCTGCAACTGGCATGGGATTCAGTGTTCAAACGAGTCTTCTCATGTCATATCCATCGATCTTCGGAATATACAGCTTGAGAATCATCAATATGAATATAAGCTTGAGAATCACCGATATTTTACTCAGTTAGAAAGTAAGATTTGGTGAATGGCTTCCACAGTTTGGTCTGTGGAGACTGGATATTATTTATATTGAGAGTACATTGGTTGTTACACAATTTTGCCTGTTCATAGGCAGTAGACTCTATTCTTAATGTAACAGAAGAACAGAAAAACTAATTCTAAAACAACTCCAAAATACTCGATCAACCCTTAAGACTCGGTATTATTGTTGTTGTGGAGAGAGTCTTTCACCGACGGAGAACTCGCGCAACACCTCCCCTCAAGTTGTACGTCAGTTTGCGGATGTGCAACTTGTCTCTCAATAACTGAAACCTAGGAGCAGCCAGACCTTTAGTAAATATGTCTGCCAGCTAATCCCTAGTGCTTATAAAACGAACATGTAACTTCTTCTCAGCAACTCGTTCTCGAACAAAGTGATAGTCGATTTCAATATGCTTCATTCTGGCGTGGAACACTGGATTTGCAGTAAGATAAGCGGCCCCAAATTTCACACCGAGATAATAGGAATAGAATCGTAACTCCCGGTTCTTTAAGTAGAGGCTGAATCCAGATCAGTTACGATGTTGCAATTGCTACACCCCTATACTCGGCCTACTGTGCTAGATTTAGACACTTTGTTTTTGCTTTCTTGCACTCCAGGAGACAAGATTACCACCAAAATACACGCAATACCCACTAGTGGATCGCGCTTCATCATCAAGCTGCCAGTCCGCATCGGAATACTTTGAAGTGAATAATCGCACCTCTCGCAGATGCAACCCATAATCAATTGTACTTTTAAGATAACGCAAAATTCGTTTTACCAATTCCGAGTGCTCAATGTAGGGATCATGCATATATTGACACACTTTGTTCTGACAAAGAAATGTCGAGTCGCGTCGGATGAAGATGCTGCGGTGCACCAACAACACTGCGATATAGCGTAGGATCTTCAAACCTTGTAGTGCCTAGCCGTTGTATCTTCACATTAGGAGCTAGTGGTGTGCAAAGCTGGTTTTGCACCATCTAGTCGAGTCCGCTTGCCAGTGCGTGACATATTTGCGCTGCGTCGGCACTAATTCGTTTCTATGTCGTGATACCTCAACACCCAAGAAGTAGCTTAAATCTCCCATGTCTTTGAGGGCAAAACAAGACTAAATCCTTAATCAATTTCGAATATGAGAAAGATTAGATCCCGTGACAATAATGTCATCAACATAAATTAAAACATAAGTGATGCTATCATCGGTCTTCAAAATAAAAAGAAGTATCCGAAATAGAACCCTTAAAACCTAGTTTTTGCAAATATTGACTTAGCTTGAAAACCAAGCTGCGGCGCTTGCTTTAGCCCATATAAACTCTTGTGTAGATTACGGACATGGTTTGGGAAGTCCGGATCCACGTAACCAGTCGACGCATGTAAACATCTTCCTCCAGATCACCATGTAGAAAAGCATTTTCTACATCAAGCCGATTTATAGGCCATTGATTCATCACCATGATTGTGATTACCAAGCGTATTGTACAAGGCTTTATCACCAGGACTAAGCGTTTCTCCATAGTCCAAACCCTCTTCTTTGAGTATTACCCTTAGCCACTAAACGAGCTTTAAACTTGTCAAGACTGCCATCGAGGGTTTTGTTTGACACGAAATACCCATTTGGACCCAACTACATTCATACCTTTTCGTATTTCACGAGAGAATATGTTCTATTACGAAGTAAGGCATTGATTTGAACGTCCATTGCAACTTTCCATCTCGGATCTTTTGCGGCTTGCGTATAGCATGTTGGCTCCATGAAGTCACTGCAACCAATGGATGTTTTGAAGTATCGGACACAACTTATTAATGGGTTTGCTTATTCCGGCCTTAGCACGAGTTATCATAGAATGTCCGTCGACCCACGGTGTTTCTGACGAAGTGGCGATATCAGCGATTGTTGTGTTGCGAGATCTGGTGTTCTTTATTACAGTGTCCGCACTTGAACCGTTGGCATGTTGATGTGCGAGAATTGTCGAAAACGAAACAACGGGAGCTCTTGTGGCGTGGAAATTTACGAAAATGTAGGCCGATCTTTGTGTCTTTGTGGTCGGATGACGACTCTCCGATGAACTGTCTAGCTCACAAACTCTATTAAAAGGAGGAGAGATCAAAACACTTGTGCTAGTAGGAATATTACCTTGATGCGGTGACGTACTACTTTGAAGAAGAGGCGAAAAGGGAATGTGTTTTCCTCAAACTTCACATGCCTTGATATATAGACCGATTAGTTTTTACGATGCGGACACAAGTACCCCTTATGCGCATTACTATAACCTACAAAGACACAAGGAAGTGATCTAGGTTCTAGTTTGTTGGAGTTATACTGGCGTAAGCATGGATAAGCTAAGCAACCAAACACACGTAGGAATTTGTGTCACGGTTTTTGTGAAATAAGATTTCTAAAGGAGTTTTGAATTCTTGGTGACTTTGGGAGTCTATTTATCAAATATCTTTGCGATGGTGAAAGCATCTCGCCCAAAATTCCTTAGGCATATGAGCATGAAAGAGTAGCGCTAAACCGGATTACGTAACATGTCTAATACGCCTCTCTGCTATACCATTTTGTGGCGATGTATGGGGGCATGAAAACGATGTTGTATACCAATTTGAATTGAGATAAGTTTGTGAATTTCTTAAATTCCAAAGCATTATCGATGAAAAACTTTGATTTTGTGGTCTCGAGATGTTTTCTATTTGTTTCGGGAAATGAATGAATGTTTTCAAAGCATCGAAAGCCATTTTGTACAATAGGAAAAACCCGGGTAAAGTGAGAGAAAACATCCATTATTAAAAGATAGTATTTAAAACCAGAGACCTAGACAACTCAAGTGACACCCAAATGTAAAACAACAAGACCGAGAGGTTTATCATAGACAGTTGTACTTAAAGAAAATGATAACTTCTTGCTCTTACTCAAATGACAAGAGTGACAAAAGCTGGAATTTTTATTGCTAACTGGAAGAGAATTCTTAAGACAAATCTGGGAAACAGTGCGCAACATAGAATGCCCTAAACGTTGATGCCATAACGGGAAGGAAGTTGAGACGTTAACTTGTGGCCGGATTGGTTTGTCTATTATGTCAACATCTTCAAAAATGTATAACCCATTCCTATTCAAGTCCCGCAGCAGAGTTTTCCCGTTTGCATTTCCTTCACAAGAAAATAAGAAGTGTGAAACTCAAAAAACACTCCATTATCCTTACAGAACTGTGATACTGATAAGAGATTAGTCTTTATTTCTGGCACATGATAGATATTATTGAGATGAAAAACACGAGACTGGTAAGTAAATGATGCATGACCAATATTTGCAATTTTTAAAGCATTACCATTGCCAACATGGACCATCTCAGTACCATCATACTCATGAGGAATCGTGAGATTTCTCATGTCAGAAGTAAGGTGATGAGTTGCACCTGTGTCCGTGACCCATCGATTTCCTTGGAAACCATCTGGCAAAGCTATGTAAGCAGCTGGATTCTTCGACTGCTTGTTATTTGGCTTATACCTAAACCAGCAAACATCACCCTTATGGCCTTTTTTTTTGCATATCTGACACTTCTCAGATTTGTCATCGTCCTGCTGAGGTGAAGGATTTCGTGACTGAAATTGATTGTTCTGCTGCATAGGCCGACGATTCTACTGATTGAAATTTCTTGGTCCTGCACTGCTGGACGCTCTGGAGGCAGCAACGTTAGCAATGGGTTGTTGGAGTTCATCAAGATGTCGGGTAATCCTCATATCAAATGTTAGAAGATGAGAATAGAACAAATCCATGTTCATGTCTTCCATTGTGCTTAAAGTAGTGACTATGGAATCATAGTCTTGATTCAATCCATTGCTTATAATTTGTTTCTTTTCATCATTTGTAATCAAGTATAATAGAATTGCTGCAAGTTGAGCAAAGAGATGTTTAGCTTCATTCAAATAGACGCGTAAACTTTTGTTACCTTTGGCCATACTATGCAGCTGTTTCTTAAGATTCATTTGATGAACCTTAGATTTTGGTGCAAACTCTTCCTCTAACGCATCCCATACTTGCTTAGTGAGTCTCGGATCTCTTACCACTCCCAAAACTTCGGGTGTAAGAGTTGAGTTCAAATGACCCCACGAGCGGTGAATCTTGTTCTTCATGTTTGTAAAATCGGGTTTCTGCTTGAGAATTAGGTAGGGTTCTAGAGGAAGCTGTTTTTGTGCCATCTACAAAGCTAGGTTAAACCATAGCCTTTGAGAATGGGTTTAAACTGTGTTTTCCACAGTGGATAGTTGGTTTCTGTTAGTTTAGAGTAACCATATGATGAATCTGAACATTACGAAGTTGAGTAATGGTTGTCATCTTAAGTGGTAATGGTTCGGCTTTTTTTTTTTTTTTTTTTTTGATGATGTTGAAAGGAAACGGAAGCGAAGCTTGGATCAGGATGATACCAAGTTAGAAAGTAAGATTTGGTGAATGGCTTCCACAGTTTGGTCTGTGGAGACTGGATATTATTTATATTGAGAGTACATTGGTTGTTACACAATTTTGCCTGTTCATAGGCAGTAGACTCTATTCTTAATGTAACAGAAGAACAGAAAAACTAATTCTAAAACAACTCCAAAATACTCGATCAACCCTTAAGACTCGGTATTATTGTTGTTGTGGCAGAGAGTCTTTCACTGACGGAGAACTCTGCTTAACATACTCAAAATGTGCTACCACCAAATACAGCCCTACGAGGTAAATTATCTCCGTCTCTTTTCCAACTCACTCATCTGGAATATCTTGATCTTGGTTTCAATGATTTTGGCGAATCAGATATCTCAAATGAGTTTTCTTACCTCACAAAACTAGCTCATCTTGATCTCTCCAATTCAAACTTTTCAGCATACATTTCGACGCAATTTAATAACTTATCGAATTTACAGTATCTCGATTTGTCTTGCGTTTTTCCGTCAAGAAATGGATTCAATCTTTACACGACTGCTTGCTTACGATAATCATCTACAAAATGGCTTAAAGGACTAGTGAATCTGAGGGTATTAAGGTTGATTGGTTTCGATACATCTAAAGCCGATTACCAAGAAAATCTTGTTGAACCAATTTTGTATCTTTCCAACCTTAGAGATCTTGATATCTCTTTTAGCACCATCCCATTTTTCTCAGTCCACGAATACTTTTACAATCTTTCGCTTCTATTCTCTCTCAAAATGAACTACAACTTTCTGAATTCTCCGATCCCGGCACAACTTGCTAATTTGACTTCACTTTCTATTCTTGAATTATCTGCCTGTGGACTGCAAGGTTCAGTTCCTTACCTTCCACAACTCCAAACACTTGATGTCAGTGGTAATTTTGATCTTCGTTTTGATCTACCAAACATGTTTGAAAATCGTTGGCCGAAACTCCAAATACTTGATATATCAGATAACGAAGTAACCGGATCGTTTATGAGTTCGATTTCAAATGCGCCAATGTTGGTCAGCCTTTCTGCTTCAATGAGTTCCATTCAAGGGTATTTACCTCCTTCAATCTACAACCTTTCTTGGCTGCAGCATCTAGACCTCTCTGACAACAACATAACAAGTCCTATCCATTCTTCAATCTCCAATCTAAAAAATCTCAACTTTCTCGACTTGTCAGGGAATAATTTCCAAGGACCCATACCAAGTTCAATCTGCGAGATTGTTTCACTTCGAAGACTTGTTTTAGAAAGTAATAACATTACATGAACACTACCAAGTTGCATTACCATGCTCACTAACCTCGTTGAGTTTCGTGTTTCTAAGAATTCTATAGAGGTCAATGTTTCTTTGGTCTCTCTGATCAACAAATTTCACCTATCCACCTTAGATCTTACCTCAAATAGGCTAACTATCGATACGAATGAAAATTTACATTTGGACGCCTCGAACCCTGAACTAGAGATTTTAGCGTTGGGATCATGCAACTTGAAAGTATTCCCTACTTTTATTTGTAATTTGACTCAACTTAAGGTTCTGAATTTGTCTCATAATAACCTCACAGGAGTTATCCCATCTTGCATCTTCAAGCTTGAAAATCTCGTTTACGTAGATTTGTCTAACAACAAACTTGGGAGTCCTCTGCCTCTTCCACCTCTAGGTGTGCGTAGTTTTGATTTGTCACATAATAAACTCGACGGTGAAATCTCATTAGAAATTGGAGAAAGACTATCAAGTTCTCGCTACATTGGTCTGAAGGACAATCAACTGTCAGGTTCAATTCCTTCTTCAATATGTTCACAACAAGTACCAGCTTCTATTGACCTCTCCGACAACAAATTTTCCGGGAATATACCTTCTACTATAGGGTACTGCACTTCTCTTTTCAGTCTAAACCTCGGTAACAACAATCTCACTGGAAATGTTCCAGATGAGCTTGAACGAGCAAAAAGTCGATATTGCTCCTGTTAAATGACAACAATCTCGATGGTAGTTTTCCTAGATCCATCGAAAAACTCGTGGATTTGGAAGTTCTCAACTTAGGAAATAATACACAAAAGTATGACTGATAAGTGACTTTCTTCCAAAAGTGTGACTGATTCCCAATATCTTCCAAAAGTGTGACTGAAATTAACTAATGGCTAAGATACCCTTTGACCCTTGATGTCCACATATGGCTGGGGTTAAGGGTAAATATTAATCCGTATATTTACACTAATTCAGTACACCCCAGTATACTGATTAGTACACCACTAATTCAATACGCACCCAATACGCACCCATATACTAGTACTCCACACTGCATCGATACTTCCAGTCGAAGGTTCACCCTCCTCTCAAAGAACTCTGGCGAGCGAAAATCTTCAGAGAAAATTTCAAAACTCAGAAATTTTCAAACTCCCTTCTCAATCTCTTCAATCCACTTAACTCGGGAGAACTCTCAAAGATATCTAATCGAAGGTATCAAAACCGTCCTTTTAGTCTGTTCTCATAATTGAATTTTAAACCCTAGAAATTTTAAACCCTAGAAATTTAAATTCTAATCTTAGCTTTGATGATGATCGCAGGAGAAGAATCAGTCCAAATACTTGAAGATACTTGAAGATATTGGGAATCAGGAGAAGAATCGGTCAAATACTTTGATGATTGAAAGGTATAAACTCTAAGTTGGTTCCTGTTTGTCATTTATCTCTAGTAAAATTACTAAATAGACAAATCAATCTAGATTTTGCAATTATATGTGTTTTTTTAGTTGAATCATAATGTCTAAAAGCTTAGGTATGTGTTTGATTTCTCTTTTGTGACATGATTTGAGTTTGAGTTTCCGACATGAAACATACAATTTGGGGTTTATGTTGTTAATTTTCGGTTTTAATGGACGAAAAGGGTTTATATTTCTCATGTCGATCTGGTGGAGAAGGAACTTACATGAGATGGATATACACTGAAATTGAAGCTCTTTTATCAATTAATTTGATGGGTTTTGTTTAAAATTGAGTCTAAACAGCTGACTTCATGGTGATATAGATACCTACAAGATTAAATGTGTTCTAAGTCATCAAGATCCTAAACCAGGAAGAACTACTAGTTCTAGAGGCTTGAGATGATATTTACTGATGCTTAAATATGAACATCTAATGTCTTCTAAGTAACAAGGTCTTTCCAACTGTCCTCATATGTGAAAGAAACCCAACTGTAGCTAATCCTTTGTTAGTAAGCATTCGTAAGTTAGTAACTAATCCAAAATTTGTAGGTACGGTCAATGGGTTACTCGTAGACTGCCCAAGAATAAGCGAGATGATGGGAATCGAGTAAGAATGATGAAAATATAGACCTCGAAGGAAGACATATGTATTTTGAGTCGAAATCTGCGAGTCCCGAGAGGACAGTATATATGACATACTAACAAGGCGATTTTATTGCAGTTTTGAGAACTTATCTAATAATTATTAGTAACTTGTACAACGTTTATTTCAACTTTATATTGTGTTTCACAGTTGTTTTGTGTACCCTTCAAAGTACCGGGGACGAACCAGCGACGCAAGCACATACTCCAGCTTAGGTTCACTATCAGACTTGTGGAGTGTGTTGTCGAAGAAGAGATGGCCCCTGTTCAAGACAATCTGCACTAGGGCACTTAACGAGACATTCCACGAGATCAAAGTTGGTCTAAATCCATATTTTGTTTTCTGATGAGTCGTCAGATCAAAGTCGAACCTGGAGAATATTTGAATGATGAGATCCTTTTTAGGGTAAAGGATACAAACTTGTGCTTTGGAAAAGCGGAATTTTCTCTGATAACCGGACTTAGATTCCGGGATTTGAGGGATGGACATTCCGATTTTGACTCTCCACCGAAGATGTCAAGGCTAAAGCATAAGTATTTTTCAGCTGATAACAGAATAACCGGAGGGCACTTGTATGACTTTCTTTTTTGCAATACAGTCTCCAAGGACCGGGCAGAGGTTGTCGGAGAAACCAGTAATGCCATTAAAAACGCATCGGATAAAATGTTGCATCGTCGCAGGAAATGTGAAGGGAGTGAAATGGTTCAGTGGGAAGGTAATGATAGGGTGAAGGTGGCATTAGTCTATGTGGTACACATGTTCTTGTTGGGGCACCAAGACATCCATGGGATAGAAGAAGATCTTTGGGACTTGGTGGACAACCTTTCAGAGTTCAACAAGTACCCATGGGCCAAAAGGGTGTACGAGGCCACTATACCAAAACGTGAAAATGCATTTAAATCTTCTATCAAGCCAAAAGGAATGACACAAGTGTTGGTGGTAATATAAATTGATTTCTGTTTCAAAAATTCATATGTTTAGGCTCTATGTTTTTTGCATATCCATTAACTTCTGATTGTGGTTCTAATAGTTTTTGTTTGTATTTTAGGTTTGGTTCCTTATGATGTTCCCGGGTGTGCTTGGTGATATGGGAAAAGAGATTAGTATTAAAGGGTGGCGCCCTCATATTCTAGACGTGTTGTGCACGGAAAAGGTTAAGCATCGTCAGCTATGTTGTTCGGTGATTCGTTCGGACGTGAGTGAATCAATGATGCAAGTATCGCAATGATCCGAAACTGTTGGTAATTAGGGGTAGCCAAGGGACCCCTCGGTTATCAACAATTTGGAGGATCTCGAGACCGAAATTAAGTTAGGAAAACAATGGCAGACTGAAGATGAGGTTGTTGTGGAAGATTTGGAGGCGAAGAGCGAGGAAAAAGGAGGACATACTGAGGATCCTGTAGTAGCTCAATTACGTGATATGGTGGATGACTTAAAGCGTGAAAATGAAGAGAGAAAAATTCGGGAAATTCGACAAAGTCGAGATGATGGCGAAAATGATGGGGATGCTCAAAATGCAAGAGAAATTACTCTGTCAAGGAGGCGATGTGGGTGGATTTGATTTGATTTCAGAAATCATGTTAATTTGTTATGAAAATTGACGAACCCGCATAGATCTAACTGTTTTCCAAACTTCACGTTAACAGGGTCCTGCACAGGAATTGGAGGCAAATCCCTGTAACACAGAAGATGAACATTATGAGACTTTTGAGGACTATTGTGGTCGATTCCCTGAGCAAGATAATGATGAAAATGTTCTTGATGATTTTGGTGGTGAATCACTAGCTGATTTTTGTGAAGCTAATCTTTGGTGTAGAATCTGTAGTTGGAAACAATGAGGCGAAATAATAAGCACGAGATAGCCCGGAGGTTTCACCGGTAAGTATTTCTTGCATCCTTTTTGTGGGAAAAATATAATCCTCTAGTCATTTGGGTGCTGGGAGTATGGTATGGCTTGTTAATCCCTGGTATATTTTTCTACAACCTGTTCGTCTCTAATTAAAATTCTATTTCAATGTCTCCGGCCCTCTCGTATATGTAGGCCGATGTGTTTAACGAAATCAAGAGCAAGAAAAATAGTCCACATCGGGACAATGAGAAACTTTCTAAAGTTGTGAGAAAAAGGATGCCGGGGCCCCCGGTGAAGTCACCATTTACTACTTGCGGAGAGACTACTCCTAAAATCCAACAGCCAGCTAGGATACTGAAGAAGAGATTTGATATTACCGCTGACGATGTTGCTGCCGATGAGTCAAATCCAAGGAAGGTTCGTAGTATGGTGGATTTGAGCAGGGGTGACGTTGATGCGGAGAATGGTAAGAGAAAGGCTTCCGTGAATTTGGACAATAATGGGTGTATCTCTTCGACAGATGGTGCAACCGATGTTCAAGGTCTCGGTAGGAGAGCGAAGAAACGTAAAGCTCAGGTAAATTATTTCAATAACTTCCAATCTGATCGCTTGAGGGTAGCGCCGGCTGACATTGTCGGTGTGAATAAATTTATAGACCAAGGGTGAGTGTCCATGGTATATCCTTATACTTTATATTATTGGGTGTCCTTGTTTATTTAGAAAGTAACTCTAGACTATCGTGTTGTTATTGTTTGGTATAGGGATGACAGTGCAAACGGATCCTTGTTAGGTTGTCAGGATTATAAGAAATTACTAAGGGCTAGGGAGCCTCTAGGGACGGATGTAAGTTAATTTGCATTAAACTTCAACATTAATATAAGAGTTTTAATCTCTCGTTTTAAGTATTGTAAGATGGTTAAACTTATGTGTTTTGGATTGTCATGCAGCATATTAATGTAATGTTGCGCCTCATGCGCGAGTCAACCCTGGCGTATATGGCAATTGGACAACAATTGTGATTACTTTGAAGTATGTTATGTGACAAAAGAACACAGCTCGGGTTGTAAATTATTTGTAATTTTTATGGTAAAGCATTGTTGTAACTGGTAACTAACCATCGTTTTTTTTTCCTTAGCCTCTTATAAAGGGGGGAAAGAACAGGACAAAGGAGGTGGCAGAATATAGGAAGGGGATTAGGCCGCAAGGCGGGGCTAAGACTTGGGAAACCGTCTCTATGGTATATGGTGTGGTGCATCTTGTGGACAAACAACACTGGGTCGCTATAAGTATCGACATAAGGGAGCAGATAATTCTTATTTATGATTCCATTAGACCGAAACGGAGTGTTGGTAATGATGGGGTCCATATAGAAATCAGGAAGATAGCGGACTATTTGGAGGATAACTGGTACGACGGGTCTTGGAGAGTCGAGTTCGTAGAGGATTGCCCTCAACAACCCGATAGGTAACTAATCTTTACCAGTGCAATTAATGCACAATTTCTTGAGTATAATTACCTATTTCCATGAGTTACACATTGCTTAGTTGTCTGATAGCCAAAACTGGTTGATTGATGCTCTGCCTTGATTAATTGCCATGAATGCTTGCTGAACCAGTACTTCACATAGCATTATAAACCCTGCAACATCTGGTATTTTAGTCCGTGTCACTGTGGTAGTTGAGTAAAATCATTGCTTGCTTGAAATCGTTATCACAACCCATCAATCTCTCGCAGACAGTGTGTTTATGTGAATGAAAAGTCTCATTTGTTGTTCATAATCTAAATATCCATTTAATTAAATCCTTCTTCCCAGAATTATGCACTAAAGCTTGCTTGGTTAGTATAACATTTTGGCCTGCCTGAGAACTGTTCCACCATGATTCTCTCGATATCTGGTGGATACTGTGTCTGTAAAAAAAAACTTTTCTGAGAATACCTAATCTAGGACTAGAACTGTGTGCCTCCCAAGTCCTCTTAGACCTTGTGCATGATGCATCCCTGAAACTGGTAGATTATGTGCTCAAAAAGTGTATCTGTTGAATCCAGGTTTGGGGGTAGCTCAGTTATATCCACAGACTTCCTTACCCTCTCATGTTATCTATGTTTGGGTTGATCCTCAACTCTTTAGATTGTTGGTATATGGTGAATCATCAATGTATTAATCGTTTGATGAAAATCGTGTTATGATGCAAGAAAAATATATAATCATTTACGTTTCTAATGCAATCTGTCTCCATTTATGCATACAACAGACACTCATGCGGGGTTTATTCCTTGAAGATCATCGAGCATCTAATCAGGGGCACTGATTATAAAATGGTGGATGATAAAAAAATTCTCCAGTATCGTCGGGAGATGGCTGTGCAGTTCCACAGGAAAGAGTTCTTCTGCTGAAGTAACATGTTTATCTATTTGTATAGGCAGCTTTGACATGAACACGGGTGGATGCAGGTCATTGGTATTTTGGATGTGTAAATAATATTATGGCAATGAATACGACTGTGGGCTCGCTTGTGGTGATTGTTTTCTTAAAGCAACCACACCTCTTTGTGAAAACTTTGGTTACGTGTTATAATGTGAAATGTGCGGAGATTAAACCTTCCTCAATATCTCTTCATGACGAGTGGTTCTCTTCTCGTTCAAAGTATGTGGCCTTTTTTTGTAGCTAAATATTATGAGATTGGTGAAGAAAGTGAAAGAGGCTACCAATTAAACGAGAGTAATCAAGGTTTCTCATCCGGTTATTGTCTTCTCAGTTCTCATGTACAAGTTATTAGGCAATCTCTATTCATTTTTTCTATTGGGCTTGTTTGGTTTCCTTATTCTTGGGCTTGCTTCATATAGTATTCTTTTTGAATTGTAAAGAGTCATCAAATTCTTCATGTTTGTGATGGCGGTATGTACATTTAAGCTTTGAAGTAGATCTTAATGAACATATCTTGAATTTTATGCTCAACATGTTGGTTATTAAAGTACATTTTCTGAATATGTTCCCAACCAACTTAACTTTATAGAGAGGAAATACTTTCCCCATCTCTATTTTAAACAAAAATCAACCCAAACAATCAAATATATTCAATCAAATTACCAACAAAATTATCTTCTGCAGATATTATCTACATCAATATTTCGTGCTGATACCATTCATGTGGATCATAAATAGTTGTTTGTTGTAGTATAGCGTGGGGTAGGCGGGTCGGTTGGGCAGTATGGCCAATAACTTATTGAGCATTTTACAAGTCACTTTCATTGGTTCTAATTGTTTGTATTGTTTTGGATGGTGAACTGTATTATAAAGCTAATGATCAGTACTACTATGAAATGGAACAATGATAATACTGTTCAAGTTGTAAATGAAATACACGACTTCATAATTAAGCTTGTTCAATTTTACATAAAACTAAGCACCAATGTTGGTGAAAACGAGATCATCCAATAATTGTCTTTTTTTTTTGAGAATCACCAAATCAAAAAATAAATACCCAAAATAAAAGGTTTAACAGTGTGACCTCAAGATACCCAAAATAAATACCCTAAGATTGACGAGTGGTTCTCTGCCGGTCGCCTCATTTTCAAATTTTTTCCTTATCAGTGAGGCCTGTCCTAGGAAAGCCGCCTAATCTTCTTTAATGGTGGTGGGTTAATACCGGGTACCTGCAGCGATTCGGTAATGCCGGGCGATTGGTAAATAATGCCGGCATACGATACCATGTACATCCCGACAGTGAAATACTCGTGAACATATCTGAGAACCCATGAGAACAGTGTTAGTACATAACCTGTAATATAATACAAAATGCACATGAATGATGACTTACTCTTCATAGAGTGGTGATCTCTCGTTGAGCAATAATCGCCACAAAGATGCACACAAGGTACACCGATATCGCCATTTGCCGCATTCGCACTTTTTCTGTAACAAATTAACATTCCTACTTGGCCTGTTGCATATATTCGTCACCAAAGTGTTGTGGTCGCTGCGCCGCCAAATTGGATAATACAAGTCTTTACGAAGGATTTGATGCCCTAATTTTTGACTTGCTCTTGGAACGATACGTCCATCCTTCCACATTCTTCCATTCCTTCGCCTTGTCAAAAACAGCTGAATAAGCTTAGCTTCAAAACCCATTACGAACTGGCATATGGGCAAACACTTGAGCTCAGTTATCCACAGATCAAATGCCTTGCTGAAGATGTTTACCATTTGCGGACAACGGGGCGTAAGGGTCATACGAGTGCCTAGCACAACTTGATTGCCCACACACTTCAACCCAACGCCTTTGAAGCTCTGTCAATTTTTTTAGATTCCTTTGGTGGTCAACAAGGTTGTAAGACTTTGCTACATTTAATGCTTTTTTCTGAGATTCTGGTTCAACAAACCCAATACGGATATCCTGATAAAACTTACGAGCACATAGTCTATGAAAATGTTTAACATCCTGGAAGTTCTGGTCAATGACAATATCGATGCCTGTAAGGACAGCATTCGAGCACATTAGAAGCATCAAAAACATATACATAACTGATAGATATGAGATTCCAGTGTCTCACCATTTGAGAAGTCGTGAAAAAATGTAATTTCCCTTTTGGTGTTCTGCAGATCGGAGCGATGATAGACATGTAAATTTGTCCCATTCTTTCATTCTTCCCTCCTGCAGATATAAATGGCAATAGGATACATGTCATTGTTACCATCCACAGAGGTGAGCACAAAACCTGTTCCACCATACATACTTGTTTAGCGAGGACCAAGGCTAATGCTATAATTGGTCTCGCATCCAAATCTAAACCCTTCAATGGATGCCCTATACGCAATACATAAGCCTTCAAACTCTTTAGTCTCTCGGGTGGATGGTCCAACTAGCAATGCTTCCAGGGTTCGTTTCAACAATCTGCCAAGACATCTCGGGTACTAAACTGAGTTCAAACAATTGAAAAAAGGAATCATATCAACAACATACACATTACCAAATAGAAAAACTTCACACACAAGGCTTTAGAGTTACCTGAAGCTGTTTATATAGGATCCATACGTCTGTACAAGGCAGTCATGGAGTGCTTTGCGTGCTTTTGTTGTAGAGATTTTAACTTTATACTGCTCGAAGATTTTTTTCCTAATGCTTTTGGTCTTACACCGTATCCCACTTGTTATGTATCCCGTAACTATTTCCCTCAACATTTCTTCCCCAATGTCGATTTTTTGGGACCTATCGGTTTCATTATCACTAGGATCACTAAAAGACCAATCAAATTCCATACTAGAATAACCACTCAAAATATCGTCATCGGTATCACAGTGCTCCTCGTCAATTCTGCTTGTGGGCTTCTCCTTTTCCTTCCCTTTGGCCCTCTTCACCAATTTCCAAAGGGGAACGTTGTCAACATCAGGCTCGGTTGTGGCGCTGCAAAGAAAAGGAAACAGATTAAAGGGGCACACCACATCCAGTTGTTGAGAATTGGGGCATGAGAATCTTTGATTCTGGTCCAAGGTGTTGGGGACCAAAATAAAAGCAGTTGTTGGAAGATGCAGAACAAAACAAAATAACTACTACTTTCCTGAGAAAAAAAAAAGAGTAAATCTAAGTACAATAAAAAAGTTCAACACCCCCCATGTGGTACAGGAATATCGATGGATTAAAGTGGTCCTCCATTTCGTATTTCTAAAAGACAACTTACTGAGTAAAGTCAAAAATTCACCTTTTATTGATTTTAGTTTTTTAAACACACAACACTGACGACAACATGAACAACCAGATGTTGGGTTTAAGGTGGTTTGCTACAATGAACTCGCCGGTGTTTTGATAATTAAATTAAAACGGGGCCCACTTTTACATCATCCAATGAGACCACTTGACAAACAAAGTCGATAATTCATTTTTTGTTTTCTTTGGGTTGGAAAAAAAAAATTGGTGCTGGTATTTACACACATCACACTGAATCATGGGATCCAACAAAAATAAAACACATCTTCAATCATTTAATTATGGGAACATCAATCCAAAAAATCAAAATCCTCAATAATAAATACTACTAGTATCATCTAGATCTGAATATTCTTCTTGCCATCAACACCAACTACTAACCGATAACAATCAATGCAATAATCTGTAGCATACCACCTTAAACCCAACATTCAGAACTGAATCTAGTAAATGCAATATTTGTACAACCTGAAATTAAAGCATTCATACTCAACAACTTAGTAGCTAGCAGAGTATAAAAGTTCAAAATTCTCTGAATGCACTTACCAGTTTGCTGCTTTCCTCTTCGTCATTTAATGTAATCAACTAAACCCTCTATGGATCTGCAATAATGGACCAGAAGATCTCTAATCTCTCTCTATACTCTTGTCTGAGTTCAATACAGTGAGATAAGCTAAAATTAAATGAGCGTAGTAATTGCTCCATATCTAGACATCCAAACCAGATCTACCCACCCGCCACATTTAATGTCACACATTCGTCGACCGCTCATCCTCAACCACTTATTACACGTGCTTACATCTGGTCTACCACAAAAACCAACAAGAGACGATTCTTGGCCTGGACAGACTCTGTTTGACCTGGTCAATTTAACTTTTTCAATTACTTTGATCAAAAAATAATAATGGCCATTCCTCTTCTATGCAACAGGTGGTTCATGTCACCACAGGCCTTGGTAATAAGAAATTTTGTGGGGAGTCCGCAAACCATTGGCTTGGCTTTACCTGAGTTTGTTGCATCTGCAAACAATTCACGGTAGTTGTGGATGGGTCAAGGAATTCTGAGATTCATTCATCAAAAAAAAAAAAAAAGATGTGAAAAAAAAGGGACTATTGATTCATAGAAATTTACAGAATCTACATCCGTAGTGTCTGTATATTGCATTCCAAGAGTAATTTGTTCATAGAATCCACATCTGAACTGTCTTAAACTTCACTTATCTACCAAAAGAGTAACAAAGACTTGTTGCAAACGAAAGGGGATTCTTTTATGAACTTACAAAACGAAAGGGCACAACATTTTTTTTTTTAGCAAAAAGTAATATATTAATCAAGCAATAAAGTACATAACATTTATAATATCTTTTTTTGAAAAAAAAAAAAAAAAAGAGTGTTTGTAATGACTCTTTAATGTACATGCCTCCGCCATCTTATAAGCAAACATACATGTAAACTGCGGGAAAGCAAAGATAGGCATGATGCAGATTTGGCCAAGCACAATACAACAACTTTCAAAGCTTGCAAGATGATGTTACCAATATCCACAGAAATTTATTAAACAAAACAGAATAACCAATTACACCGATGTCTTCAAAGACGAAGACGGCGGTAGAGGTCCGACAAGTTTCTTATAAAAAACTGGACCTCTTGAAGTCACCAATGTACATGATCATGTACCACAGCCTCTCCATTCAGCTTGAACTGCAACCATTTACTCCGCTTTCTTATAAGCAAACAAACATGTATACTGTGGGTACACAGAGACAGGCATGATGCATATTTGGCCAAGCACAATACAGTAACTTTCAGGATTGCAGCATGATGTTACTCTCTAACAGTTACCAATATCCAGCAAATTTATTGACCAAAACAGAATAACCATTTACACTGATGTCTTCAAAGACGAAGACGGCCGAGGTCTGACAAGTTTCTTATAAAAAACTGGACCTCGGCCGTCTTCGCCTTGAAGTCACCAATGTACATGATCATGTACCACAGCCTCTCCATTCAGCTTGAACTGCAACCATTTACTCCGCCATCTTATAAGCAAACAAACATGTATACTGCGGGTACGCAGAGACAGGCATGATGCAGCGAGTATAAGCACGGTAATAATACAATTGCAAGAAACAGCAAACCTACCAAGTATACAAGTGAAATATAGCCTGTCTGATTATGACGAAAAAGAGGGTATACATGGTTATCCCGGTGATAGAAAACAGATGCGTCATCATCATCACGGCTGATGCAAGTAAAAAACATGTCAGGTTCAAAGATAGATGGGAAGGCATAATTCTTATCAACACTCAGAGGAGCAGGCAGTTTATCAATATGATACCTAGTTGCCCTGTATCCAAATAGAGCACCCCTGTCAAAAGAGCCCGATGCATGTTTGCTTGATAGAGCAAACACAGACCTATTCAATTTCCTGCATTTGCAATCCAATCATTAATATATAACCCGATAAACCAAACACTGATTTAGTTGAACTTTAACATACAGAACAAAAGTTCAACTTAAACATAGAGAAATGAAATGTCTTTCTAATTCATGGGACCTTTCACAAAATAAAAATCAAAATGACCATTACAAATAAACTTAATGTCCAATTGAAACCAAATTCAGGGTGATTAGAATCAGAAATCAATCCAATTGAAACCATCAATTATCATCAGCATCATCAAATCAATCCAGAAATTGAATGAATATTCACAAAACTTAAAACCCTAAGCAGAAATGAATCCCAAAAACATAACAGTCAAAATGACCAATTGAGATTTAATCTACAAAAAAGCCTAATGTTTCTATTATCTACAATTGAAGTTTGGGCCAGGGTGATTTAGAATCAGAATTCAATCCATGGAGCCAACAATTGAAGTTAAATCATATCAAATCGATTTAAGAAAAGAAAAAAAAAAATTTAATTATCATTACCTTGATCGATTAAGATTAAACTCCAAAGTAACGCAATACCTGCACCAGAAATTGAAAAAAAAATCAATAAACTGAAAACCCTAAGCAGAAATGAATGAATATACTCGAAAAGATAACAATCAACTCACCTTCCAATTTTGATTAAAGCAACAGATTCTTGTTAATTAATCTTCAGATGGAAGGAAATGATTTTGTTTGCAGAGAGAGAGAGAAGGATTGTCTGAGCTGCGGCGAGGAAGGAGAAGCCAAAAATATTAGGGTTTCTGCTCGTAAGTTGTTGGCACTTATAGTCTTATCTAGGGTTTCTAATCCAACGGCTGATGCTAACCACTAACGGACGGTTTAGGATTCCCCAGTTCAAGCCCGGCTGAAATTCAAAGGAATCTTACCTTTAAATGGATGGATTCATCGTTCTTATGAAGTTTCCGACTTAAAGTAATCCACTCACGGCCAGGTTTCGATCTCGGACCCATGGTATGCATACAATATGCCAGAATAGGGTAAGATAATGTTTCGGGGAATATTCCAAAGGAATCTTGCCTGTAAATGGAGGGATTCATCGTTCTTATGAAGTTTCCGACTTAAAGTAGTCCACTCACGGCCAGGTTTCGATCTCGGACCCATGGTATGCATACAATATGCCAGAATAGGGTTTCTTTAATGTTTCGGGGAATATTCCAAAGGAATCTTGCCTGTAAATGGACGGATTCATCGTTCTTATGAAGTTTCCGACTTATAGTACTCCACTCACGGCCAGGTTTCGATCTCGGACCCATGGTATGCATACAATATGCCAGAATAGGGTTTCTTTAATGTTTCGGGGAATATTCCAAAGGAATCTTGCTTGTAAATGGACGGATTCATCGTTCTTATGAAGTTTCCGACTTATAGTAATCCACTCACGGCCAGGTTTCGATCTCGGACCCATGGTATGCATACAATATGCCAGAATTGGGTAAGATAAAGTTTCGGGGAATATTCCAAAGGAATCTTACATGTAAATGGGTGGATTCATCGTTCTTATGAAGTTTCCGACTTATAGTACTCCACTCACGGCCAGGTTTCGATCTCGGACCCATGGTATGCATACAATATGCAAGAATAGGGTTTCTTTAATGTTTCGGGGAATATTCCAAAGGAATCTTGCCTGTAAATGGACTGATTCATCGTTCTTATGAAGTTTAGACTTATAGTACTCCACTCACGGCCGTGGGTTTCGATCTCGGACCCATGGTATGCATACAATATGCCGAATTGGGTAAGATAAAGTTTCTGGAAATATTCCAAAGGAATCTTACATGTAAATGGGTGGATTCATCGTTCTTATGAAGTTTTCCAAAGAGCTTATAGTACTCCACTCACGGCCGCCAGGTTTCGATCTCGGACCCATGGTATGCATACAATATGCGAGAATAGGGTTTCTTTAATGTTTCAAGGGAATATTCCAAAGGAATCTTGCCTGTAAATGGACGGATTCATCGTTCTTATGAAGTTTCCGACTTATAGTAGTCCACTCACGGCCAGGTTTCGATCTCGGAGCCATGGTATGCATACAATATGCCAGAATAGGGTTTCTTTAATGTTTCGGGGAATATTCCAAAGGAATCTTACATTTAAATGGACGGATTCATCGTTCTTATGAAGTTTCCGACTTATAGTAATCCACTCACGGCCAGGTTTCGATCTCGGACCCATGGTATGCATACAATATGCCAGAATAGGGTAAGATAAAGTTTCGGGGAATATTCCAAAGGAATCTTACATGTAAATGGGTGGATTCATCGTTCTTATGAAGTTTCCGACTTATAGTAGTCCACTCACGGCCAGGTTTCGAACTTTCGATCTCGAACCCATGGTATGCATACAATATGCCAGAATAGGGTTTCTTTAATGTTTCGGGGAATATTCCAAAGGAATCTTGCCTGTAAATGGATGGATTCATCGTTCTTATGAAGTTTCCGACTTATAGTAATCCACTCACGGCCAGGTTTCGATCTCGGACCCATGGTATGCATACAATATGCCAGAATAGGGTAAGATAAAGTTTCGGGGAATATTCCAAAGGAATCTTACATGTAAATGGGTGGATTCATCGTTCTTATGAAGTTTCCGACTTATAGTAGTCCACTCACGGCCAGGTTTCGATCTCGGACCCATGGTATGCATACAATATGCCAGAATTGGGTAAGATAAAGTTTCGGGGAATATTCCAAAGGAATCTTACATGTAAATGGGTGGATTCATCGTTCTTATGAAGTTTCCGACTTATAGTAGTCCACTCACGGCAAGGTTTCGAACTTTCGATCTCGGACCCATGGTATGCATACAATATGCCGTAGAATGGGTTTCTTTAATGTTTCGTAAATGGGGAATATTCCAAAGGAATCTTACCACGCTGTGTAAATGGATGGATTCATCGTTCTTATGAAGTTTCGACTTATAGTACTCCACTCACGGCCGGGTTTCGATCTCGGACCCATGGTATGCATACAATATGCCGAAAGGGTTTCTTAGGGTAAGATAAAGTTTCGGGGAATATTTCAAAGGAATCTTACATGTAAATGGGTGGATTCATCGTTCTTATGAAGTTTCCGACTTATAGTAGTCCACTCACGGCCAGGTTTCGATCTCGGAGCCATGGTATGCATACAATATGCCAGAATAGGGTAAGATAAAGTTTCGGGGAATATTCCAAAGGAATCTTACATGTAAATGGGTGGATTCATCGTTCTTATGAAGTTTCCGACTTATAGTAGTCCACTCACGGCCAGGTTTCGATCTCGGACCCATGGTATGCATACAATATGCCAGAATAGGGTAAGATAAAGTTTCGGGGAATATTCCAAAGGAATCTTGCCTGTAAATGGGTGGATTCATCGTTCTTATTAAGTTTCCGACTTATAGTAGTCCACTCACGGCCAGGTTTCGATCTCGGACCCATGGTATGCATACAATATGCAAGAATAGGGTTTCTTTAATGTTTCGGGGAATATTCCAAAGGAATCTTGCCTGTAAATGGATGGATTCATCGTTCTTATGAAGTTTCCGACTTATAGTAATCCACTCATGGCCAGGTTTCGATCTCGGAGCCATGGTATGCATACAATATGCCAGAATAGGGTAAGATAAAGTTTCGGGGAATATTCCAAAGGAATCTTGCCTGTAAATGGGTGGATTCATCGTTCTTATGAAGTTTCCGACTTATAGTAGTCCACTCACGGCCAGGTTTCGATCTCGGACCCATGGTATGCATACAATATGCCAGAATAGGGTTTCTTTAATGTTTCGGGAATATTCCAAAGGAATCTTGCCTGTAAATGGACGGATTCATCGTTCTTATGAAGTTTCCGACTTATAGTACTCCACTCACGGCCAGGTTTCGATCTCGGACCCATGGTATGCATACAATATGCCAGAATAGGGTTTCTTTAATGTTTCGGGGAATATTCCAAAGGAATCTTGCCTGTAAATGGACGGATTCATCGTTCTTATGAAATTTCCGACTTATAGTAATCCACTCACGGCCAGGTTTCGATCTCGGACCCATGGTATGCATACAATATGCCAGAATAGGGTAAGATAAAGTTTCGGGGAATATTCCAAAGGAATCTTACATGTAAATGGGTGGATTCATCGTTCTTATGAAGTTTCCGACTTATAGTAGTCCACTCACGGCCAGGTTTCGATCTCGGACCCATGGTATGCATACAATATGCCAGAATAGGGTTTCTTTAATGTTTCGGGGAATATTCCAAAGGAATCTTGCCTGTAAATGGATGGATTCATCGTTCTTATGAAGTTTCCAACTTATAGTAATCCACTCACGGCCAGGTTTCGATCTCGGAGCCATGGTATGCATACAATATGCCAGAATAGGGTAAGATAAAGTTTCGGGGAATATTCCAAAGGAATCTTGCATGTAAATGGGTGGATTCATCGTTCTTATGAAGTTTCCGACTTATAGTAGTCCACTCACGGCCAGGTTTCGATCTCGGACCCATGGTATGCATACAATATGCCAGAATAGGGTTTCTTTAATGTTTCGGGGAATATTCCAAAGGAATCTTACCTTTAAATGGATGGATTCATCGTTCTTATGAAGTTTCCGACTTATAGTACTCCACTCACGGCCAGGTTTCGATCTCGGACCCATGGTATGCATACAATATGCCAGAATAGGGTAAGATAAAGTTTCGGGGAATATTCCAAAGGAATCTTGCCTGTAAATGGGTGGATTCATCGTTCTTATGAAGTTTCCGACTTATAGTAGTCCACTCACGGCCAGGTTTCGATCTCGGACCCATGGTATGCATACAATATGCCAGAATAGGGTTTCTTTAATGTTTCGGGGAATATTCCAAAGGAATCTTACCTTTAAATGGACGGATTCATCGTTCTTATGAAGTTTCAGACTTATAGTACTCCACTCACGGCCAGGTTTCGATCTCGGACCCATGGTATGCATACAATATGCCAGAATAGGGTTTCTTTAATGTTTCGGGGAATATTCCAAAGGAATCTTGCTTATAGTAAATGGACCCATGGATTCATCGTTCTTATGAAGTTTCCAAAGAACTTATAGTAATCCACTCACTTATAGTAGTCCACTCACGACGTGTTTCGATCTCGGACCCATGGTATGCATACAATATGCCGAGAATAGGGTAAGATAAAGTTTTGGGAATATTCCAAAGGAATCTTACTGTAAATGGGTGGATTCATCGTTCTTATGAAGTTTCCGACTTATAGTACTCCACTCACGGCTAATAGGGTTTCGATCTCGGACCCATGGTATGCATACAATATGCCGAGAATAGGGTTTCTTTAATGTTTGGGGAATATTCCAAAGGAATCTTTCTTTGTAAATGGATGGATTCATCGTTCTTATGAAGTTTCCGACTTATAGTAATCTACTCACGGCCAGGTTTCGATCTCGGAGCCATGGTATGCATACAATATGCCAGAATAGGGTAAGATAAAGTTTCGGGGAATATTCCAAAGGAATCTTACATGTAAATGGGTGGATTCATCGTTCTTATGAAGTTTCCGACTTATAGTAGTCCACTCACGGCCAGGTTTCGATCTCGGAGCCATGGTATGCATACAATATGCCAGAATAGGGTTTCTTTAATGTTTTGGGGAATATTCCAAAGGAATCTTGCACCGTAAATGGATGGATTCATCGTTCTTATGAAGTTTCCGACTTATAGTACTCCACTCACGGCCAGGTTTCGATCTCGGACCCATGGTATGCATACAATATGCCAGAATAGGGTTTCTTTAATGTTTCGGGGAATATTCCAAAGGAATCTTGCATGTAAATGGGGTGGATTCATCGTTCTTATGAAGTTTCCGACTTATAGTAATCCACTCACGGCCAGGTTTCGATCTCGGACCCATGGTATGCATACAATATGCCAGAATAGGGTAAGATAAAGTTTCGGGGAATATTCCAAAGGAATCTTACATGTAAATGGGTGGATTCATGTATTCATCGTTCTTATGAAGTTTAGACTTATAGTAGTCCACTCACGGCAGTGTTTCGATCTCGGACCCATGGTATGCATACAATATGCAAGAATAGGGTTTCTTTAATGTTTCTGGGAATATTCCAAAGGAATCTTGCGAGAATAGGGTTTCTTTAATGTAAATGGATGGATTCATCGTTCTTATGAAGTTTCCGACTTATAGTAATCCACTCACGGCCGAAGGTTTCGATCTCGGAGCCATGGTATGCATACAATATGCCGAGAATAGGGTAAGATAAAGTTTGGGAATATTCCAAAGGAATCTTGCCCGTAAATGGGTGGATTCATCGTTCTTATGAAGTTTCGACTTATAGTAGTCCACTCACGGCCGAGTTTCGATCTCGGACCCATGGTATGCATACAATATGCCGAATAGGGTTTCTTTAATGTTTATGGGGAATATTCCAAAGGAATCTTAGGGTTTCTTTAATGTTTAAATGGAAGGATTCATCGTTCTTATGAAGTTTGAGACTTATAGTAATCCACTCACGGCCATGTTTCGATCTCGGACCCATGGTATGCATACAATATGCCAGAATAGGGTAAGATAAAGTTTCGGGGAATATTCCAAAGGAATCTTACATGTAAATGGGTGGATTCATCGTTCTTATGAAGTTTCCGACTTATAGTAGTCCACTCACGGCCAGGTTTCGAACTTTCGATCTCGAACCCATGGTATGCATACAATATGCCAGAATTGGGTTTCTTTAATGTTTCGGGGAATATTCCAAAGGAATCTTGCCTGTAAATGGATGGATTCATCGTTCTTATGAAGTTTCCGACTTATAGTACTCCACTCACGGCCAGGTTTCGATCTCGGACCCATGGTATGCATACAATATGCCAGAATAGGGTTTCTTTAAGTTTCGGGGAATATTCCAAAGGAATCTTACATGTAAATGGGTGGATTCATCGTTCTTATGAAGTTTCAGACTTATAGTAATCCACTCACGGCCAGGTTTCGATCTCGAACCCATGGTATGCATACAATATGCCAGAATTGGGTTTCTTTAATGTTTCGGGGAATATTCCAAAGGAATCTTGCCTTTAAATGGATGGATTCATCGTTCTTATGAAGTTTCAGACTTATAGTAATCCACTCACGGCCAGGTTTCGATCTCGGACCCATGGTATGCATACAATATGCCAGAATAGGGTAAGATAAAGTTTCGGGGAATATTCCAAAGGAATCTTACCTGTAAATGGAAGGATTCATCGTTCTTCCGAAGTTTCAGACTTATAATAGTCCACTCACATCGTTCGTGGTTTCGAGCTCGGAGCCAGATTATGCCTCGAGAGTGTTACCACCAATTGGTAATTTTGTAATATTCTCTAATCCAACGTACCAAAGTTCAGGGCAGCACGTCATGCGGATCACTACTATTTGGTTTTGCTAAAAATTGTGTTTTCTTCTTAATCCGTATGCTTCTGTTTAAACCAATCGATTGTCTTGATTTAAATCCAACGATTTTGTCGCCCAGTAATTTTAGCCAATACTTTTTTGTTGGACCACCCCAACGTGTCATCTCACCAGTTTTTTCCCCCCAAAAGTTTCAGCCAATTTCCAAAACCCGCCCAAATTTTACATCTCACTACACAAAAATGATTTCACTAAAACATCTCACCAAACTCTCTCACCAAAAAAAAGAAAGAAAACCCTCTCACCATGTATGCAACTCCGAAGCTCTCAATCTCTCAATTTATGAAATAACCCATCTTCAGAGAACCCTTAACTCTTGAAATAAACCATCTTCAGAAAACCCTTAACTCTTGACCTTCAGATTGCTAACAAACTTTTGGCGTTTCTCTCTGGAGAACATCAGATACTGGAAGGTCAGATTGCTATCTTTTGTGGTTTATTTTCAACTTCTGGTGTAGTTATTGCTATCCTGTAGAGTTTAGGTCTAACAACAACAGATCTGTTAATACTGGAGGGTAAGATTGCTATATTTTAATTTTTTCCCCCTTAATTGATTTCAGACGAGGGCTATTGATTTTGTGTTTTATTTTCAATTTCTGGTGTAGGTATTGCTATCCCGTGGAGTTTAGGTCTAACATCAACGGATCTGTTACTGCTGGAGGGTAAGATTGCTATCTTTTAAGTTTTTTCCCCTTAATTGATTTAGGACAAGGGGTATTGATTTTGTGGTTTATTTTCAATTTCGGTGTAGGTAGTGCTATCCCGTGGAGTTTAGGTCTAACAACAACAAATCATTAATACCGATTATTCGTATGAGTATTAGGTTATTTTGAAAAGGGGCTTTCATATCCTGTTTAGTATCATGTTGTTTGTCGTTATAATTATTTCTTGATCTTTGTTAATACAGATTATTCTGCCTGAACATATTTTGTTTTAAGTTGATTTTTAGTTTTGTCAATTATGATGAATTTATTTTTTGAAGTATGAGAGATTTGAAGTACTTTTGGTTTAATGCGGTGAGGGCGGTCTCTTTTTGATGATTATAGTGTGTGAGTGTAATTAGCCGAGATTTCCGGAGGAAAACATTGTAAATTCTCGTGTCTTGAACTTTAAAGTTCAATTTTCTATTGTTCAACGTTAGCTATGTTGTGTTTGGTTAAGTTGTCGTTTGTTCTAATCATAGATGCTCGATTTTTGTTTGTTGTTTGTTTAGTAGTAGCTATGGAGGCACTGAAGGAAGCAACACATGAAGACATGTTCCTCTTACAGATTTTGTAATGAATTATTGGGTGGCCTGGCAGGTTTCCTTTTTAATCTCTCGTAATTTAGTTACCTAGTATGATCTCTTGAAATATGTGTTTACATGATTCCTGCCAAAAGGCTACAACTTACCACCATAGAGTTCCGAAGTGGAGATGTATTGGTCGTTAGGTTTGTTGTAAATGAAGGAGATTGGTGCAACTAACCTGACAACCAATACGTTATCCTCTCTATCTATGTTGGTGATTGAACTGTTATAATAATTAGTTTCACTTGTTATCATTCGTATATTTTCTATCTGGTTGATACAGTTACTCACTACTATTGTTTTTGTGTTTTGTGAGGATTCACTGATGCAAGGTCAAAAGGCTGGAGAATTCCTACTGCGAATAAACTTTAGAAGTCATTTTAATCTAATGTGAGTTTTCTTACCTATTCTAATCTCTTTTATGATTCCTGCCAAAAGATACAACTTATCACCATAGAGTTTGCCTGTAAATGAAGGTAATGGATGCAGCTAATGATCCGTTTTTTAGGTATAGGCCCGTCAAAAGACCCTATACCCAAGTCTGTATACAAGAGAATTAGTCCTAGTAATTCTAGAAGTAGTTTCTTAATCCTAGAATGAGACCTATTTTTAGAAGATTACAAACATAGGGCAGTTTCCCTTCATAGAAAGACTAATATTTAGAAGTAACTCAACCTATAAATAAGGTGCAGTTTAGTACCTGTAGGCATAGGGGAAAACTAGAGATTACTAGAGAAAATACTAGTCAGAAAATTCTAGAGCAAAAAGAAGAACAAGGGTACAATTCCTGAAGGCGAGAAAATAGCTTAAAGGAAAACATTGTATTGTTTTTCAAAACAAGCAATAAAGATAAAACATTTCTATTGCAACTGTTAGTTCTTTTATTCTACTTGTGTAGCCTATTCTCTATCTATCATATTGGGGTCCAAAACCGATCGCCTAACCCGACCACTAATACATTTTTTCTCTCTGATTCCGTAGGTGAGTAAACTCTTGTGATTGATATCATTCTTTTTTTGGAGATAGCTGGAATCATTGATGGGAAGACTTTAAGCTGGAGATGTGCTCTTGTCGCAGTACCAGCTGAAGTGCAGAACGAGATATATTCTGTTGTTCCTGCAAGGCAGATCAAGATCTGGAATAATTTCATACAAAGTGGGATAGGTATATTTTTTCACAAAGCGTGATCACCTTGTGAATCAAAGGAGTAACCTGACAAGTAGCCTTGTTAATTCCAGTTGGTGAGTTAACTCTTGATATATTTAGAGTTTATTACGATCTCCTTCCCTTGATGAAAATTTGGTTTACTAATGGTATCGTCTTTTTGGGTTTTCGAGGCTGTTCGAGGATTCATTGATGCAAACACCTGCAGCTGGGTCAATTAAGAATTTTTTTTTGGCGGTTATGAGGTAATTTGGACACTTATTCTAATTTTCCCAACTGGAAGTGGTTATCTCCTGACTTATTTCTGCACTTTTCGTCTTTTCAGAGTGTAGTTACTGATAATTTTGTTTTGGACATGGGTGGTTTGCTTGTATGACAGGTCTGCAGGTAAACACAAGGGGGACGGTGTTGGCGTTGCAAATCTGTACAAGGGAGTGAATCAACTTGTAACCAAGATCAAATTCTTGAAATAAGTTGATAGAGAAGGATTAGTAATTCCCTCTCAGTCTGGGAAGATTATTATTTTTTTGGTTGTAATTTTCAATAGCCTATAATGAGTGATGATACACTCTCCTAAATTGCTCCTGATAGGTGAATCCAACGGCCAAAAAAGCGTTTTCAACATTTCTCAGCATTCGGATCGGAAGTGGTTACTAATTCCCTCTCAGTCTGGATTTTGGATTGGGAGCAATTGTATGTTTTTTCAGTAGCTTGGCATGTGGACAAGAAGGAAGATTCACTTTTTTCAGTAGCTTGATTTTTCTTCATGACATTCTCTTTTAATAGTTTGAATCTTCGTTTGCTTTAAACCCACAGAAAGTTGTTTTCGCTTTTTAAACGTAAAATGTACGAATTGACTCTTCTATGGTAGAAACGAAATTGTAAATCTCCTGTACTGTATTTGCTAGTGAATATATTCCGTCTTTCCATCAAAAAGAAAAAAAACTCTTCAATGGTATGCATGCACCATTCCTTCAGGCATCTTTAGTCACAGTCTATAAAGATACTCCGTAAATGGATTGTAGATTGGAATTCTTTACTTCTCTTCGCATAGTAATTCTCTAGGTGCACTCCCAACTTGAATTCTACAACTTGAATAATATAAAATTACCAAAACATACTCTATGAATAAAAGTTTCAAAAACACCTTTGAACAACGGAAAAACATACTCTCTGAATAAATTTTTTGTACATCACCAAATTGGCTACAAACCCGGGGAGGCTTGTGTACAAAGAGAAAAAATGACCTAAAAAAGCAGATGCAGCTGAAAGACCTTTATTCATAGCATGTCTGTGCGAAAATGCTAGAAATCCCCCACTTTTATACCCCAAAAATTTTACACCCCTATGTGTCCATGTGTTATTGGCTCACTTTTAAAGCGGACCCCCTGTTTTTCCCAGGTGGGGTAGGGTGAGGATGAAATCTACGGTGGATAAGAGTGACAGTGATACAGTGAACTGAACTGATAACGTACAAACTGGGGAAAGATGCAAGGTAACGTGTAATACAGTGAACTGAACTGATATGTCACTTCAGTGTAAACCTGCAAAGTTTCATTGGTACTTGATAGGGACTTAAAGCAACTCGAAGACATGTACTATATCTACTTTTTTTTTTTTTGACTTGTCAAAATAATGTCGCTGAACCAATGAATGAAGACACTACCCTAGCTTTTCATGTCAGGTGGTAATAAAGTAGACGTGTACTATATCTATTCTATTCTATATATATATATTGTTACACAAAAGGAAACACCATATCTTTGTAGCATTGGAATGTTCCGCACGTGCTAATGCACTCCGCATAAAGAATTGTGTTCACAGGGTCCATTTTAGTGAAGCTCCAAATTTTGAACTTCTGATTTTACCCTTTGTTTCATTTTTTCACTCGCCTAGGATATAAAATTAATGAGGGTATAACAGTAATTTAATGGGAATACAAGATCTCCATAATCAAAATGAAAATCAATTTAATCTAACACCATTGAAATTCTAAAAATTTCCTCCAAATTCTTCATTAAAAAAACCAGAAACAATTATAGTTCAAAAACAAAAATAACAAGCTAAAACAAAAATAATGTCAATGCAGTTGTTGGGAACATTTACATCAAGCGTAATGCTTGCATTCCCTCCTTCACCGTGGCCTTTCTTCCCTCCTTAAAATTCCACAGCTCCTTCTTGCCACCGTCCATCTTAACTCCAATTCCATTTGGCAGCATTGACAGGTTGGATTTTTCCATTTTCTAGAATCATGAAATGAAACAATTAGTCTACGTTAACAAAAGTAAATTGTACCGCAATTTGCCAAGTTCTGAGTTATAACTTATAAAGAAAATAGAATAAAATATAGACTGCTTACTTTGATTATATATTCTCGTCTGCTTCTGCAGCTCCATTTGTTTCCATAATCTTATCAGCAAGAGTACGTGCCTGTTTACATAAAGCAACAATATATAATTTACATATATATCCTCTTATAAATAAAAAAAACGATGGATGAAGAGGTAATAATCCCGAACTATCTCTTATCTTACAAAAATTCTAAACGAACCTAGAAAACAAACCACACTAAAACCGCTAGACACAACAAAACCCAAAAATGGGACCCCCTGCTGTCCTTCGCTTTATCTATTATTGTTTTTTTAACAAAAAATTCGGGCGATCGCCTATCAAACAAAAATTAAAACAGCCCCCTCACAAACTCCCTCCCAAACCTGGCCCCACTACAAAATCCTCGGGACCCACTCTTTTTTATGTGAGTGATGGTTTTAGTTTTGTTTAAAAGGGCGGTATGCCCAGAACCATTGTTTTTTTAAACATATTTTTTTGTTATGTTTAGTTAATTACGGTTATCTACTGTATAAATACTGAACCCGTTAAAGAATAATCATTCTGTAATGAGTTTTATCACTCGTGTGTCACACTAATGGGTGCTAATTAACCATAACCCACAAAGTTGAAGGCAAAATGAAAAACCAAACAAGTACTAATTTCTTATGAACAATAAAACTTAAAATCTCCTTGTTACTCAAAATCAAAATAGACACTAACTTATTTTCTAATCATAGTTCAAACTAATTTATTTTTAGGATATAATCATAAATTTACTAATTATAATCCCAAAGTTTTATTTTTCTCCCAAAACAAAATAAACCCTAATTCTTAATTTTCTCTAAAATGAAGTTTTGTTTCTCAATCATGATTATATATTAAAATTGATCAGTGTGTATATTCTAATTGTTCCATAAAAAAATCCACAATAACATCAATCAAGGTTTTGAATTTTTTTCCTTTGAGATCCATAAACATAATCTATATTAAAAACCGAAAGCCCAACTGAATAACTGAAGAGTTCTAACTGAATGGGTTATGGTTAATAGTGCTTGGGTTATATTTAAACCGAAAGCCTTATCAATGAAGTTTAATTTTCAAACAGAATATATATAAAAAATTGCTTCTAATTGTCAGTCCATGAATAATATCATCAAGAAGATAACCAAAATAACTTGTTTACAAATAACTTCTAATTATGCAGTTTTTTTTTTTAATCATTATGTGAAGATGTTACCTTTTCCTTCTCCATGTTGATCCTTTTTGTAAGGGATGACAGAAGTGTTTCCGATTCCGCGTTAAAAAGTCTCTTGATTTCTTCATAAAACAAGAAAAGAGTTTATATTAATAACAAAATTGCCTTCAAAAAAAGGAAAGTTAATATCATAATTTTCGACCTAAACTGAATAAAACAGTTCGAAATAATTTTCAATTGTTGCATACCATCCGCCCTAGCAGAAGAATCCATCTCTGAATTTTTTTTGTTTAGAACAAATAGCGAAGGAATAAGATTGAAAATTTTAGTGAGAAAAAACTCGTAAGATTGCTTGAAAATTTGAGCCAAGGAATAAGATTGCTGCTTTATAATAGATTGAAAATTGAAATTCCCCAAAAGTAATGACTCCTCGTTTATGCAACCCAATGGTCAAATTTCATTGAATTGTGATGATCTTTATGTAGTTGGAATGCTTCGGAAATTGGCCTCGTGGTAAAGGTATCTGGGAAACATCCTCCAAAGACTTTCAAAGACTTCAAAAAACCGTAATTAATAATAACATATACAGTGTATCGGGTGTATCTATAAACCCTAATTAACCTAATACAACTACAGCATTTAACCGCATTTAACCTACTACCATGAATTTGCAACATTTATTTAAAAAAAAATGAGCTACAGCTTTAGGTCCGGGGTTCGATTTCTTTTTGTTGATGAATTTGTAATCCAACCATACAAGTCAAATTGACATAGTCAAAGGTAAACAAAAGAGTCAAATAGTGCGCGTCAGGTCCTACACCGTATCTTTTTCTCGATCTATCTGTAAATCAACGAGATAAGTCGCTTTGACATAGTCAAGGCTTAAGTCAAATTGACAAGACTCAAAATGCCTACAATATTGGTGTTGTGCAAAAGGGTTGTGCACATACCCAATCAACCTGCACAGGCCGATGCAGGTGAAATAAGGCTTGCACACAAGGCTTTTGCAAATGAAGAAAAATGAATGTCGGCCGGGCTTGAACTGGGGAATCCTCAACCGTTCGTTAGTGGTTAGCATCAGCCGTTGGATTAGAAACCCTAGATAAGACTATAAGTACCAACAACTTACGAGCAGAAACTGAAACCCTAATATTTTTGGCTTCTCCTTTCTCGCCCCAGCTCAGACACTCCTTCTCCGTCTCTCTGCAAACAAAATCATTTCCTTCCATCTGAAGATTAATTAACAAGAATCTGTTGCTTTAATCAAAATTGGAAGGTGAGTTGATTGTTATCTTTTCGAGTATCTTCACTCATTTCTGCTTAGGGTTTTCAGTTTATTGATTTTTTTTTTCAATTTCTGGTGCAGGTATTGCGTTACTTTGGAGTTTAATCTTAATCCAGGAAGGTAATGATATGTTAAAACTTTTTTTTTTCTTTTCTTAAATCGATTTGATATGATTTAACTTCAATTGTTGGCTCCATGGATTGAATTCTGATTCTAAATCACCCTGACCCAAACTTCAATTGTAGATAATAGAAACATTAGGCTTATTTGTAGATTAAATCTCAATTGGTCATTTTGACAGTTATGTTTTTGGGATTCATTTCTGCTTAGGGTTTTAAGTTTTGTGAATATTCATTCAATTTCTGGATTGATTTGATGATGCTGATGATAATTGATGGTTTCAATTGGATTGATTTCTGATTCTAATCACCCTGAATTTGGTTTCAATTGGACATTAAGTTTATTTGTAATGGTCATTTTGATTTTTATTTTGTGAAACGGCCCATGAGGCAGAAAGACATTTCATTTCTCTATGTTTAAGTTGAACTTTTGTTCTGTATGTTAAAGTTCAACTAAATCAGTGTTTGGTTTATCGGGTTATATATTAATGCTTGGATTGCAAATGCAGGAAATTGAATAGGTCTGTGTTTGCTCTATCAAGCAAACATGCATCGGGATCTTTCGACAGGGGTGCTCTATTTGGATACAGGACAACTAGGTATCATATTGATAAACTGCTTGCTCCTCTGAGTATTGATAAGAATTATGCCTTCCCATCTATCTTTGAACCTGACATGTTTGTTACTTGCATCAGCCGTGATGATGATGACACATCTGTTTTCTATCACTGGGATAACCCTGTATACCCACTTGCCGGATAAGTTTTCACAACTGCACTACTGGAGTTTGAGTTTTTTTCTGATCAATAACTGGCGTTGGAGTTGAATGAACATAACTTCAAAACCAACATTAAAGGCAACACATCAATTGGTGATCCAAGTTAGATTTGCCATTTGAAAAGATTGCTCTATGTTGTTGGTTTTTGTAGAAGATGAGCTTAGATACAAGACGACACGGAAAGAAATGCTCACTTGGAAGGTATCGTATGAAGCCCATTGGGAAAGTATGAAACTTCAAATGGGCTAGCACGTCTGGCCAGGGTTATCCTTGTGATAGAATAGAATTAATTTTCTTCTACCACCAGGTAATCCTGGCTGGAAATGCAAGTCCCTAGAACTATATCAATTTGTTGAAACACTTTACTAAATCCCTGTTGATGTTGCCTACGATTCTTTGGTATGAGTCTACAACCTCCATTGTTCATTCCACTTTTCGGGATCAACAAGTGATTTACAAATGAAAGTCTTGATTGCATAGGCTTTTGTCATGTTTTGCAAGTATCACATTCAAAGTTGCCGCGAAATCCATGGACTTGTACTAGACGCAATTTTGGAGATAATATTAATTGAGTTGTTCTGAAAATTAGGAGCCGTGTTTTCTCCACCGCTCCAGAAAATTATGAAACTTCAAATGGGCTAGCACGTCTGGCCAGGATTATCCTTGTGATGGAATAGAATTAATTTTCTTCTATCACCAGGTAATCCTGGCTGGAAATGCAAGTCCCTAGAACTATATCAATTTGTTGAAACACTTTACTAATTATTCTTGGTTGTTCGAGGATTCATTGATGCAAACACCTGAAGCTGGGTCAATTAAGAAGTTTTTTTGGCGGATATGAGGTAACTTACATAATTATTCTAATTTTCTTAACTGGAAGCGGTCATTTCCTGGGTTATTTCTGCACTTTTCTTCTTTTCAGATTGTGTAATAGGGCACTGTTGTTTATATATAATAGGAAAGTATCTCGTCTCTCTTAGTAACTAGTGTAGTTACTGATAATTTCTTTGGACATGGGTGGTTTGCTTGTATGAAAGGTATGCATGTAAACACTAGCGGGACGGTGTTGGCATTGAAATAAGTTGACAGAGCTGTAGCAATACCTTGGCATTTGCACAAGTGGGAAGATTATTATTTTTTTGGTTGTAATTTTCAATAGCCTATAATGAGTGATGATACACTTCCCTCAAAGCATGACGAAAGGCAAAGCAGAAACACGAACCTTTCTCAATCCACCACTACTTAAGGATCCTAGATTTAAGAATCCTGTGAGAAGTAGACAAGTTGAAGGATGACTGCTAGGCAGGTGGTGTGTTTTTAAGACGTTATGATCTTTTTTAATACTTTTATGGTCAATTAGGAGTATGGATTTAGGTTCTTTTGAAGAAATTGTAAGGTTAAGGTCGTTTGAACTTTATGTAATGGATGTAATCGGAGGATTATTAATATACAAACTTTCCGATCATATAAATGTTGTGCGTTGTTTTTTTTTATTACTATTATTAATATAAATGCAGAGTCAATTCACCCGTGCAAAAGTGTATGCATGTCTGTGCCTTTCTATTTTACCCTTTTAAAAGTAATGGTTCAAAAATATCCTCAATTCCTTGACTGGAGTCCTCAAATTTGCCAAATGACCAGGAATACCCGAAAGTATTCTAGTATGCTTTTTGACATGAAGAAAAATCCCTACATGAAATATGCTGTTGTGCTTATATAGAGCATATTTTACAAAAGCTGCGCCATAATTCAACAAAACAAAGATACTAAGATCCCTCTGAGATAACAATAAATTGTAATAAATTGTTCTACTGCATTCAGTTTTAAAGATGATCATCGTTAGGAGCACTAAACACACTGGCATATTCACATGGTCTCAATATTTTTGCTGCCATCTTGTGCCTCATTTCCAAGCAAATTTCACCAGCTTTTTTTGAATCCATTTCAATAGATTTGCCGTTATCTTTTGCATATCTTTTCATAAAATAGCATACGAAAAGGAGGCAGTCTGGAGAGGGTCCTTGCTGTGGACATGCAGTCTGGATCACATCGGTGAAAACAACTGGTTCCGTTAATCTTTTGCTTATTTCAGGTGTGACAGCCGCTGCCATTTTCCTTGCATCGAAAAGATGGGGATCTTCAACTTGCAAGACCAATGAGTTGAGGAAATGCCACTCTCTGCGTTGAACATCAAACACTAATAGAGTCCAGTGATCTCCTGATTTAAGTGGGTCATCACTTATATTCATGGGGATGAGAAGATAGTCCAGCATCTCCATTTCACGTGCACGTACCTCTCGGAGAGGTTTACTAACATGTTCATCTATTCCACTTTGAATGACATTCCGGAGAGCATACTGCATTTTAACCAAATGGTCCACATCATTCAGAATTCATGGATTTGTTGAAATTTCAGCTCCTTAACCTTTATGCTTTACCACTAAACAACTTATAAGCACACTACATGCTGAAATTAGACTAGAAACTAGTATTGCATACTCAACAACTCATTGAAACCAGCACCATACATAGTAATGACACTACATGTAGTTCATACTAAAATAGATTGAGAACAAGGAAATAGAAACACTCAAGACATCTAAACATTCACGACTTATTAAGTTATTATCAACTTCTATTGCCTCACACTACTTGATGATGGATGAAAAATGATTTGCTTTTAAAGATAACTTGTGAGGCTAGAAGAGAGTCACAAGATTATAATAAATCATGATTCACTTAACCTAAACAAGAATTACTTTAAGCATATGGGATTACTTTAACCTAACAGATTAACTTAAACGAAACTCATAAAACGGAAAAGAGAACATCGAAAAACTAACCCATGCATAAGGATCAAAGTACACATAGTTCTGTACTTAGGAGCTTTGTTCGACGATCCGATACAGCTCTTATTCTCCTCCTCAAAGTGTAGAACCTGAATGGCTTGAGTGTCGACCATGTCATCAAATAGCAGTTCTTTCAGTGTTGATCCCATAACGAGAACTGAAACCTTGGCCTCTAGAAAAGCATTGGCATTCACGTGAAAAGCAACATCCCTGCAAGTTTTTAATAAAACCATTATCATGTTAGTTCAGTGGATAAACAAGACACTATTTTTCACTTTTTAATTCCAAAGAACGTGCATATAGTTTTTAAGCAATGTCGATATGAAAAAACTTAGTGTGTGATTTTAACATTGTAGTAGCATGTTTCCAGAAACTGGAAATCCTCATTTGGTCTTCTTCATTCATTTTGTGAAGCAGTTCATTCCCATCCAGGCTGGGAAGTTTGCGACCACGCGGCTTCTTCTTAGTAGCATCTTCTTCAGAATCTTGATTTTCAGTATCAGAATCCGCTTCTAACAAGGTATTTAAGGTTTCTTTCATGCGATTGAAAATTTCATATAGATCACTCCTGTATTTATCTTCTGGAATGCGGTGTCCACGAGATTTCA
Organism: Papaver armeniacum; assembly: GCA_023531295.1. NCBI lineage: Eukaryota > Viridiplantae > Streptophyta > Magnoliopsida > Ranunculales > Papaveraceae > Papaver > Papaver armeniacum. The sequence goes on from JAJJWW010019478.1 coordinate 72,059, forward strand.
GACTCTCTAGCTCATGCTTTTTCCTGACGACGAATTCAACAAAATCGTAATATAAAGACTTTTCAGATTGCAAATCAGAATACGCTTCGTTTCTCCTCGCCAACAATTGTTGGGATATTAGCAATTGATTCTTCAACACCTTAATCGTTCTGTCTGGGATCATATCATCGGTGTCAGGAATGACAGGCTCAAGAGTCAATCTTTTCTCTTCCTCTAACCAACCTTCTTCTATCAGTGATTTAGATAGCTGAAAATTTAAAACTGAAAAATAAGATAGATAAACAGACTTGCAAAAAACTCGATGATGAGTATAATAGATCGGGCAGGAGCATATACACATTACTAATTCTCCTGCAAAATCTTGGCCAATCAATTTTACGTTTTAAATTTTTTTGGAAATAACTAAGAACTTAAGTAATAAATTATAGTAAATGATAACTTGTTTTTTTTTTTTTTTTTACCATGGACACTGCTTTCTTCATATCTACTTTATGAGTCAGTTCCTTCAATGTCCATCTTGTCATCCTTGGGAACTTTTTGTTTTGTTGATTGAAGTAGTTCGAGTGTGATGCGAACAAGTACTGCGCATAAAAATAGCTTGAGTTAAACATTTTTTCCCTTTGCATCTTATGCACACAGTAATATATATCTACACATGAATATACCTGCAAATACTTATGCACCCGGATATTTTCATGTATATTTTCACATTAATTTTTATGCAAATTAGAAGAAACTGTCACACTTACCAGTAGATGTATCACACATCCATGTACATACAGAGGACCGGCCTTTTGATTTCTAATGCTCGACATTAGATTCTCGTGAATTAGTTGTGGCCAATCAGTAATGTTCATCCTGAACAAAGTTACAAAATATTTTCCATAAACGTGCTTTGGCAGGCGAATTTCCAGCTCTGTTGTGAAAAAGACAAAGTGACACAAAGATAAAGTGTAAGCAACTTTGCTAGGAGGACACTGTCCTTTTAATTTCATACACATCTTCTCTCTCTGACTCAAGTATATTCACAAAGATAGTCTCAATATCTTTTTTAAAAACTCGCTTACTATCCTTAAAATAAGCCAGTAGATCTATTTCTCCAGCCATTTTTACTTTTCCTTGTTTTATAGCAGCCCCTAATCTGGGTCTCCTAATCCCGAAGTAGACGGCTAAATGATTTGCGGTGCTTCTCAAAGTAAATTTATTGTCACCGTCCCCAAAGACAAAACAGTGATCCGTTTCTCCGACTTCTTCATCAGAGTTACCTTTTACAGGATTCTTGTAAGTTCCTATTATTGATTCAATAAATTGTACACTCTTTTTCCAATCATAAAAAGTTTGTAGAAAGCTCTTTGTATATAAAAGGTTTCGACATATTCCGAAAGGGCTGGTTTCTAAAACCTCCAACTGTTCGTCCTTGAACCGAGTAACTTCTTTTCTTTCGTTGAGCCCAAAAGTATCTCCTCATCGCGTTGTTTTCTTTTCACGGATCGGGCTCCAATCTTTTACATAGGTTGATAAGTGCATGGTAGCCACATCTGTAGTTTTTTGTTGGTGGTTCTGCAAAACCAAGGCAAAATGTTATACTTCTGGGCATAAACAACTATTGAACCTTTTAAATTAGGTAAAATTTATTTTTTCGTACCATCTTTGAAGTTGACAATATCTGTACCTTCTAGTTTCGATATAACCATAGAATTAAAGTTGACCATATCTGTTGATCCTTCTGGTTCTGGTATAACCATAGAAATTGGTTCTTCTGAAAAAATCAAAACGATAATTAGGGCACAGGTTTATACAATCAACACAATTAATCACAATATCTCCAAAAATAACCAAAACTCAATGTGCCCAACGACGAAATAAAATTCTAGGAAATCAGTACTTTTGGATGTAAACATCCGTCCAACCATTTAAATTAGGTAAAATCAATTTTGATTACCTGAATGATGATATGGGACAATAATTGTTCCCGGAGAAACCACCATGGAAGTTGAAGTTTTGCAGAAACAAAAGGATAATTTATGCACGTGTACACAAACAGATAAGGATTCAAAACAAAAAGGGTTTGGAAATTGCAATTTACACTAATAAATTTTACAAAACAAAAAGGGCTGAAATGCATATAGTCTGGCGGAACCAGGATTTAAATTTGAAGCTATTTTAGTTTGTTTATGGTACTAGAAAGTGGGATAAATTCTCGAAATTATGTGGACTTAAAACTAATTTTACCAATAAACAAAATTCATGGTTAATTTGGCCGTTAATTTGTTTGCTTCAATTTTTTTTTTCCAACTGCATCTAATGATCTAACAAAAGAAATCATAAATTAAATCATAAACAAAGTCACACATTATCAGATCTCATTTTTTACCAAGAAGAGGAGGTGCTTCCAGTTTTCATTTGAATTTCTTCTTCTCTTTTTCTTCTTACAGCTCTATTATCCCTAATCAATCTGAAATCAATTGGTTCTGATGTTTTTGATACAAGTTTTTTTCCCTTGGCTGGTGCCATTAAAAATCTCTTGTGGTGAAAACCTCTGGGTTTTTTGATATCAAGGGTTTGGAATTTTCCCTCTGTCTCTCTCTCTCTAATCTCTATCCTCAGAAAACGCTGGTGATGAAATGGGTCTATGTTGACCCAGGTCAATTTTTTGTTAAATGAGTAGTGAGCAAATGGCCATATTGGGCCATGTTGGTAACCCTGAAAGGCTTGGTAACATCTATACCGTCGGTTTAGAATCAACGGTTCATGTTTATTGAGGGAAACTAAAAGACCTAAAGTGAAAGGCTGGAGAGACACCCAGAATCATTTTATTCTCTTCATTTCTCTCTCCAAAAGAACTATTTGAAGGTTTCGTGATATTTTTTAGATCTTCATTTCTGAAATCGAAGATAGAGATGAATGAAAAGGAATCGCAGAATGATTCTGTTGAGATCAAGGAAAGCTCAGGGAAAGAGGCTGTGTCTAGGTTAAAATCCCTTACCTGTATTCTTTCAAATGAAATCTGCATAATCCCTACCATGATTGCTTTGTTTTTTTGTTTTTGGTGATGATTATTGTATTTCCATCTAAATCATTTTCTCGTTTTTCTGCTGCTTAAAGTTGGGCTAAAACAATATACCTTTATGTGATTTTTTTTTTTTTTTTAATGTTTGGCCAAAACAAAAAATGTAGGACCTAGTGGACTAAATACCAAGGATAAGGTGGACTAAATATATAATATGGCATAAATTTCAGGGGTTTCTACATGATTAACAGGATTTTTTTTGGGGGGGGGGTTTGGGGGGGGGAGGGGTCTAGAGCCATGGTTAGTCAACCCTTGGCTCCGCCCCTTCCATGATTCTATCATACTGTATTTTTTGGTCTCCCATTAAAAATTAATTTTAATACTCCCGATGAAAAATTTATTTGCTCAGTTTGTTTGATTTGTAAATTTAAGTAATTGTTTTATTTCGATTTTTGGTTTTGAATGCTTGTTTATGTAGGTCCAACATACACCATACACTATCTTTTGGTTTTGAATGCTTGTTTATGTAGGTCAAAATTCCTTTTTTTTTTTTTGTGAACAACAAGAATGTTGATATTTTTTCAAAAATTTCTTGTTTTTGTATGTTGCAGTGTCCAAGATAGATCTCCTTTTAAACACATTGATGTCCACATTGTTCAGGATCCATGGAATCCAGTATATTTCTATCACCTGGTAAGAGGTACAATTGATTTGGAATGGTTGGAGAAAGAGGTTTGTAAGAGGTTAGGTCTGCAAGTAAGTGAAGGTATTGATCTAATATGGGCTGAAGACCCTTGGCGGCCTTTTAGCATTCTTCGAACTGATGAGGATTTCTCGAAGTTTTGGGATAATGCCGCACCAAGTGGAAGGGGTTCTGTATGGTTACTTGGCAATACATTGTATCTAAAAAAGGTTATTTCTCCAGTTAGAAGACGCCCCAGACTTGGAGTTGTTAGAAGAAGCCCCAGACTTCAAGCTAAAGCTAAGGCTGATAAACAACAAGGTACCTCTACTTCTAAGAAGCTGTTTTAGGACTTGCTGAATGAAGTCTAGTCACTCAAGCTAGTGATGGTGATAATTTGAGAGGTGGCTCAAGTACTAGGGTTAATGAATCAGCTGTAACCTGTAGATCATGATTATGTTGTTTAACTTAGAACCAAGATATTGATGTTCATCTAGTAGTTGTTTATTTAAGTCAGATCTTGCAGATTATATTTGAAGATTGTTTTCTATTTCCTTACATAAACAAGCCATTGGGCTCTTGAATTTCTAACTTTGTCTTTTGAGCCAATAAAAATGGCATCTGAAGCCCATATAAATGCCTTGCATTCACTGCAGGTAAGGTAAGCTATGTTCTTATTGTGTTGATTGTTGCATAAATCCAGGATGAGAATGGATTTGCAGGATGATTTGAAGCAAGCTTGATTTTGCAGTGGACAATGTTTCATCCAATGATCATCTTCTCCACATGCATAACAACTATTGGGTGATTGTAACACGAGTGATTTTGATTTACATGGGTGACAGGCATCTTCAAACCATTCGAAGTAGGTGCAGGTAGGAATAGTACACTTCAAGAACATTTTCCCGTAATTTTCAGTTGTGGAGGATCGAAGCAATGCTCTTACACCATTACATGGAACATGCTTGCACCTAGAATAGATCCAAGGACAGACTTTTGGCTCATGATTCCCCTGTTCACACACTGCACAATCAATTAGGGATTTTTTCAGTCTCACCTTACTGTTGCTGCTACTGCTACTGCTACTAGTTGGAGAGTTTTTTGCCCCTCCACCCATTGCTTATGCTTGCCTATCTAATTGTAGGTTTTTTGCATCGAATTGATTAGTAGTGGGAAAAATTTGATGGTGCAGATATTATGGTTCCTCCCTCTTATATAGAGGTTGGATCCGTTTAAAGATGCAGAATAAAACCGTTTAAAGATGCAGAATAAGACCGTTATGTGATTCATCTTTAGTATGATGGCACGTGTTTATGACCGTTACACAGTAAACTACATTCCACGAGTTAACTCGGTATGGATGAGTCATGAGTCACTAGGTTATCTCGGTCTAACTCTAGTTAGGGCTTTAATAATAGAATCCCATTTTTTTTTTGTTTTTGTTTTGGAAATCCCTTGACCCATCCACAACTACCGTGACCAATGGTTTGCGGACTCCCCACAAAATTTCTTATTACCAAGGCCTGTGGTGACATGAACCACCTGTTGCATAGAAGAGGAATGGCCATTATTATTTTTTGATCAAAGTAATTGAAAAGTTAAATTGACCAGGTCAAAGAGCTGTCCGGTCAAGAATCGTACTGTTGGTTTTTGTGGTAGACCAGATGTAAGCACGTGTAATAAGTGGTTGAGGATGAGCGGTCGACGAATGTGTGACATTAAATGTGGCGGGTGGGTAGATCTGGTTTGGATGTCTAGATATGGAGCAATTACTACGCTCATTTAATTTTAGCTTATCTCACTGTATTGAACTCAGACAAGAGTATAGAGAGATGTAGGATCATAATATCGCAATGCATAGGGCTCGCGAGATCAATAAACGACAGTACCGCGAGGGAGACGCAGGAAACTAAAATAGACGACGCAATGGAAAACGACACACAAAACAACTGAAAGACATGGAACTCCGGCGAGGGCAAAGAAGTGTCGCGAGATTGAATAGTTGTACACCGGCGACACTTCGCGAGACATTCCGAAAAATAAAGGATAGCTTAGTTTGTCATCCACTATGTATTACCCTATATAAAGGGTCGAGTGAGTCTGTTGTAGGAGAGATCTTTTTGGAATGGTTGCGCAAGTCATTAGGAGAGAGAAAGTTTAAGAGTGTTTTACTTGCTAAGTATAATTCCATCTTCCGTGTGTAGATAATTCATGAAATCAATCAATAAACATTCTCAATTATGCATCTTTCAATGGACTAATTAACCAAAATATAGTGAGGGGTGTAGTGTGGGAAAACTCGCTACTACATATGCGCTAGAAACAGGACGAGCAAAGTGATTGACGAAGAAATTGGAAAGAATTTGGATTAACGAGAAAAGAGATTTGGAAAAGATATTCAAGAATTCATTGAAAAGAAAGATGGCTAGAAGAAGAAATGTACAAGAGCAACCAACGATTGTAAGAAGAAGTGGGAGACTTCTTTGGAGAAAGGAGGAATGAAAAGGGAGAATCATCAAGGATGAACATGAGGAATGATGAAGAAGGTCAAAACCAGACCACCAACCTCCTGCAAGAGCAAACGCTACTGTGGATTATGATAGAGTAAGTGTGCATACTTGGAGATCTCGATTCGAAGACGAGAGAGAAGAGGAGCGACAATTGATGAACAATGGACAAGCAGAACAAGGAATGAATGGAGAAATGAACCCGGAAAACGAAGAAATGGCAGCGTTAGAAAGATTGAGACAAACAATACATGAGGAGAGACGGCTAGAGGCGGAAGAGCGAGCAAACTTGACAAGACAAAATCATGAATTGAGGATGGAAAATATGAGATTGCAAAGTAGGAGATCTAGAAGTAGCGTGAGATCAAGTTCTAGATCGAACGAGAGAAGAAAGAAGAAGAGTTTTACCAACAGAGAATACCGAGGAAGAGACACAAGATCCAGACGCAGAGCACGGCGAGAGAAGAGGAGAAATAGAAGATCGTTATATTCCTCACCAGAAAATCTTCGAAATGAGCGAAATAGGGAAAATCAGGAAAACATGCAACTCCAAGGGCCAAATGACCCATTTCTTGAAGGAAGAATAATCCTATGCGGGAGAGAAGAATTGAGAAGAAACCGAGAGATCGAGGATGACATTGAGAGACACTACATTGAACAAGCGCGACTAGCTCGCGAGAGAGAAAGGCTAAGAGAAGAAATGGAAAATCAAGAGATGGAGGAAGCAATCCGGTGAGAATAACCATGACAACCGCGAGAGAAGGAGGGAACAAAATCGTGCTAATAGAAATATTAATGAAGAGTATGAGAGGGTGCAAATGATGAGAGCCGATAGGCAGCCAAGAAGAGAGAACAACCGATATAATGGCGTGCGAATTAACGAAAGAGGCCAAGAAGAACGTCGCGAAGAAAGAAGAGGAGAAGATAATGAGCGGGAAGGTCAAAATAGGCACGAGCGAAGAAGGAGAGAAGCGAGCTAAAAAGACCCAGTAGAATCAAATTCTCGAGGCAAATGAACAAATCTTAAGAGAGCTAGCTGAAATGAGAGGATTCTTGAACAATAGAAGGGAAGGAGGAAGGAGACAACCGGACGAAGCCATCGCAGAAGCCGCGAAGAACCCCTTCACGCTAGAAATACGAGATGGGAGGAATACCTCCTAAGTGCAATCTACCTGCATTAACCAACATCTTTGATGGAACAACTGCGCGATACAACATATTAAGGCTTACTTGAGATGTATGTTACAATGGGAGAACCATGATACCATATTGTGCAAATATTTTGCGTCAAGCTTAATAGGAGAAGCATTAAAGTGGTTTGAAAGCCTACCAAGGAATACAATTACATCATTTCACCATTTACAAGCCACATTCCTAGGAGCATACATAAGTAACAACTCTTCGCGACTGTGTATTGAGGATGTATTCGGGCTGAAACAAAGGATTGGCGAGAGCTTAAGACGGTTGACAAAAGAAGATGGAGAACCATGTGCAGCGAAATGGCGGGATCGGGTTGAGGAGAGATATCTCATACTCTCATTTGTGAATGCTCTCTTCGCGACTAACTTGTTATACATTCAAATTTTAGAATCAAAAATACAATCACGATGGCGGCGAATCATGAGAATTACGGGGAAGAATATATTGCCTTAGAAGAAAGACAAAATGAAATGAATTCTTATCCCGTCGCGAACACGAACTCCAACGCCGCGAACGCAAGTTTGTTACCTCAATTCATCAATACGGTGGCGAGCACTTCGCAAGGACAAAGAAGAAGGAGGGCGATGAGGGACATCGAAGGTAGTAGCCATGGGAAGCCATGATCAAGAAGAGTTTGAACGCGAAAGGAATTACTACAATCGTAATAAACAATAATAAGATTCGGAGGCTAGATCATGTGCAAGAAACTTATGGCGGACGAAGGCAAAATAACCGTGGAGGGCGAGAGAAGTCATAGAACAATATGGGAACAAATTAAGATGCCTCCACTTTGAATGCTAGCGTTGAAAAGATCCGGGAAGCTATACTTGTGATGGAAAATGTACCAAAGACCTTGGAATGTTGGGATGGAACCACCGCCGGGAGATAGAAGCCATGAGTTTTGTTCTTACCATCGCTTCCATGGGCATCAAACAAACGATTGTAGAAACATAAAGAGAATTATTCTCGGGATGATTGATCGGGAAGGAAGTGAATCACTTTCTAAGGGGGAAGAAACAGGTCGAGACATTACCACCACCACGAGAGATGCACGGCAGTGTCGGCGAAGGGAAAGGAAACATTTGTGATAGAAGTAGGAACAAAAGCCAAGAATTTGAACTCGCAACTCCATTGTCCACTCTATCGCACCATCGAAGATTTTCATGACAACGTGCTCGGTAGAGTCTTTGCGAGAGATGCTAATGATAAAGAAATTATGAGTCCGGCGAGATCAACGCAGATTAGAACAGTGGCAATTGAAGACTATTTCTTTCTCTGCAGATGAAGTGCCAAAAGGAAGAGAAACACATGATAGCCCGTTGGTTGTGAAACTAGAGATTAACCGAAACGGGTCGATGGAGAAGATGATGAGGCGAGAAGCTTTGCCGGGCGATCAACCGAATCTTAATCGACACCGGAAGTTCGGTGAATATCCTCTTCTACCATACTTACAAGACGATGGGAGGAAAAGATGAGGATTTGATCCCCTCTACATACAAAATATATGGCTTTAACGGCACTGCAAACAAACCAAAGGGAGAGGTTCACATGAGAATACCTCTACAAGGATTATCAACTGGTATTTTATTCTGTGTGGTTGACGTGGAATCTCCATACAATGCGCTGATTGGGAGGCCGTGGCTTCATGAAATCTTGGGAGTCGCGTCAACGTATCATCAATGTATTAAATTCCCACATCCAAATGGCATTGGTATTATACAGGGAGATTGGAAGGAGTCGCAACAATGTCATGAAGTAGATGTAGAAAGCTGCGAAGAAAGGAATGTCAAAAGAAAAGGGTGGAAACAGCATGTGAGAGATGAGCAGAGAAAGGAAAAACTGATGGTGGATGCCATAGAAGTAAGGACTGAACATACCTCGCGAGGTGAATGCCTAGAGACAAGCAAATATTATGGTAACAAACAAGCAAAGGATATGAGGAGCAAAAGGCATAAGAAATGAATAAGCAACAAAAAACAGGAGAAAAAATAGCAGTTGAAGTAATGATATGCGAGAATCTCGCAGAAGAGTAAAAATGAGAATTCGACTAAGAAAGAAAAGTGAAATACAACAAGTGAAAAAGAACTGTGCGAATACTTCGCAAACAAATATCAGCAAATAATGAAACATGAATGATTGAATGATTTAACAAATATAAATGCGCAAATGAATGGGACGAACCTTTATGGCGTACACCCTAGTTCGCGAATAACATTTCGTAAGAGGCAAATGTAAGACCTAAAGTGCGTCATATAAGGGGGTATCTCTCGCCGTGGTTCGGGGGAAGGTTACACCGCTCGAAGCTCGAACCATGTAAATTTGGGGCCCATGAAAGCCTATCCAGGAAGAGGTACCTTGGATTCCCAACTATATATGTAGGTTATACCCAGGTTGGGCGACCGAGGGTCTCTTCCTAGGAGTCGATGTATGCACAAGGCGCCGAGGTACACGGTTGAGCGAGTGCCGGGATGGATGAACCTACCACTGGCCATTCTTGGCAAGTCTTGGCATGCGTTGCACTCGCCGAAGAAAACTCCACTTAGGGTGCGGTCTCGTAACCATAAACCGCTATAGGTATAAGGGATAAGAGATCTGAAAACAACTGGTTGTTGTTAAGACCGGATGGGAGGAGCTAGTCTTGTATGGCCGATGTTTCGCCTCCTTGAAGGGGCAACCGGGGAGATGATAAGGGCGACACTCTCCATTAGGGGGGGTGTCAAACAGACGCAAATGTCATGAGGCTTTGTTTTCGCAAGAAGACTTAGGCTTGTCATATTTGTGCAATGATCCTGCAGAGGCAATAATACTAACGCGAGGGTAAGGCGAGATCAATGGGTCTTTACATGAAAGTGTACGGACGTCCTGCGATTTCGTCGCACGACACGGCAATGTCATGGGGCTTTATGTTCGCAAGGATATTTAGGCCTGTCATATTGTCGCAATTAAAACATCCTGCAGAGGCAAAAATACTTGGAAAATGATAAGACAAGATCAATGGGTCTTTACATGCAAGTGTAAAGACGTCCTGCGATTTTGTCGCGATGAAAGGTGGCGGGGAGGACCTCTAATTAGGGAGGTCTAACTCGGAAGACCACACAAAATGATAAGGCAAGGTCAATGGGCCTTTACATGAAAGTGTAGAGGCGGCCTGCGATCTTGTCGCAGCCGAAAAGAGATAGAATTCTCGATTCATAAAGATACCTGCGATCTCGTCGCGGCTATACAATTAATAACCAACAAAATACTTGATGACAACTAAAATCTTCCATCTCGAAGAAGAATACCGAGAGGCAAGTATGGGAATGGAAAAGATGAAATATTGCTATTCATCTTGATGAAAGAATTATACATCAATAATATCAAGGAAGAACTACCAAAAAAGGGGATTGAAGATTGAATTCAAAGGAGAAAAATCCAAGAAATATACGAAATGTACGAGATATTACAAGCGAGAGAAAGAAAACGAAAAAAGTTATCTCTTTGGTGATTCTTCTTCTTCATCGATTCTTGATCGATTATTCTCATCGCGAGAATTTTCTTCTTCGCCGGCCTCGCTATCGAAACGTCCGAGACAGTGATTCTCGGGAACCTTTTCAAGGAGCCGAGGATATGAATGCGAGAGGGATATTGCGGTCCTTACAAACATACTCCATACCTCTGTTATGTAAAAACGAACAAACATCATTGTTAAAATTCTCACTTTGTCGTTAAAAATTGTTTCTTCAATTTTGAATATTTATTCTCATGAAGGAGGAGATTCTTTATGAGCTGTTCTTTTCGGTTTCGAGTTCTTCAATTCTCTTTGGAAAATTCCGTGAGTTGTTCTTTCTCGATTCAAGCTCTCTAATTCTAGCTTGAAGCCTCTTCTCAGATTCTGCAAATAAGTAACAACAAGTTAATAATTTACAAGCTATATTACCAAAGTAAGAAGTAGTAAGGTGTAATAAATAACCTTCTCTATCAGATATCATATCTTTAATCAAGGAAGTATGCTCGGCGTAAAGACTAACATCAACACCTAGGTTATTTACGGCGTTATCTAAAACTTTCGCAGCCCAGGCGAATTCATCATCATTATTTATAACAAGGAGCGAACGAATCGATCTTCTCGCTCACTAAGCAAAGAGTTCGGCGAAGCAATTCATCTCGCTCAATTTGTAATTCAAGGAGAGATTTTTGAAAAGTCGCTAATGCTGTGCACCATTGTTAGTAATGCGATCTTTATCATCTATATGGTCGCTAATTTTCTTCCTCAAAACTTTGATTTCTTTATTGGACTCAAGAAACATTCGTTTAAATTGGTTGGCGGCACTTAAACCGAGATCTATGTTCGATTTCTAAAAGACGATATTTGGACTGAAGTTCATTTAATGAAAGGGAGTTAATTTTGTTTGATGAACTACTTAAAGAGTTGTTGAGGTGAGCGAGAAGAAGGTTATTATCCATAGGATCAGGAAATGTATGGAGAAGAATAGCCTCATCGGAGAGATTATATACATCTCGAAAGTAATAAGTCGGGTAGCAATAGGCGACCATTAAAATAAAAATAATAAAAGGAGGTAAAATTTTATACCATAAAGTTCTTTGATTGGCATTTTGAAGAGAGGACACCTTATCCTTTTGGGAAGTAAGTTCGGTGTTTAACTTTTGAATTCTCTCGTCTTTCTCACGAGATGACGCAGACTTCGGTCTCTAATTCTGAACCTTCTCGCTCAACCGCAAATTCTTCTTTTCAAGATTATTGCGCCTTCTCTCAAGGTCCGAGGCAACTACAAAGGAAGATCTTCCAACCTAGGAAAGGAGATAGAAAAGTTTGTTAATACATATACAACAATATAAAGTCAATGGGGAGATATGATTGTATACATACCAAGGATCCAAGCGCATTCAAGAAGTCAGGAGACATAGTTCTAGAGACTCCATTGAAAGAATCATTGCCTTCCAGTAGAGTGGCATTGCACACGTTTGCGAGAGTCCCGCAAAGAGAAGCTAGGGGAGCATCTCCCATTCCTTGGAAAGAATCGAGAAGATCTTTGGACAACTGACCCATAGAAGAACTAGTTAACAGGGTCCCTGTAGCGAGAGAGCGATTCGAACCATGGTCATCCTCATCAGAAGGCTCAGAGTTTGGGTTAAGGCGAGAGGAAGATTGAATCTTTCGCTTCTTAGTTAAGGGGGCAGAGGATTTACTTTTGCGAGCGACAGTTTTACCCTTACTTTTAGTCTTCGCAGCAATAGTTTTTCAACTTCAACCTTCGCATACACATAAAGATAAGAAACAGAGGCAACAATCTTGTTTTAAATAAGAAGAAAGGAAGTGATTCTTACTTCACTGCAGCGATCGAAGCAATGTCGAGTATCCTCCGACGGATCATTTTTGTAACTTCTTTTCAATCGGCTATCCGAAAGATTTCACAAATTAAGCAATTGAGAAAGGAAATTACGAAAGTCAAGTTTAAAGTCGAAAACATACCTCTTTCTTCTTCTCGGGCCATTTGAATTCCCAAGGATGATATCCTGCGAGATTCGCGGGGAAGAATATACGAGCCCGCGATATAAGGACCATTTAAGATCAAGGGTACGACCCACCATTTCTCATCTTTGGAATGGCGAGAGAGGAATTATTGCACTGGGTGCCAATCAATGTCTTGCATGAGTAATTTGTCTTCGAGGACATTATCATTTTTCTTCAAACGAACACCCCAGGCGAGATCTCGCATTCACCATAGTTATCTTTGAGTAATTTTCAAAGAAATTCTCCACAGTGTATTTCTCCACAGCTATTTCCAAGTCTGCGAATTTGGGATTTCTGGCAGTGTTAGGGTATAAAGATCCTTTGCCTGCACCGCGGTTCGCGAACTCAAGCATCAGGCGAATACAATCGCCACTTAGTTGATAAAACGCCCAGAGAATTTTTCATGGGCCAAAATTTCATAAAATAAAGGTAACTCGGGATCATACAAGGGAATAGGGAGTCCGCGAGGAGCTGACCTAGCGAGACTATAATCCTCTCGATCATTACATTGATGATCGGAGAAAAGATTTCTGAAAGAATGGATGAGGGTTCTTGATCGGGAATGGTTGTGAGTAAAACCCTTCTCGAGCAACTTACGTTGAACTTCTTCAAAAGGAGTTTTGTATCCACGATCGATGGAAGCCATCTATCGGTATGGGAATGAATGAAAGATCGGAGATCAAAAACAGCGCTAGAAAGGTTGAAGAAAAGCTTTGCAGTAGCAGGAGCGTAAATTGCGGAAGGAGAGAGTCAAAGAAAGATTCCAGAGAGAAACTAAAGAATGAAAAGGAGGGGAAAAGAAAACTATATATAGGGAAAAAGATCCTCGAGAAAAACGAGGTCATTTAATGCGAAGAGACATGAACGGTCAAGAAAAAGTGGTTAGAAGAAACGTGTCAAGAGAAGGCATTAATAATCAAAATCCGTGTAAAAGTACAAAATCGAAGATAAGCGATCGCGGCAACAACATTGTAAAAATCTCATGGTACTCTTCCCCTCGCAGGAGAGATAAGAGACGATACTTCATATATATCTCAAAAAGAAGCTCAGGAACTTCGCAAAAGAATAGAGGCAAGTACGTACTTTTCAAGTCCAGTATTCTTTCGCTCGTTCCTTCATCAACAAAGATCAAAGACTACTAGGACAACGGATTTTTCCTTCAAGATCGCCCTTCAAGCAATATTCAAGGAAAAAGAGGCAAGATGTAGGATCATAATATCGCAATGCATAGGGCTCGCGAGATCAATAAACGACAGTACCGCGAGGGAGACGCAGGAAACTAAAATAGACGACGCAATGGAAAACGACACACAAAACAACTGAAAGACATGGAACCTGGCGAGGGCAAAGAAGTGTCGCGAGATTGAATAGTTGTACACTGGCGACACTTCGCGAGACATTCCCGAAAATAAAGGATAGCTTAGCTGTCATCCACTATGTATTACCCTATATAAAGGGTCGAGTGAGTCTGTTGTAGGAGAGATCTTTTTGGAATGGTTGCGCAAGTCATTAGGAGAGAGAAAGTTTAAGAGTGTTTTACTTGCTAAGTATAATTCCATCTTCCCTGTGTAGATAATTCATGAAATCAATCAATAAACATTCTCAATTATGCATCTTTCAATGGACTAATTAACCAAAATATAGTGAGGGGTGTAGTGTGGGAAAACCTGCTACTACAAGAGAGATTAGAGATCTTCTGGTCTATTATTGCAGATCCATAGAGGGTTTAGTTGATTACATTAAATGACGAAGAGGAAAGCAGCAAACTGGTAAGTGCATTCAGAGAATTTTGAACTTTTATACTCTGCTAGCTACTAAGTTGTTGAGTATGAATGCTTTAATTTCAGGTTGTACAAATATTGCATTTACTAGATTCAGTTCTGAATGTTGGGTTTAAGGTGGTATGCTACAGATTATTGCATTGATTGTTATCGGTTAGTAGTTGGTGTTGATGGCAAGAAGAATATTCAGATCTAGATGATACTAGTAGTATTTATTATTGAGGATTTTGATTTTTTGGATTGATGTTCCCATAATTAAATGATTGAAGATGTGTTTTATTTTTGTTGGATCCCATGATTCAAAGTGTGTTGTGTGTAAATACAAAGACCAAATTTTTTTTTTTCCAACCCAAAGAAAACAAAAAATGAATTATCGACTTTGTTTGTCAAGTGGTCCGTTGGATGATGTAAAAGTGGGCCCCGTTTTAATTTAATTATCAAAACACCTGCGAGTTCATTGTAGCAAACCACCTTAAACCCAACATCTGGTTGTTCATGTTGTCGTCAGTGTTGTGTGTTTAAAAAACTAAAATCAATAAAAGGTGAATTTTTGACTTTACTCGATAAGTTGTCTTTTAGAAATACGAAATGGAGGACCACTTTAATCCATCGATATTCCTGTACCACATGGGGGTGTTGAACTTTTTTATTGTACTTAGATTTACTCTTTTTTTTTTCTCAGGAAAGTAGTAGTTATTTTGTTTTGTTCTGCATCTTCCAACAACTGCTTTTATTTTGGTCCCCAACACCTTGGACCAGAATCAAAGATTCTCATGCCCCAATTCTCAACAACTGGATGTGGTGTGCCCCTTTAATCTGTTTCCTTTTCTTTGCAGCGCCACAACCGAGCCTGATGTGATTCATGTGTACAAGCGGTGGTTCAGAATCATCTCGATGAATCCCTTTCTCAAATTTCTCAAAGGTCAAGAGAAAAGATAAGGAGAGTGTGAAGGATTTTCACCGAGAATCTTTGCGTTCTCGGATCCCCTTGTTTTTCCAGCGTCCACCAGAATGTGTGCTATGAGTCGCCAACGAGGGTGATCAGTTCTTTCAGTTTCAATAGCAGTAACAGTAATCATACTACTAGGCCGAATGTTAAAGATAAGTATAGGGTGAAGGCTACTCAACAGAATCTTTGCATTTTTCTGGAAGTCCTGGTTATTCCAGCGTCGAAAATAATGTGTGCTTGTATGATTCGCCTTCGAGTGTGATCAGTTCTTCAAATTTGAACAGTAGAAGTGATGATATATACTAATACCATTTCTCAAAGGAAGAAGGGAAAAGTTCAAGAACATAAGACAAACCAGAACAATGAAAGTCCATGTATTTCATCGTGTGTTTCCAAAGTTGAAGAACCAGTACCAGATATTCCCACCAACCCAGAGTATGAAGAACGTATCAATTATGGAGATAACCCGTCAGTGTGGGCAAATGGGTATTATGAAGACTATCCAAGTCCTATTGGTAGCCCATATCTGATGGATCTCGGTGATTATGATTTTTGTAGAGAGCAAAGGCTCAAGTCCGATGAGGTGGACCATTGTGATACCGAGAATGAAGTATACATTGATTACCCTTATAGTTCAGAGGGCGAGAGTATCCCAAGCGACGCCGAAGACGAATCAGGGGAAATCCCATCCATGAAACCTAGAAGGCTATTCTATGAAGATGGAACAGCGGGATGCAGTTCAAATGTAAATGGTGCTTCAGGTGTTGAGGACAAGGATAGTGATGATGTTAAAGCTGAATGGGTAGAAAGAAATATAAGGACCTATATTAATCGCCGCAATGGAACTAAGGCTTCAACAATTAGGAATAAGATTATGAGTGATCATAATATCAAGGTAAAATACTCGATTGCACGCCGTGCAAGGATTAGATGCCTTGAAGGCATTCATGGATCTTTTGAAGAAAGCTTCAGGTACTTTGACGGACTTGTATTTATGAGTGTGTGTGTTAAGTTTGGCGCAAAGATATCCATATGTTGTTATTAGACTTTATGTTGGTTTAGAAACAAATTAGGTTGCTTAGCGTTGGGTTGGTTATTGGTTGTGCTTTGGATTATTAGTTTGTGTTAATGGGCAGTTGTGATTATTTGAATTCAGGTTATTACCCGAGCTATGTAGGCAGATTGAAGACAACAACCCGGGAAGCATTGTAAACTGACGCAGCGCAATTACTAACCAGTTTGAAGGTTTGTGCATAGCTTACAATGCTTCACTTGAAGGTTTCAAAAATGGGTTGAGACCCATTATAGCATTAGAGAGCTCGCCACTCCGGGGAAAGTTTGGTGGTGCCGTTCATCGGCTACTTCAATCGATGCGAGACAATGGGATGTTTCCTATTGCCGTTTACATCTGCAGGAGTACATGTTTTAATACATGGAATAAATTTCTTTCTATAATTGCACCTTTTCTGAATAAATTGGATAGGCGAATTACATTTTTTTTCCAGATTTGACCGCCATGCAAAAGGTGAGACATCGTATCCTCCTATGTATTGATTACTATTGTAGCAATCATGTTTTAAATTTGTCTAAGGAACTTGAATGTTTTCTTTCTGTGCCGCAATCTGGGCGGTTGAGGCGAATTTCGTGAATTATACTCAAAGACTTTGCTTTGATCAATTGTTAACGATAATGAGGATTTGTGGATTTTGGACATGAGTTTTACCATTACGAACTGGTACGTGCAGTAGCAAAAGCTTATAATTCCCAAGGTTTTATAAGTGCAATGGATGACCTCAAAAAAACATGTCCACTGGTAGTGGAGTGGTTGGAAGCATATGACGAAGGATGGGCTAGGCATCAGTTTGACGGTCTGCCAATTAAACACGTGTCAAACATCCTGGGTGCAACATTCAACCAGTGGGTAAAAGAGTTGAGGTGTTTGCCCATACACAAGTGGGTATTGAGGTATGAAGCTCTGCTGTCTGACTTGTTTGGAAAGAGATCTCGTCAACTTTCCTCTTGGTCTCCTTTAGTTCCTAGAGCGTGGAATGCGGTAAAGAAACAAAGACGGAACGTAGGGGGGAGGAGGGTATGTTGTCCACTCAACGCTAACCCAAGATGTATGGTCCGTGGAGGAGAAACCGCTTGTATCTCCTTTTGAAGTTGATTTGAAACGACGAATGTGCTGCTGTGGAGAATGGCAAGTAGCAGGGATACCTTGTCTCCACGCAATGGCCGTTCTTGTTGAAAAAAGACCAGACGAGATTGAAAGGTAAGTCATGTTTCTTCTTTTATGTTTATTTTGTATTTCTTTATAGGTTGGGTAGATACTAACACTGTTTTCGTTCTTGTTAGCTACGTTGACGAGTGCTTCACTGTCAAGAAGTATCAAGCAACATATGCCCATTCAATAAAGCTAACGGCCAGCATGGAGGGATGCCAACAGGAACCAGGAAGCATTGTCCATCCACCACCATTAAAGGATGCTAGAAGAAAGGGTTTCAAATAAAGTAGACCAGTTGAAGGACCGCGTGGGCGGTTGTTGTGTACCTACGATGTGTCGAATTTGTTAAGTCGTACGTGTTGAACAGATGAATGAAAAGGTAACTCACCAGAAATTTATTGAAAACAGTTAAACTACGTTGGTTATTGAAACCAAATGATGATATGATACTAGAAGAAGAAATTGGATTCAGTTGGTGATCCCAGTCAAATGCACTCTTTTTATGATATTTTTTGTCTGCTGGTTTCTCTTTGAGTTAATGTAACTGGAATTTGTGTTATTGGTGAATCCTATCTTTTAATCTATTTTGCCCTTTCTTCTGTCTATACCTTTTTATGATATGTTACCGCCTCCAGAAGAGGAGCTAGTAAATGAGCTACAGCTTTAGGTCCGGGGTTTGATTCTTATATCTTTTTTTTCGTACTGAATTTGTAATCCAATTATCCAACCATACAAGTCAAATTGACATAGTCAAAGGTAAACAAAAGAGTCAAATAGTGCGCGTCAGGTCCTACACCGTATCTTTTTCTCGATCTATCTGTAAATCAACGAGATAAGTCGCTTTGACATAGTCAAGGCTTAAGTCAAATTGACAAGACTCAAAATGCCTACAATATTGGTGTTGTGCAAAAGGGTTGTGCACATACCCAATCAACCTGCACAGGCCGATGCAGGTGAAATAAGGCTTGCACACAAGGCTTTTGCAAATGAAGAAAAATGAATGTCGGCCGGGCTTGAACTGGGGAATCCTCAACCGTTCGTTAGTGGTTAGCATCAGCCGTTGGATTAGAAACCCTAGATAAGACTATAAGTACCAACAACTTACGAGCAGAAACTGAAACCCTAATATTTTTGGCTTCTCCTTTCTCGCCCCAGCTCAGACACTCCTTCTTAGTCTCTCTGCAAACAAAATCATTTCCTTCCATCTGAAGATTAATTAACAAGAATCTGTTGCTTTAATCAAAATTGGAAGGTGAGTTGATTGTTATCTTTTCGAGTATCTTCACTCATTTCTGCTTAGGGTTTTCAGTTTATTGATTTTTTTTTTTCAATTTCTGGTGCAGGTATTGCGTTACTTTGGAGTTTAATCTTAATCCAGGAAGGTAATGATATGTTAAAACTTTTTTTTTCTTTTCTTAAATCGATTTGATATGATTTAACTTCAATTGTTGGCTCCATGGATTGAATTCTCGATTCTAAATCACCACGACCCAAACTTCAATTGTAGATAATAGAAACATTAGGCTTATTTGTAGATTAAATCTCAATTGGTCATTTTGTGATTATGTTTTTGGGATTCATTTCTCGCTTAGGGTTTTAAGTTTTGTGAATATTCATTCAATTTCTGGATTGATTTGATGATGCTGATGATAATTGATGGTTTCAATTGGATTGATTTTTGATTCTAATCACCCTGAATTTGGTTTCAATTGGACATTAAGTTTATTTGTAATGGTCATTTTGATTTTTATTTTGTGAAACGGCCCATGAGGCAGAAAGACATTTCATTTCTCTATGTTTAAGTTGAACTTTTGTTCTGTATGTTAAAGTTCAACTAAATCAGTGTTTGGTTTATCGGGTTATATATTAATGCTTGGATTGCAAATGCAGGAAATTGAATAGGTCTGTGTTTGCTCTATCAAGCAAACATGCATCGGGCTCTTTTGACAGTGGTGCTCTATTTGGATACAGGGCAACTAGGTATCATATTGATAAACTGCCTGCTCCTCTGAGTGTTGATAAGAATTATGCCTTCCCATCTATCTTTGAACCTGACATGTTTGTTACTTGCATCAGCCGTGATGATGATGCCGCAACTGTTTTCAATCGCCGAGCTAATTAGGAATTTAAAGGTCTATATAAAACGCCATGTTGGAAGTAAGACTTCAACAATTAGGAAAATGATTTTGAGTGAGCATAACATCAAGAATCTATTGCACGCCGTGCAATTGTTAGATGTGTTGAAGGCATGCATGGATCTTTTTAATAAAGCTTCAGGTACTTTGACTGAAACTTAGTGGTCTATATGTTGGTTATTTGGTTGTGTTTTGATTATGACTTTCCATCTAAATTTGAATTTGACCAGTTTTTGTACTTGCCACGATTCACGAAGATGCAATATTTTTCTATCGTAGGGATAATGCACCCGGTCCGAAAGACGAACGACTTATCCTACACCCCGGTCCGAAAGACAAACAGACTTTATGTGTTTTTTAACTCAATGATAGTGGATGCAGCTGAAATTGCCAAAGACAACAAATCTAAGGATCAATGTAATAAGAATCGATAAATGTTGCTTTAACACATTGAATTATGATGTTGCGTAACACATTCAATATAATGGTGCCAGATCATCCTTGCTTCCGCTTGCTCCTGTCGTATCAGGTTTGGACTCGACTTCTTCATGTGGAGGCTTGCTTGCTAATTATTTTTGTTTATCGTCTTTGATTGAAGAAGGCTTATCTAAAAATGATCCTCACAAGTTGAATGCTTTTTTGCATTGGCAGAACCCGACTGCTTGGCAAAGCAACTGCTGGCCTAGAAGGATTCTTTTCATAGTCTCCACTACATGTTACCAAAGAGCATGTGCAACATTTTCTATGGTAATTGTTCGACCCACATTGCAGCACATTGAAAAGTTGATGAAAGAATACAGCAGATTAGTGATGAAGTTTTGCAACATTTTCTGTGGTAATTGTTCGAAAGAGCATGTGCAACATTGCAGCAAAGCACATTTATAGGTTCACGAAAGAAACATGACAGATCAGTGATGATGTTGTGCAGTTAGAAATTATATATGACAAATACATGTTTCTGAAGTTATAGATTTTATTGGACAAGCTAGGTTATATGTATGTTGTTCATTGAAGATTTGGCAGTACAAAACAAGCAGCTTTTGTGTATTCCCACCAGTTCATGATGTGGACAATTTGGTAGTGCAAATGAAGCACCTTTTGTGTATCAGCACCAGTTCATGAAGTAGACTATCATGTTGATATTGATTTTTGTTTAACTTGCTAGATCTTATTTTGATTGTAATGAATATTGAAGAGCTGCAGATGTTCCAATTGATTAAATTGGTTTGGTCTGTTTAAAGACAATTGGTCTAATATGGTGCACTTGATTGTAATGAATTTTGAAGAGTCTGATGTTTGATTGATTCATTCAGGTTATTCTTAAAAAAAAATTGGTCAACTTTGGGGCACTTAAACTGCGATATACTTAACAACAGATTCGGGTCTTAACTTCGAAATATAACGTTTCAGAACAGATATGTAGCCTTTACGATCGGAACAGTAGAAAACTACCAGAACTTAACCGAGCTTGTAAAGAAAAAAACTAAATTCAAGCATCTAAACTGTAAAGCCTCAAGTATACTACAAAAACAACATATATTTGATTATGATCAAAAGACAATGTTGATCAACAATCACACTGAGGGATAGGACATAGAATGTTGATCAAAGTCGCACTAAAATTTATGACAAGCCATACCGAGTTACCATCCCTCGTCATACTTATTTGGATCATCATTGTCGCCATTGAAGTATCTCGCGAATAGTTTTCATCTTCTTCTTGCAGTCTCCGATTTCGAGCTTCTTCTTCCATCATCTCATTCAAAGCTTGTTCATCCATCATCTCATTGTAGGTTTCTAGTTCCATCGTCTCATTCTCATCTTCTTGTTCCATCATTTCATTATCAACTCGCCATTTGACCTGCGGTACCATCTGAGGCATCGATATATTACTTCTTTTATTACTTCCTTTTCTTAGGTCGAATTTGTTCAAATACTACCAGCTCGTCCTCAAAATTATTGTGTTTCTCACCTTGGTTATCTTGGTTACTATTACTTCCTAAGAAAAATCGTAGCCCAAAGACATGATATGTCATCTCCTTCTCTTCCAAAAACTTTCTTTCCTTTTATCGCCATTGTTTTTCGGTAGAGACAAAATCACAAAGGTTATGTGGCTGGCCAAAAAATCAACTAAACATTTGGAGTATTCAAGGCAAAAGCCGCAAAACCAAAGATACCAGGCATTGCGGACCCAAGAGGGTCTTTAATGAAAATATGGGGAGAGATATTCCTTTCACTTTATGACCTTTAATTACATTTACATGATAACGTACAAAGCTGGGGAAAGATGCAAAGTAATCTGACACCTGCATTGGCTCTTCTATTTGAATCAAATCAAAAAAGAACGCGTATTACGAACTGATATGTCACTTCAGTGTAAACCTGCAAAGTTTCATTGGTACTTGATAGGGACTTAAAGCAACTCGAAGACATGTACTATATCTACTTTTTTTTTTTTTTTTGACTTGTCAAAATAATGTCGCTGAACCAATGAATGAAGACACTACCCTAGCTTTTCATGTCAGGTGGTAATAAAGTAGACGTGTACTATATCTATTCTATTCTATATATATATTGTTACACAAAGGGAACACCCATACTGTAGCACTGGAATGTTCCGCACGTGCTAATGCACCTGCATAAAGAATTGTGTTCACAGGGTCCATTTTAGTGAAGCTCCAAATTTTGAACTTCTGATTTTACCCTTTGTTTCATTTTTTCACTCGCCTAGGATATAAAATTAATGAGGGTATAACAGTAATTTAATGGGAATACAAGATCTCCATAATCAAAATGAAAATCAATTTAATCTAACACCATTGAAATTCTAAAAATTTCCTCCAAATTCTTCATTAAAAAAACCAGAAACAATTATAGTTCAAAAACAAAAATAACAAGCTAAAACAAAAATAATGTCAATGCAGTTGTTGGGAACATTTACATCAAGCGTAATGCTTGCATTCCCTCCTTCACCGTGGCCTTTCTTCCCTCCTTAAAATTCCACAGCTCCTTCTTGCCACCGTCCATCTTAACTCCAATTCCATTTGGCAAAGATTGACGGGTTGGATTTTTCCATTTTCTAGAATCATGAAATGAAACAATTAGTCTACGTTAACAAAAGTAAATTGTACCGCAATTTGCCAAGTTACAGGTTATAACTTATAAAGAAAATAGAATAAAATATTACTTTGATTATATATTCTGCTGCTTCCTGCAGCTCCATTTATGTTTCCATAATCTTATCAGCAAGAGTACGTGCCTGTTTACATAAAGCAACTCGAAGACACTCCACTACACATGCTTTGTCAGGTGGTAATAAAGCGGACGTGTACTATATCTACTTTTTTTTGGTAATAAAGTAGACGTGTAAAATATCTACTTCACATGTATCTAAGAGAAAATGCTTTGTATCTGCTTTGTATCTACTTCATTTCTCATCTGAGTCATCTGGATCTCTGACCGAAATCACCCGGTTATATTGAGTCAGATCTGAGGCGACGGACTTTAAAAAAAAAAAAAACAGTCTGACCTAGTGGTTTGATCCCCACACGAGTCGGGGGTATTTTGTGACATGACTCAAACGAGTCCGAGTCGGGGGTGAGGTCTGAGTCAGACGTCGAGACTGATCTGACTCCAAATACGGCAAGTCATGTTTCCTTGTGGTCATGCCGTGGATCATCTTGATGAATAAAAACCTTGAGAAGGTTGAAAGGTAAGTCATGTCATTTATTTTGTGTTTTTCCCGGGACAAGGTATTTCATCCCGTTTGGGCAAAGTACAAGTAATTTCATGTGGGTGCATGGATGATGACCAAGGCGCGGCAGGGTGGTTTCGACTCTCCTTAGGCCCATCCCAATGCGAGTAGGGAGGACAGGGTCCGAAACTCTTGGAGTATGTTATTTTTATCCACCCCCGCATTTCTCTTAAGAAAAGGAATATTCCACCAGTTATGCTCAGGATGTCCACATACGGAATATCTCGATGTGTACACATCGGGTGATCGAGCGTTCTTCCCCCTCCGAAGGTGAGAACAACGTATAGCGCGGCACGGCTCATCTTTGTTTTTGAATGGGTTATAATGTTTCAACAAAGGATAATGACGAGGCACCAACAAAAAAAAATAGTCAATATAACCGCCCGCGGAAGTTGATTTGACACAGGTACATTCAGATCCTTGCGACGCGCGAGTAGTGTGTACACCTACCTTATGAGCGCGCTATGGATCACCTTCATATTACTCACCCGGTCTAACACCATGTATGTTTGCCCTTGACTCATCCGAGTCATCTGGATCTGACCGAAATCACCCGGCTATATTGAGTCAGATCTGAGGCGACGGACTTTAAAAAAAAAAAAAAAACAGTCTCGACCTAGTGGTTTGATCCCCACACGAGTCGGGGTATTTTGTGACATGACTCAAACGAGTCCGAGTCGGGGGTGAGGTCTGAGTCAGACGTCGAGACTGATCTGACCGAAATCACCCGGCTATATTGAGTCAGATCTGAGGCGACGGACTTTAAAAAAAAAAAAAAAACAGTCTGACCTAGTGGTTTGATCCCCACACGAGTCGGGGGGTATTTTGTGACATGACTCAAACGAGTCCGAGTCGGGGGTGAGGTCTGAGTCAGACGTCGAGACTGATCTGACTCCAAATACGGCAAGTCATGTTTCCTTGTGGTCATGCCGTGGATCATCTTGATGAATAAAAAACCGCAGAAGGTTGAAAGGTAAGTCATGTCATTTATTTTGTGTTTTTCCGGGACAAGGTATTTCATCCCGTTTGGGCAAGTACAAATAATTTCATGTGGGTGCATGGATGATGACCAAGGCGCGGCAGGGTGGTTTCGAGTCTCCTTAGGCCCATCCCAATGCGAGTAGGGAGGACAGGGGTCCGAAACTCTTGGAGTATGTTATTTTTATCCACCCCCCGCATTTCTCTTAAGAAAAGGAATATTCCACCAGTTATGCTCAGGATGTCCACATACGGAATATCTCGATGTGTACACATCGGGTGATCGAGCGTTCTTCCCCTCTCAGAAGGTGAGAACAACGTATAGCGCGGCACGGCTCATCTTTGTTTTTGAATGGGTTATAATGTTTCAACAAAGGATAATGACGAGGCACCAACAAAAAAAAATAGTCAATATAACCCGCCCGCGGAAGTTGATTTGACACAGGTACATTACAGTCCTTGCGACGCGCGAGTGAAAGGTGTACACCTACCTTATGAGCGCGCTATGGATCACCTTCATATTACTCACCCGGTCTAACACCATGTATGTTTGCCCTTGACTCATCCGAGTCATCTGGATCCGACCGAAATCACCGGGGCTATATTAAGTCGATCCGAGGCGACGGACTTTAAAAAAAAAAAAAAACGATCGACCTAGTGGTTTGATCCCCACACGAGTCGGGGTATTTTGTGACATGACTCAAACGAGTCCGAGTCGGGGGTGAGGTCTGAGTCAGACGTCGAGACTGATCTGACCGAAATCACCCGGCTAGATTGAGTCAGATCTGAGGCGACGGACTATAAAAAAAATAAAACAATTCGACCTAGTGGTTTGATCCCCACACGAGTCGGGGTATTTTGTGACATGACTCAAACGAGTCCGAGTCGGGGGTGAGGTCTGAGTCAGACGTCGAGACTGATCTGACTCCAAATACGGCAAGTCATGTTTCCTTGTGGTCATGCCGTGGATCATCTTGATGAATAAAAAACCGCAGAAGGTTGAAAGCTAAGTCATGTCATTTATTTTGTGTTTTTCCCGGGACAAGGTATTCATCCCGTTTGGGCAGTACAAGTAATTTCATGTGGGTGCATGGATGATGACCAAGGCGCGGCAGGGTGGTTTCGACTCTCCTTAGGCCCATCCCAATGCGAGTAGGGAGGACAGGGGTCCGAAACTCTTGGAGTATGTTATTTTTATCCACCCCCCGCATTTCTCTTAAGAAAAGGAATATTCCACCAGTTATGCTCAGGATGTCCACATAAGGAATATCTCGATGTGTACACATCGAGTGATCGAGCGTTCTTCCCCCTCCGAAGGTGAGAACAACGTATAGCGCGGCACGGCTCATCTTTGTTTTTGAATGGGTTATAATGTTTCAACAAAGGATAATGACGAGGCACCAACAAAAAAAAATAGTCAATATAACCCGCCCGCGGAAGTTGATTTGACACAGGTACATTCCAGTCCTTGCGACGCGCGAGTAGCAGGTACACCTACCTTATGAGCGCGCTATGGATCACCTTCATATTACTCACCCGGTCTAACACCATGTATGTTTGCCCTTGACTCATCCGAGTCATCTGGATCTGACCGAAATCACCCGGCTATATTGAGTCAGATCTGAGGCGACGGACTTTAAAAAAAAAAAAAAAACAGTCTGACCTAGTGGTTTGATCCCCACACGAGTCGGGGGTATTTTGTGACATGACTCAAACGAGTCCGAGTCGGGGGTGAGGTCTGAGTCAGACGTCGAGACTGATCTGACCGAAATCACTCGGCTATATTGAGTCAGATCTGAGGCGACAGACTTTAAAAAAAAAAAAAACAGTCTGACCTAGTGGTTTGATCCCCACACGAGTCGGGGGTATTTTGATCATAACAAGAAACATCCAGAAAAGTACTAGTTCTGTATGAATTTGGGTACTGTATGACTTTGTATGAATCGTTAATTTGTTCCTCTCTTGTTTTTGTAGCCAAATCAGATTCAACAGAAATTACAAGATATAGGTGCAGTTTTAGTGGCATATGTTTCTTTGTGAATAAATATTTTGAGAAGGATGAAGAAATCAGAAAGCAAGAAAATAAAAAAGAACGATGAAAGTTTAGTGTGGTTCACTAAACTGCGGTTAGAGAAGCTTATGGATAGCCCATTTTGGAATGTACTAAATTTTTTTATTTTTGGAAGAAGAACCAGTAAAGAAGATTGGTGGGGGATTAATGATGCCATAATGAAAATAGTGAAAAGGTACAGCTCTGATACTGACGAAGAACATGCTTTTGTCTTTCACGATTCAGAAAACAATCCTGTGATTGTAAAAAGCTCATCTGAAAAATTAGCTTGTTTTTTTGGATTGAAAATTGTGGACTTTGGAATCGATTCAAGTACAGTATTACAAACGCCTTCTGAAATAGTGTCCGATTCAGTGGTAGATAGGATGCAAGCTTTGATACCAGGTGACAAAGGTGATTCTCAGATGCAGAAATCGTTAATAGAGAAGTTGATTCTACATATAATGCGAGTCAAACCAGAAGAACAAACTGAAAAAAGATGCAGAAGATTTGGCAAAATTATTTACTCTTTACTTGTGTGTAACAGTTTTCTTCACTCAACTAAATGGGTACTTGAGTTATAAACAGTTTGGTGGATACTTTAAGACATTGCACAAAATGAATAGAACCCGCTGGCCAGATCTTATACACTCTTATCTCATGGAAAACATAAGAGGTCACATCAATTCACCCGGGAATGTTTCTGGATGTGGGATGTATTTGTTGGTAAGTTTCCTCAACCTTATGCGATCCTTTATATTACTTTAAATAAAGGAAGTAAAATTCTAACCCAAACCGCTTCTTCTTAAAGATTTGTTTCTTGAACACCGTAATGTTATAAAACCAGACTACACCGGATTTCAAGGATGACGAAGTGGGTGGCCAATATTGTTACTACAATTGAAGATGATGTGGGTGGAGCAATGAAACAGTATGTATAACATTGATAACAGATTATACAATGTGCACTTTTGACTATTGTACACGTGATTTGTTCGCAAAAATATTCTGCACTTGATTATTCACAAAAATATTTTTATGTGAAGATGTCGCGGACATTGGTAACACCTTACCTAGCTGAAGAAAAAAGAAACATAATGTGGCAGGAGGGTTATTTTGAATTACTCAGTAAGTATTCAGAGCTAGTTAATTTCATTGAAGAAAAATCAAAAATTCATCTGCAAAACATGAAGGACAAAGATAAGCCAGAGTCAGACTTGTGTAATAAGTCCGTACTAATGTTGGAAGCAATTTTTGACAAGAAAAGCAAACTAGCAAGTACTGATAAGCGAGAGAAAAAGCCGCTGCTAGTTCAAAGATTTAAAGAACAACCTAATCTTCACGAGAGGAGAACAAAGTGGTCTTTATGGCAACTGATATAAAGGAGAAAGAAGAAGAGAAGAAAGAAGAAGAGAAAAAAGAAGAGAATGAGAATGATGAATCTGAAAAAGAAACTGGTGGTGGTTTAGTACCAAAAAAAGTTGGTAATGTTTCTGTTTTTGAATATGACTTCGAGGAGGCTGCATATATTGGAAGTAAGATGGTAATGGATGTACAAGACCATCCCGATTTCCCATCCAAAGAAGATGCATTAACTCATGGAAAAGAAAATAAAGAATGCGAAACTAATGTGATAAAATTTGTTTATAAATCCAATGAGAAAATCCAGGAAGATGGATCTCAGAATACACCGAAAAGAAGCGGGTTAACCACATACCTACATGGGCTAGAAAACGGTGAATCGGTGGTGGATTTGGTTTTGCTTTTGAACAGGACTTCACTATTAGTTCTAACTGTTAAAAGTTAATGTAATGTTCTTATGCACAAGTGTTTAGTACAAGCTTTACTTAACATGCATCTTAGAATTCAGGTTACTTTAGTCTTATGAACAAGTCTTGTGTACAAGACATATCTATCAGCCTACCCTTAGTTATATAACAACCAAAATACACATCATTTCCATTCATATCATCATTAGCTACATAATCAAGACCACTGAGACAGACAACTTTATATCATATCCAAAAAACCACAAAAATGCTACCTGTACTTGTCCCCCAGAACACACAAAGTTTAGAATCCCAAAAAACAATATCTACGAATTCATTTTCTTAAACCGGAAACGTAAGATTAAACACCCAAGCATAGCAATTTCCAACCATTTATGGCGCAGTCTTCAGCCTAGACACGGAAAAGTTACCTCTGGGTGTAGGACCTGGCAAAACAACATCACTGGTACATCACCGGGAAGCAGTCATCTCAGGGACCAAAGAGGGAGAGATCATAAGAAGCCTCTGCCAATTGATGCATCTCTGGAGCCAACAGAAGACAATTGGGGAAGACTACAGCGTCACTGGGATGGCCAATTCGATCATTCTCTCTAATTCTGTCCTTCACAACTGCAGGAACGGGTGCAGAATAGAACCCTTGATTAGCACCCCCACTCACGACCTGCTCCTCTCCTACAAGAACAACACCCTCCTTAACAATAAATTGCCCTTTCTCAGGGTGAACGGCATACACCACCCAACCCTCTTTAGCAGCCTGCAGTTGAGGCAGATGAGGACTAAATACTCTGGCCTTGGATTGGTCATGCACTGTTGGTACTGCTGTCTTGTCATGTATTGTTGATACTACTGGCTTGACATGCATTCCACTACCAGAATCTAAATGCTTACCAGAATGCGTTTCTTCATCAAGATCAATTTTCACCACCTGGCAATTCAGATTCTTAGAGAAATTCAAATCAATACCCCCAACTTGGTACCTAGAAATTCTAATAAAACTATTACTATCAATACCCTGAAACCAAAACCTATCACAAAATACCCAAAAACTCTTACCTGGCATGCATGCATATCAAAACGGGACTTATTGTAGCAGGGCTCTTCATCGGCACCTCGATTAGTAGACATCGCAGGCTGATCAACCTGACTCAAATATTCCATGTAAGCTTGATCTCGTTTCGACATTCTTTGTAGTCTCCGGAAATTGATAGGTAAAAATTTAAATTGGGAAGGGAAGTTCTGAGTTGCTAAATAGGAAAATAGAACTTCTCTTCTCTTTTAAGGCGCTAGGAATGAGAAGACCAACAGTTAATGCATCACACCCGTCCATATTAGGCGCTAGGAATGAGAAGACCAACAGTTAATGCATCACACCCGTCCATATTAGGCGCTAGGAATGAGAAGACCAACAGTTAATGCATCACACCCGTCCATATTATCCCTTAGAGATCAGGTTGTGGATATCTCGGAGAAATCTATACCTAGTCATCCCAGACAGAGACCTAAAGAACGCAAGCCCAATCTATTGGCAATGCAGGGGCGGCATCAGACACTTGGCAACAAGTTGGAATTTGGTCATTCAGTTCGGATTACCCGGCCCAGGGAACTGGAACCTCTTACCGACCCGCAACTTCCAAACCTAAACCATCACCGAAGGGTGCACAACAGGTTGGAGCAAGGGGTTTGAAAATCTCAGCCAACTTCAACTAATCAAGATAATTCTACCTCTAGAAACTAATCAAAAGTATCATTCTCGTATACCTTTCTTTTTCTCCCTCCATTTCTACCTTACCTCGACGAGATAAAGTCAAATTGACACAGTCCAAGCACAAGTCAAATTGTACAATATTGGTGTTGTGCAAAAGCGTTGTGTATATTCCCAAATAACCTGCACAGGCAGATGCGGGTGAATTAAGGCTTGGACACAAAGATTTTGCACAAGAAGAAAATTGGGACATCCTCAGCCGTTCGTTGGTGGTTCGCATCAGCCGTTGGATTAGAAACTCTAGATAACCAACCTCTTTTTATAGAGTTTTTGTAAGCACATATAAGTTTAAAAAATCAGCCATTAAGAGACAAACTCAATCATATTGGTCCAAATCCAAAATAAAAACATTGATTCTGCTAGGAGTCCATAATTTACTTTTGGAGAGATCCAAAAACTTAACTTACGAAGCAATTGAAAGGATTGGGGTTTAGGTTCATCAAAGAAAATTGTCCACGACATTGAATTTTAAAACACAGTTAAAACAAAACATACGACGGATGAAAAGTACTGCTTGGAAAGCTACTGGTTTCACAATTCGGGACAAGTTTTAACATAATGACTCGGCTCATGGCGATTCTTGCAGGCTTTTTTTTCCGACCTTTGCCTGCTTTTTCACCAAGAGACATATCGCTTCCTTTTTTCGACGACCCTTTTCGGCGCCGCTCGGTATGGAGGCAACACTATGAGCCCATTCTCTGGCACAACCCAGCGTTCTTGACTCAATATCGGGTTTATCACAGGAGCATACATGGATCTCCATCCGAATCTTGAATAGTAATCTCCACACAAATGGAATAACATTAATCTTCATGGTGATAACTACGCAATGGCGTGTGGACATGGCAAATGCTCGAAGTTAAAGACCTTGCAAGTGCAAGACTTCTGCTCCAGATTCACATAATGCTGATCATTATTAACTGCCTCACCTACTTGGAATTCACCATCACATATTTTCATGACATCAAAGGAATACGCCAAATCCCACCGATATCTAATTGTTTTTTTAGCAAAGTCACTCAAAGGATACCTATCTTGCTTAGCTAGGTCTCTACGTTCGAGAGAACCACAACATGATTTGTGACCGTATGCAATCAACCAAATGGGTGATTGGTAGCTTTCTAGCATTCAAAAGGTGGCATTCCAACTCTCACAGAGGTTTGTTGTCATGAAAAGATAACGGTCCTGTTTTGCAATGAATCCTAGCCCAATGCCTTTCAAACATCCCGCACAAAGGCTAAAACCTTCGGATATTTTTTGACTTCTTCCATAGCCTTAGGTAATCATCAACGGTGTATGCCGGCGCAAATGTTCATAAACGCCATAGCAGCTGCGGCATTGTGATACTTCGTTCGATATTCTCTCGCATTGTGAGAAAATGACAATCAATCAACCAAGTATTGAATATGCCCTCAATGTAATATGCTCTTGAGACTAGCCAAAGGCTAGTGCTACATAAAGCTAAAGATAAGCTCAAGGGTTAAGGGAGATAAGTTTCTAATAAATGTAACTCGACCGTAAAGTGTTGTTGCTAAATACCTTTAAGATGGTAGGCGCAGAAACATGAGATGCCTTGGTAAACACCGTTGAAACCCCGTGTTCGATGCTTTGCGATCCGTCTCGAACACACAACTAGATCCTCTCTTGATGAAAAGTCTTTACCAAGCGCATCGAATAATGTTGCATGAACCATTCACAGGATTCCGTATTCTCGGAATCAACAATGGCAAACGCAATAGGGAACATTTGATTATTAGCGTCAAACGCAATCGCCGAAAGTAGAGTTCCATAGCCGTCCCCTGAGAGATGCGTACCATCCACGGCAAATGCGGGTCTACACCAAGTTTTGAATCCATGTAGACATGCACCCAGCAAGAAAAAAATAATACATAAATTGATCATCCGCATTTGTATGAATCGCCGTTTTTGTGCCTTTGTTGTGTAGTTCAAGCATGTGGTCAGAACCCACCAAGTATTGGTATGAATCGTCGGGAGAACCCCTAACCGCTTCGGTTCCCCTCTTACAACCAGAGTATGCCTCGCCTGTAAGTGATGGTGATACCATGATCTCTCCACATGTCTTGCATCGCTTGTTTGGGTGTATACACACACCACACTCGGCCCATTTCTTCCCGAAGAGTTTGGCCATTGCACGAGCCTTTGCTTTTTTCCCGAGTGCGGGGGTCCAAGTTGTCCTCTCTACAACAAGTGTGTGGAGCTGCGACTTTAGTGATTACCCACCAGGTAAGGGCTGGCAGCTGTCTTGCCCACACAGCCCACCTGCACTGCTTTGTGGGATCCTTACATACGAAGCGCATAGAACGTAGCTTACTCACTGAAACCTCGGCCTCAAAAAAGTCTAGTATTTGGACCAACCCAACAGCCAGTTTCAGCTGATCCTTGGTTTTGAATCTTTGATTCTCACACAGCTCATACCACTGCAATTTCCTGTAGGTTTCGGGAGGTGGAGAAATCCGCACAGGTTTTGGATTAGACGGAGAATCATGTAGGCGGGGTAACTCGATGGCAAATGGTGTGTCCCAAGATGATTCAAGGCTTCTCCTAGCTTTGGAAACATATTCAGTCCCTGAAATAGATAAACACAATAGAGATTAGTGAGACTAGATAATGTAGGAATACATCTTTGGCATGACATATTTTAGTGTCGTGTGTAAAAATATATACAAGTGTAAGCAACATAACAAAGTTACAAGTGTTCTTTACAAGGAAAATACAGTAAGATCCACAGGCTGGGATACAGAGATTTGGAAATGATAACAGTATAACAATTAGAGGGAGAAGCAGATAAAATTATTACCACTGCCCGGTATGACTTGGGCGGTGCCGCCGCACAATCTTCGGAGTTATCATTGACGGAGGAATCCACTGCTACCGCTGGTAGGTGCTAATGGGGTTGAAGGTGTATTCCCAGTTGAACACCCTTGAGTAACATTACCGGTAAAGGGAGTTGTGGGAGTACGATCATCACATTTATGAGATGCCTCTTTCCGAGATGCTATTACGAAAAAATATGGAACTCCCGGTGCTTCCTCCACATAAGAGTTCAAGGTTTCTTGTCCTAATCAATATCCGTTGTCTACACCCTCAGAATCGGAACCAGAACAGCACCATAGACTTCAAATCGTGTCCCCGCTCAAAACCGGGTAGACCCGCTACTTGCTTCTTTATATCCTCTGGAGTAAACATTTCCGGAAAACCAGATATTGTAAATGAACCCGGTATATGCATCGTTACCGCTTCTCCGTACCCAATATCCATTGTAGTGCACATGGACTTTCATAACGGGCATCAAACAAAAACACCCGCAATCAAACATATAAAAAATCATTACAACCCTTACAATATCTCGAATATAGAGAAAAGTGAAAATTGCACCGAAGGAACGCAAATTCAATGAATTGGTCTTGCTAATGGCACCAAAAACACAAGTTGGCGACTGTTCTTTTTTGCCATGTGCCACTCCAAATTATGAGACGACTAGTACCCCAATAAGGGCCTCCTTTGAATAAGTAGATATGACTTCAATAACTACTTCAATGGTAATTACGTAAAAGGGTGCAACAAAAAGGGTGTTGAATAACTACTTGAACAAAATTTCATTGTGAATCGAAGATAACCCAAATTCATTTTCTCACTACTTTGCAAAATCGTGCTCACAAATTGAGACCGACATTTCGTGAGAGACCGACTAACACGCTGATCCACAATGATATTAATCTAACTCTTCTCGCTTAAATCATCTTTAAAACCGCACTACCAAAAGTAGCATTCGCAATCAGAATTCGCACCCAACCCACTAAGAAACTCCCTATTAACCCCTATTTGAAACCTATTTCATGAAATCAAAATGAAAAATTTTATCCAATTTTACATTATCATCATTTGTTAAAGAAAAATCAATATCGACAAAATACCACAATCAACTATATCATAACCTAACATGGCTTATTTTCGATCTATATGGAGAACCCTAATTTCCGATAAGACTCACATATTTTCGATCTACATGGAGTTCAAAATCTAAAAAATTAGAAATCAAAACCAAAAGGGTTTACAAAATCAAACATTATTATGATTTCTCGGAAAACGGGATTTCCCATACCCGATATGTAGATCTTATAGATGAGCTTCACTTTAGGAAAAAAGGAAGAGTCAAGTCGAAGATATGTGGGAGAGTCAAGTCGAAGATAACGAAGGTGTGTGGTGTGTTCTGTGGGAGAGATGGAGTCGAAGATATAAGTGAAACCTGATTAAATTAATGTCACCATTAGCCTAATAATTCTTCTTTAATCCCGTATAATTCTTGTATAATCATTTATTCTTATACAATACCGTATAATATTTCTATAATTATAATTAATCTTTTTGTTATTATGATTAATCTTTTTGTTAATTATGATTAGTGTTCGATGTGTAGAAGAAAGAAACATGGATGTCTACACAAATCAAACATCATGTTATGCCTAAATTATGGATGTCTACATATCCTCACTACACATCCACGTGGCATCGGTAAAAAAATGGTGGGGCCGCAGTCAAAAATAAACTTACCATAATATTATAAAAAAGAAAAAAATAATAAAAAATCGGATGTCTACATATGAAGCGTACTTTTAGGACAAAATCTGGTATTTACAGAAAAGACCGGGGCATACTTGTCCGTTGACCGGTCATGGTCACACTTTTGGAACAAATTTCATTTTGGTCATAGTTTTGGAAGAAAACCACTTATCAGTCACACTTTTGTGTAAGTACCCGGAAATAACAGCTTTCAAGGTGTTATACCCACTGGTCTTGGTTCACTTAATTCACTTAAGATTCTTTCTTTGAAGTCGAACAAGTTTAATGGGTCTATTCCTGAAGAGATTACCGATTTGTATGAACTGCAAATACTAGACTTGTCGATAAACAATCTCTCAGGTCCAATTCCAGCAAGTTTGGGAAAGTTGAAGTTAGCAAGTAATCCTAGTCCTGGAAACGTACAAAGGAACACTACTGGTGTGCAGTTTCAGTTGGTTATCAAAGGCACCATGCGGCAGTTTGAGATACTGTATGACTATAGTTCGGGAATCGATCTTTCATGTAACGTTCTTGACGGGAACATTACAGAAGAGATTGGTTTATTGAATGGACTTGTTATGCTTAATTTGTCACATAATCATTTCTCAGGTAACATCCCAGTGAGTGTTGGAAACATGTCTAGTCTAGAGTCTTTGGATTTAAGTTCCAATAAACTGGCTGGACATATCCCACAATCTCTAACGTTAATTTGAGCGGCCAAGTTCCCAAAGGAATTCACTTCGATACCTTGGGTTTGGATGGTTCTGCTTTCGTTGGAAATGATTTACTGTGTGGATATCTGACGGGGAAAGATTGCGAGGGTGACCATCATATTAGTTATACTGATCCTTCAAAAAAAGTTGATGAAAAAGACCAAGATAACGTAAAAGATAAATTGTTGTTGTATGCTATTGTTGCCTTGGGGTTTGCAGTTGGATTTTGGGGTCTGTTCATTGTTTTGCTTGTAAAGAAACAAAGATGGTGGTTTCCGTATTGGAAATTTATTAATTCTGTTGCCGTCAAAATAGTAGAATGTATTCAAGAATAGAGATACTAATAAAGTGTTTCTGTATTTTCTTTTAAGTTTTATGTATTAGCTTAGTAGTGGTTTCTGTTCCTGGGCGTCTTTTCTAGAACACTACCATTTTGAATCATGACTTTGGAATTTAACTTCAGAATAGTCGTCGCTGGTAGAGAGAACGGACCTTCAGTTGGCTTAGTTTCTGGGAATGTTTCATTGCGGACTTGGTGGTGCAATAGAGAGAGGTTAGGAGAACTCCAGGTTAATTCAAGTCTTCAGATTTAACAGTCAAACCGGAAGTCAACGGGACCATGGTCAACTGACGCAGTGGCGCACTTTCACCTTAGTGGACACAAAATGCGGTAGGGTACAAAACTTGGTACCCCTGCCCTGAAAGCATTCGAAAGATCAGTACTCCTTCAAAAGTTTGAACCAAAGAAACAAATGTTTTGAACTAACTTAATAAACAGCTAACATCCAGAAATAAGAAACTCAACAGGTAGATTTCTAAAAGAAGGAAAGCAGATGCTTAGTAACACGAGTAAGAACTTCAAGAGCAGCAGCTAGATCCCATGTACAGTAATATGGATAAATGTCAGCAGCCAGCCAGTCGTCAACACTCTGGGCATGAAGACTCACTGAAAAGGAAAAATAATGCAAAATTCAGAACTTATAACCCCAAAGGTGTCAATATCCATCCACAAAAACACATCAAAACAAAAGTAACACAAAACCCCAAAAAAACAAAAGTAACACAAAAACCCCAAAAAATTTGACGAAACCAATTTTGGTGTCATCATAAAATTTGATGAAACATCATAGAATTTGATGAAACCAATTTTGAAATTTGGGGTTTTTGTATCGTATTTTAAAAATTTGGGGTTTTTGTATCAATTTTGTTTAAGATGGAGTTTTGATGTATTGTGGATGTCCCGTATCAATATTGGAGCACCACTTATCTTCTATCTTTGAAATACTTTGAATATGCCGAATATGCCCTTGGTGGTAGTATAAACTAGAAGAGATAAGGTAAGAGTAGGGAGGTTTGGAGTTTTAGAACATTTGTGTGAGGATGACAGTTGTCTCTTCTTTCAAACCTAATTGTTATCTCTAGGGGGAATTAGATCATCTAATTCTAGAGTATCAACTAGATGCCTCTCATAATCTTATAGTTTCCAATTTAATTGGGTAGAAATTGTAAGTTATTTGAGAAGAATCTCCATTATTAGGTTCTTCCTTTATTCAAAGGGTAGAAGAAACTAAATTGGTTGATTATTTATCCTTTTCAAGTTATCAATTTCAATTCATTTTCATTATAAGCTATTGCTTCTCATCAAGTTTTAATGGATCCCAACATTTGAACGGATTTTTTGTACCACAAGTTTGGTCACCTTGGATTTTTATGACTAGTTTTGTTGATAAATTAACTAGTTGGACCAATTTTATTATCCATCAGATTCAATATCATACCATCCTCCAGAAATCATCATCACACATTTGTTCGGGTTCTACAAAGGGCATATCAGATGCTGGATGCTCCTCCACATAATCTACATGGAGGAAGCGGTCCTGCACCAATTTCATATAAAGGTTATTTGTAGGTGTTAATGTCGAGATTATTAGTCCCACATGGTTGGGTTATTTAAGATCCTGCGGTTTATAATCTATTAGGGCCTCTCCACTCATTGCCAATTGGTTTTGAGTTGGATGCCCGTATTTTAATATGGTATCAGAGCAGGTTATTTGTGTCGAGTCAGTTGACCGCACCTTTACTCGCGTCACCCGATTTAATTGTCCACGTATTTGTAATACCCGCCGAGGCTACACGTGAGGGGGCGTGTTGAGATTATTAGTCCCACATGGTTGGGTTATTTAAGATCCTGCGGTTTATAATCTATTAGGGCCTCTCCACTCATTGCCAATTGGTTTTGAAAACTAGACCTTGAAGTGAATGTCAACAAGTTTCCTGGTGAGTCCAGGTGTGGGAGGCAAGAGTTCAAAAACTTTATCTGGATCAGCTTCTGCAGTCGTAAAACAATTAGCACTCAGTACCAATCATGTAATAATAATATCAAGCACTCCAGCACAAGACAAGAAAACAACACATGTACAAGGTTCTTACCTTTAGGTCCTCCTGATGCAAAAACCGACAAAATAAACTGGCCTTGGAGTTCCGATGGCGATGTCATCCATGGAATCACAGGTTTTCTGTTCAAGATTAAGGAAGAATAATGACGGCCCATATAGTTTTGGTCTTCTTTTAGAATTCCAGTAATCAGCTTTCTAAGACTTCCATCATCCCCCCAGGGTGAATATAATAACGTTGATATCAGGTATTTATCCCAAGCATCAATGATCCCTGCCTTTACCAAGTTTTGAAGTTTCTGCTTCCTCTTTCTCGCCACATTCGACCATAGAGTGCGTACTTTACTAAGACGAACTGGTTTAGTCAGTTTAGAAGCCTTTGTGCCCAAAGTCTTCACAATAGACCATGGAGTGCCTTCTGGCAGTACTGCAATAACGCAATAAAAACATTAAATTTTAGTTGTACATGGAGGAGATACAAAGCCAAGTATTTAATGGGAATGTCTGCTTCCTTGGCAAGCTGTTGAATTTGCTTAAATCCCTCCATGTCGCTGCTTAGGATGGACATTAAAATGATGTCAAACGTGCGACTTTTGTCATGGAGCATAGACAAAGCCTGTGTTGCAGAAGAACACAGAGTAGCCGTGTATTTAGCTTGTACAAGCATGGGCTGAATCTCCTTAAGAAACGAAAGATCTTCATCGACAACCAGTACCTTTAGACCGACTGGATACCCTTCTTCGTTCCTCATTGTTGATATCATCGAATCAACAGCAGCAGATATAGAGACCCCAGAAAACTCTCTACTGATTTTTGACTCTTCATATGCAGGAAGAGCAGCAGGAAATTCACCAACACTGCTCAACATCCTGCGGGAATTCAAGGTTTTGAAGAAAATCAATCTATTATCAAGTGATGATTTTCAGCAAATCAAATAGATTCTGTAGTATGAGGGAAAACCCCCAAAATGAAAAAAAGAGATCTCGATGAACAAGAGAAAGTATGGTTTTACCTTATTTCGATTCAGAGATGATAAAGAATTACTTGATAGCTTTTGTAATGAGCGCAGAGCAAATTAAATTTTAAAAACAAAAAAATTAAATTAAATTAAAACTAAAAAAAAACGCCGTTGCCGGGGATCGAACCCGGGTCACCCGCGTGACAGGCGGGAATACTTACCACTATACTACAACGACCTTGTTGTGTTTTAACGCTTTGAACAAAGTCTGAATCAACTATACCTCACAAGCCCATCAAGAAGGATAAGCCCACTGCTGAATGTAAGTATATTCGGCGTTAGAGGCACATCATAATCTCGCGCCCTGACAGAATCTGATGCATATAAGAGAGGATCATCGTGAAGCAGTTGAGGGGATTTAGAAAGATTATGATTAATGAATCGACAGAGTTATATGATATGAATCATACGATGCTTTTGGCATTAAGTTATGTTTGGAGTTGTCACTAGTACGCATATGAATGCAGCATGGTCTGGCTCAATGAAAATGAATCTGACATTTTGTTTCATGGGTAAACTTTTTTTTGTTCTTCAATCAAAATGCATGGTGTGGATCTCGAATTGTCATGCCCAAAGGCACACTTTGAATCTATAAGACTATAACCACCTTAAATTTTTTGCCAGATGAAATTCTATTTTTCTATATACTTATCAATTGAGATCCATGACCAAAGAATCTATCAAACTCTAAATATTATGGACGGTAATTTTTGAATAATGAATGTCTTAATAGGTGACTTACTTTAGTTTTATCAATGGCAGTATAAACAATACGACTTTTAGTTAAATGTAGACTTGAATATAGGCAATTCACCTCCTTTATGATTTTCTGCTTAATCGGACTAAATCCCATGTACTAGCAAGTTTTACAACATAAACAACGCTATCTATAGCAATCAGTTTATACTATACTAGTATTTTGGTAAAACTTCAATACCCTCCGACATCTTATTCTTCAATATATTGATGTACTCGGATTTATTAAATATAACTTCGCCAATTTCATGAACCATGGACAATAGTTACCTGTGACAGAGCTAAGTTATGCTAAACATTCAAATAAAATCAATTTATAGTGAGACAATCATTAAAAACTTGTTAGTCACATATAATATATTTTTGGGAATTATATTCAAATAAATAAAATCAGCTTGTGGAGAAGCAATCATTCAAACTTGTTAGTCACGCTTAATTTATTTTAGGGAATTATATGACATCCGTGACAGAAAAAAAAAAAGTGAATGAGAAATGATATGGTAAAGAAAAAAAATATCCACCTTATATGTTTATAATGACATTGCATTTTCGTAGATTGCTGTATTTTTGTTTATTTAACACTTCTATTGTTCCCGGTGAAAATTGAGCTTCAGATTCATTGTCATTCGAGTTTCATAAAAAAAGAAAATAGTGGAAAAATTATAAAATCGTATAAGAATAACATTGTCGGCCTTCCCCTACATAATATAGATTTATATAGTGTTATAATAGTATTAATTTGTGCAAATTATCCATTGATATATGTTCAACTCTCGGTACTAACAGGTTGTTAGTAATGATCCCAAAAAGATTTGTATCTTAGATTATTTTTTCCGTTAAAGATAAATAAACTGATAAAAAAAAGTATAAAATTGTACCCCCACAATATAAACCTTGTTCAATTGATGGAAGTACACAACATGAAGGTGATCAGAAGTATAAGCTTTTACCATTCACAATTAGGGAAAAATATACTCATCATCCGGGTGAAAAGTCTAACCATGCTTCTTAAATACAGTGTCATGTAGATTGTGGAACACCATCAACCTTAAAGGCCAAACTATACTTTCCACTTGACATATACTAGGGTAATCATTTTGGTATCACACTTCAATTTCCTCCGTCATATGATTCATATCGATCTTCCAAATTTATTCCTGAAACGATGAAATACATACTTCTTTGGTTAGTTAAAACTATTTTTCTAATTATTTTATGGACAAGTATGATCGCCTTTCACATAGCATAGACCAAATAAATTAATGAAATAAACTATGAACGACAAATAATAAAGAGAAAGGATATGTGAATAAAATAATATCGTGCATACTTAAAAGCTCATTTTTCTTTGAACGTAAATCTTTTGAATGCTCCCTCATACACAGTTAAATGATATACTAGATAGTATGCAAAATCATCATGGAATATTCAACAATAGTTTTGCTAAAAGTGTTTTTCTTTCTAAACCACGTATCATCGTTACAAAAAATTTAACGGTGCCAAATCTTTGAAATAATGAGTAACTGTTATTGAGTTTTGGGAGGATTGTAGGGAAATTACCTTCCTATGCTCAACTTAAAATACCAAGTTACTTTAGTACCCTTTGTTACTACTATCTCCACCCAATTTTAACGCATACTTACGATGAACCCTAGCATCCCAACAATTCCTCTATTTTTCTCTAACAATATTTCACATTATAACTCTTTATTTTAGGTAGGTACCGGAAATCGGAAAATGAAATCGAAATCAATTGAAATAAGTTTTTCATTTTCTGTGTCTAAAAATTGAAAGATAAAAGAAGATAAAATGTTGGGAATAACCGAGAGCATGTGAATAACTTCATCCATTTATCACTTCATCTCATTTTGTCGATTTGAGATTTAAAAAACTTTGAGATTCAACTTCGAAAAACTTCATCAAGCACTATACTTAGTTATTTTCCGAAACATCGATTTAAGCCTAGATTTAAGTTTTTGATCTCTCATAGAAGCATTGACATTGATTTATAATTTTTGAAATTCAAATATGGGCTAATGGGTTATCTTCATCTAAGGTATTTTATTCATTCATTTTTTTCTATAGCGATTTTTTTTTTTTAACATTTAAGGATTTGATACTTTTATAATTATACCCTTATGAATAATAATTAGTGAGATTTTGACATGATTATCTCTCAACTTATAACTTCATACCATTGAGAACCATTTAAAACACCTACATAACGAATGTGAATATGGCTATCAAATTATATATATTTTCTATACTATCAATAATCAATTAAAAGAACAGTTTTATAAATATCCCCTTATTTAATGATATCGTTCGTCTATTAGTAGGACAAATTTTGATACCGGGACATTACTGCTACATGTATTTTAGCGGAAAACATGACCTG
The DNA here is from genome assembly GCA_023531295.1 of Papaver armeniacum. NCBI lineage: Eukaryota > Viridiplantae > Streptophyta > Magnoliopsida > Ranunculales > Papaveraceae > Papaver > Papaver armeniacum. The sequence continues at coordinate 114,255 of JAJJWW010019478.1, forward strand.
ACACATGAGGTCCTCGATCTAATATTGACATCAAAGATTAGAATAGTGCATTTTTATATCATAGGTGGTTAGACTAAAAAATGCATGATCTACAAGCACATTTTAACTTTATTGTATAGCCTCTTGATTCCTCAACAAACTTAAGAATCTTATCTTACTCGACATAGAATAAATTGAAATATGTCACAAAAGCACTATGGTACGGATACAACAATGTAACACGAGTCATATTAGTTGCATATGATATGTTAATCCCTTTCAATATTGGAATATGTATGCCGTGTTTTAATAACGTGTGTATTCAAAGGTGAACATGAAATGAACAATACAAATAATACATTCATTCCAGACGCCTATGTAAAGTTTAATAGAACAACGTTACCACAGGATTAAAGTTTACCAAATTTATTGCAGTTATTACTTTACAAGTCCTTCATTGTGCATTTTCGGACTTCTCCACGAAATATTCAATATACTTCAACATCTCATAGTTTTATTTAATTTGCAAAACACACTTGAAAATGTTGTAAATGTTGTGTTGGGAGATATATATATTTAAAAACATAGTTTTGTAATATTATATCAAACTTAGAGAAATAGTGTGGTGGTATAATTTTGGGCTCCCACACTATAGACTTGGGTTCAAGTCTCACCCCATACATTTGAATAGGTATATTTATATATCTATAATATTTATTAAAAATCCGGGAGAGCGGGGCCTTGGGGTCTTGGGAGGTCTGCTGATCCAGTAAACTTATTTTTTCTTGTTTTTTAACTCTTGATTTCCAAAACGGTTTTCAACTTAATATTCCTAATTAATTACATTAATTTTTGGTAAATTTAATGTTGTTGTTTTATGGTCATTATGGAGGATTTTCATGCGCACTTATTGCGAAATTTATTTTCATTAAAACCGTATTGATGTTTTTTGACTTATATAAGAAAAGTTTCTGGAGAAGATGAATATACAGTTTTTTCATCTATTTCGAGTTCTGAGCAAGAGTTAGATAGAGTATTTGTTGGTTCGATTTCTCATAGTGCAGAGAAATCGAATAAGAGAGTTATCAGCTGTTTTATCCCATAGGTGTTCGACAATTTTTTTGACTGCTAGCACAATCAAGAGGCAGAGTCGCGAAATACCTTAAAGATAGCGACCTAGTCCGCGACTCAGCTGTTTGAGATCCGATTTCATTATTTCTTCATTGTTTCCAACATGTTGTAAATGTTGTTAATTTAAAAACCCAAGGAACTGAAATACAATTTGTTCGAGTGAATGAGTTTACATTAAACAAACTTGAAAATCCACAATGGTATTTGAAGTCAAAACTAATGAAAGGCAGAAAGAAGTTGCTAAGGTTTTTTCTTATATTCCCAAGCTCTCATGCAAAAATCAAATAACGGAAATTCATGCAAATATTTCTCAAGACATTATTAGATGAGTTTTCTAACATTATTTGAATATGATGAGATGAAAACGTTAACCCAAACCAAACTCAAGCATGATTGAGAAAATGACGGTGTTCAGCTGTTGCCACTCTCCACGATGGTACAATGGTCAAAAATGGCCACAATCTAGGATTTTTAACATTAACTTTTAATACTCAACCGCCATTGGAGTTGTATTTTTTATGTTATCATATTTCATGTTTTTGGGTTGGTGACGGCTATAACGTTTATAAATTGTCATTCCCTTATTCAGTGGCGGATCCACCATGAAGCAAGGGTGTGCAGTTGCGACCCCTTGCTTCCAAAATTCTCCACTAACAGCTTTATTTATCCAAGCCCAAGAGATTGTTGCGCCCCCTAAAGCCCAACTTACTGCCTAAAAAGACATGAATTCTTTCTTCAGTTCCATTATTCCATATAGAGGAAACACACAAAAACTCAATTATCTCTCTGAAACATTTAGATAACCTTTATGCTTGTTTAAACGTGTGAACCAAAACTACTTGTAGCACCATTGTTGTTATCATTAAATCAAACTAAGATGACTCAAAATATACAACACTTACAAGAAGAAAGTTTAGTATCCTTTGTGGTGATAACTAAAAATCAAACAAATAACAATTGCAAATATCACACTAACTTTTCTTGTGATATTGCATAGTCCTACTTAAATGATATGAACATTTTTAAACTGATCATAAATTTAATCGATTGTAAACAATTACGAGTAACCCTAAAACACCAATAGAAAACTTTATTTGAAAGCATGTCGGAATAACCCAAGATCAAGCATTGTGCAATAATGATTCAATAATGAAGATTCGTTAAAAGAAAACTCTTAATGCAATGCTAATTAAATTCGATATTGGCTTTAAGGATTACGATAAATAAGGCTCTATAAGGTAGATAATAGACGATATGGACATCATTTTTAACAAATATAAAATTTTATCCAGAGAAAATAAAGCTTAAATTTCTTTAAAGGATGTACTAATCGGGTTTTTTTTTTTTTTTTTTTTTGATATAATACAACATAATTTGACATGAACAATAGAAAATCACAGTTCAGGTAATGAGTTTAGTTCAAGAAATTTTATTATACATTTCAAGAAATAGCATAAAATCATGTGTCATTTAGTTAATTATGATCTTTAATATCTAGAAAATATAGTCAAAATTTCTCAAGGAAGAAAATAAAGAGAATTAGACGCGCTCATTCATACTTAAAAGATCCATAATATATAATCAAATTAATAAGATCATTGAACTCAAATGTAATTGTTGTTCTAATATATTTAAGTAAAACAATAGTGTAAGCATTTAGCAATTGATGATTATGAAAAGTTAGTTTGACATCAACTTGTGGTGATTGATAACTAACTTAAGAATAATGTCCTTAAAACGTAATTAACTAACCAAACAATAACAAATAATATCATTGTAGTGAAGCTAAAGACGAAATTGAGAAAATGACCGACTCTCACGATAAACCATACCATAATGCAAAACAAGTTTATAAACTATTCTCGTTCAGCTCGTTTGATAAAATCATTATAGGTTATTCAGCATAATAATGGGTATACTTTATTCATAAATATTTTATGGTAAACATGTTCAAATTAGATAACATTTGTAACAAGTCTAATGGATCAAAAATGGTATCTCTTCCTTACTTGAGACAAAGTAAATCTTCTTATTGCGGAATACCTTGTGGAACTTTACGTAATGAGTTGTAATTCTTGCAATATTGATGGGTATTGTATTCCATTTATAGCGAGAGGAAAAAGACCGTCCATCAAGGGAGAGAATTCCTTTCTTAAGATAATAACTCTAAATAAGTGATGCATGTCTAGCAATGTCTTGATTATCTTAGATTCAAACATGGAACCAAGAGATATTTCTAACGATGTAGGAGATCCACCATGAAGCACAAAAACTCCACAACTTTATTTATTGTTCTCTCTGCCTGACATGAATTCTTTCTTCGGTTCCATTATTCCATATAGAGGAAACACACAAAAACTCAATTATCTCTCTTGATATTTCTATGATGCAATTAGTTACGTCTAATAAATTTGATGAGATTTGAGTTATTGTTGTCTTTCTTCCACAACTGCAGGTACAATGGATTTTTTTTTTTGTTTTGTATTATTCTTTTTGCTACCCCTGTCTTAAAATCCCGGATTCGCCGATGTCCTTATTCTATTTTACAGAGTTTATAGTTGGCAACCGAGCGACCAGATGGGCACCAACTCTCTTTTAAATAGTAACCCTCAATCTATGAAAAATAAAACTTCCTAAACTTCATAATGGTTACCAATATTTTTTTTGAAATCCTTGCTTGATGTGGTGTTTTCTTTTGAAATCCTTGCTTGATGTGGTGTTTTTCGATCTCAAAAAACAAAAAGGATAATGTTCACAGTTTACACCCCCTTAAAATCCCAAACGATAAGCAACTATGTTAAATTCAAAAACGGAGCTGGCATGACTCATGCCGCATGAGTGTCGCTGGTAGCATTGTCAGACCCAAGGGAAGGGACTCGTATCGGCACAACATGTCGGTCCGTATTATGCCAGCGCCAGACTATTCATACCGTGCCGTGCTACTCCAAGTCAGTATAACAGGAGCCTCTTCTTCTTCTTCTTCTTCTTTTTTTCCCTTCACTTTCCTCCTCTCTGATTCTCCGAAACCCTAACTCACCCCTCTCTGTGTCTACTCTCTGATTCAAACGATTTTTTTCAAACCCAAACCCTAATTCACCTTCAAATGCACAGTTATGTCTAGAGAAATCCAAAAACAACCCATTATTATGAATTCTTCTAATTTTACCCATTTCAAACCAGAAATTGAAAAAGATGAAGTCTTGGGTTTTATTCCTTCACAAATCTCTGAGTATCAATGCCGTGCAATGTGTGTAATTGATGATGACGGTAAGAAGAAAGATGAAGTTACTCTAGGAATTGATCAAGAAGAAAAGAAGAAAGAAATGGTCATTTCTGAGGGTTTTCATGCTCATTCTCTCATCACTTCTAATGATGAATCTTCTTCTGTTTTAATGGTGGAAATGAACAACAAAGAAGATTTACAAGAACCCATTTCTCAGATACAAAATGTTGTCAAGAAGAATCAAGAACCAGTCGGCAATAAATTGGATGATTCATTCACTGCTGAACAAATGAAAGAAACCCAAGAAGAGATTTCTTGCAAAGATTCAGCAAAAGAGGAGGTATGTCAAGTTCATTCTTTACCCCCATCCATGTCTCAATATGAAAATGTTGTAGTTAAGATGATGAATTCAGAAAGTAGAATAGAATATAAGAAAGATGAGGTCTTTCAATTGAAAGATGTAGTAACTGGTGATCAACACCTCATTCTTGTAGTAGAGACAACACAAGATGATTTTATCAAGTCTAATTCAATTCCTCCATCTCAAAATCTTGTTGAGTTGAGTAGTAATCATGATAGAATGTCTGCCGAAATCGGAAGTACTCGTATTGTTAGTGGATATGGCTGTGCAAGGAAAGAAACCATGAGTTCCATTGATTTGGGTAAGAAAAGGGCTGGAATTTGCTCTGAGAACATAAGGCAACCCAGGAGAAGATTTGCTGAAACAAACTCGAAGAAAGATGTGTTGAGTATGTTTGTTGAAGCTAGAAATATCTTCTGTCAGAAGAAATTGGACGGAAATAAGCAAAGTTATTCGAGGGAAGAAATGGAGGGGCTGAGGTTTGAAAATTCATATCAACAGCGTCAGATATGGCGAGAGATATACACTGGGTTGGGTCCTGTTGTGGCCAAACAACTTAATCAATTGTCAGAGGCTAGGCAGAATGGTAAGGCCATCACTGACCAACAACAGCAGCAGCAACATTACCATCCCCAGCTGCATCACCAACACCCACGACAACAACATCAGCAACATCACCGATACCCCCTGCAACCACTGCAACATCACCAATACTCACAGCAGCAGCAGCAACATTACCATCCCCAGCCGCATCACCAACACCCACAACAACATCAGGAACATCACCGATACCCACTGGAATCACTGCAACATCACCAATACTCACAGCAGCAGCAGCAACACCACCAACACCCAAAGAAACCTCCGCAACATCACCATCACCATAACCATCATCAACACCAACTAGCTGGGGTGCACAGAGAGAATACCTCAATTCTAGGTGTGTCTTTTGTTCTACTCTTAGGTTTTTATATTTGATGTTTCAAGTATGCTAGTAGTGTGAGTATAATCTATAATGCATGCTTCCTGGATATGTTTTACTAATTTGTTAACGTTGCATGATGTTTACTTTTCATGGTACCAAGCACATGAGCTTCTTGCTTTATTGAGTTAGAGCAGTTTAAATATCGGTAGAAATAGGTTTGATTAAGGGAATTTGCTGATACTCAGACATGAACCGCTGCTCCTATCAATTTATAATCATGTTAGCAAACGTTGGCAACACCTAATTCCTCCTTACAGAACTCTAATTCCATCTCTCAAAATGGAGAACGAGGTCTTAGTATGTACCCTGTGCCACTTTCATGTTACGACTCTTCTTCATGTCAGTCCCTTTATTTGGTTTCTGCCGGATTTCCAATTAGCTAATGATCCTCCGGGTTCCCAATTAAACTGCCTAATACTGAATATTCTTGGATCACTGGTTTTTCTTTTCTTTTTAATTATTTTTGACAAATGCAATGCTTACTTACCCAATCATTTAGAACAGATAAATGTGTTTTCCTTCCTGTTTAAAGGAATTTGAAGACCTGAAATAATGTGTTCTCTTAACTGTGTGGTTGTGGGTCTCACTACAGCACACAACTGTGTATTTAAGATCCCAGCTACTAGTTTGAATGTTGGCTCATCTTACGGTAATTGTTTGACATTGTAGTTAAATTGGCTTTAGGTCTTATTGTCTAGGCTGGTATTTTTTCTGCGAGGGTCCTTGATAGTTTATATGTGCTTTGATCTTTATACAAATAAATTGTGGGATCTAAACGGCACGAGAAAACAAAGCCACGGAAATGGAAACTCATAAACTAGAACTTCTTTACTTTAGCTTTGCTTCCTTTCAAGTAAGTGATAACAATAAGGTTATTTAGACAGTTAATTCTGATCGCAAGAGGAACCACATGTGATCTTAACTGTGGATTGTGGGTGACACTCACGTCATACAACTGCGTATTTAGGATCTCATCTACTAGTTTAAGTGTAGGCTCATCTTGCGATAATTCCTTAATGTTAAGATGGTGCAGTAGTTTATTGTGGGTTCTTTTCCGCGGAAGGTCCTTGTTAGTTTAGATTTTGATTACCATGTTTAACTAAATTTCAGTGTCATAGGTTTGACATGAGGCTTGCTATAGTATACATTATGATAGGTGTAGTTCTAGATGTGACAGGATCTGCTTGAACAATCGAGCTGGAGTATGTGTTCAAATCATGTCATTCTTACTATACTCATAATCCTGTTATCATTTGCATCCCAACAGCCTGAGCTCTCACCTGCCTTAGACCAAGTAATATCACGCTATCATAAATAAATTGCTTTCCAGGGCAGTTAGTTATAATGCTCGGATGTCATTTATGAATCTGTACTTTTTCTAAAGGAAGAATGTGTTTACATGTTCAGTATGAAAAACATAGACCTTTTGTATCATAAATAAATTGCTTTCCAGGACAGTTAGTTTTAATGCTCGGGTGTCATTTATGAAACACATAGACCTTTTGTATTTAGTATAGTTGTGTATTTGCTTCTCCTCTACTTGGTGTATACTGGATTATGTCAATCTGATGGGTTTTGTTTCTAATCACAGGTGCTGGCACTGCCACTGAGAGACCAATCCACTTGTGCATCAACATGAAGAATACCCGAACAAACTGCTATGTCCCTTATGTTCATTATATACCAGTATACTACTCCATGAGTCATTAAACTCAACTGACTAGGCAGATACAACCACATCCTAGTACATGTACATGATATGCTTACTGTTAGCCGTTTTGAGCCTGACTTGTGAAAAGGATATACGTTTCAGTTGTAGAGCAGTATGAAAAGCTGATGTAGCTCATACATATAAATGTATTCCTAACACGAACGAAACAGACTTTCTTTTGCGTGTTCTTTCAAATTGGTTGATTGTCACTGAATGAAAATATACATATATTTGTTTTGATATGTGAATTATGGTACCATGTCTGGTCTGTTTTTCCACCCATTGCCTTGAAGCTCGCCGTTCTAGTTAACTGGTTTATAACTTTGCCTTACTGCTAAATGCTAGATGCTGATTTATAACTCAGTCTGGAAAAGTCTGGAATATGTTCAATGACAGAACATTGATTATCCGAAATTACCAACTCATTTCCTGTCAAAAACCTACAATTAGCCCCCCACCACCCCAAAAACCTGACACAAAAAATGCTGTCAATCCAAATCCAAGATTGACTTCTGTAGCAGATTGCCGTTTTTCTGTTCAACAAGTACTAAAGGCGAATAAAAATATATTGAATGTGCTGGTAGATCATAGGTGAGAGTATCATGAGCCGGAAACTGGTATGATGAAATTCTTATTTGATGTTCAACCACAGCAACAGCATTTTTCTGTCAAAGGGCTTTGTGTCATTGTAACAAAAATCCCCAACAGCATCCATGGCTTCCTTTGAAGCTGTTTTTGAACAATAATGGTTTGCAGCCATTGACTTCACAACTCTTCTTCTCACACATTCTTGTTCATGACCCTTGTATATTCATGAAACCACGCAAAAACTCACGCTTGTAGTGCCAATCACCGCTTAGATGCCCTGCACGAATCACACTGCACGCATAAAATGAGCGTAATTATTAGTCCAATCCAAATCTGCACTCCTCCAGTCGTCATAAGCATGGATAACTTCTGGATTCATCTAATTTTGTAACTTCAAATGGTTACTACATACTAGGATCCTCAACCATCCCAAATAAACTTAACAATTAGTTACTCACATTCTTTTCATTGCTGCTGTTGGAAGAAATGTCTTCACATTCTTTTCGTTGCTCTCCAACCTCAAAATGCTGCAAAAAAAAAAAAAAAAAAAACAACATATTCAGAATTCAAAACACTGCAGGGTGTTTTTGATATGTTGATGAATTTGGGGTTAGGGATTTTGACAATGTTAATGTTTGTGTGTAAAGGATATTGATGTGCTTCTCAATTAAAATGGCTTTCAATTGTCATGGTCAAATTCGGCATATTTTGCAGGATGGTGAATCAACAATAGCATTGATTTTATTTATTTTTACTAGATGAATTTGGTTTTCTCTTTGGTCTCTCATCTAAAAGATCCACGACTAAGGAGTCATAAACATTCTACACTTGAGTGGTAATCTTTAACTAAAACTTTTTTTTGCTTAATCATACACCTTATTTCAGCTTTATCATAAACAAAACAGTACACTAAAGTTAAAAGGCTTGAATGCAGGAAATTTATCTGTAACTACCATAATTATTTAGACTCATCCATGATTAGAAACTATACTTATGTTGAAACAATCGGATTTCAATTCTTAGTATCGTCATGTTCTGCAACATAAACAACATTATCTAAAGCTATTTGTTTATATTTTACTAGTATTTTGGTAAAATTTCAATCTCCTCCGACATCCCATTCTTCAAAAGTTGATGTACTCATGGATCACACGCTATAGTTACCTTTGAAGGAGCTAAGCTATATAAAACATTAAAATAAAATAAATTTATAGGGAAACAATCATTAAAATTTGTTAGTCACACATAACTTATTTTACGGAATTACATCTGCCTTCCAAAAACAAACATTTTTCCAAATCCAACGGTTCCATATGAGACTTTTTTGAAAAAGGAAAAAAGATAAATGGGTGTCATGGGCCTTAAACTTGATATGTCTAAGGCCTTTGACAGAGTGGAATGGTGTTTCTTGAGAGACATCTTAAGAGCTTTTGGGTTCTCAGACCACTGGTGTGCTTTAATTCACCAATGTGTTAGTACTACCAGCATTTCTATAATGTTAAATGGTTCTCCATGTGAATCTTTTAGACCAACTAGGGGCCTGAGACAAGGAGATCCATTGTCTCCATATCTGTTTATCATTGTCATGGAATCCTTCTCTAGATACATTATGCATGCTGAAAATTGTAATCTAATTCATGGTTTTAAAGTCACTAAGGATGCCCCTAGTATAAGTCATCTCCTCTTTGCAGATGATCTGTTAATCTTTGCTAAAGCCTCTCATTCTGAAGCCTCTAATTTACTAAGTTTAATTAATGACTTTAGTATGGCCTCAGGACAAGTGATCAATCTTCAAAAATCCGGTTGTTTTTTCAGTAACAATATTCAACCTGATCATGCTGTTTCTCTCATAAATGATTTAAAAATAAAGAAGATAGCTCTGAATGAAAAATACTTAGGTATCCCTTTATTCATTTCTAGAGCTAGGTCTGATTCTTTTAGCCATTTAAATGAACATTTTGATAAGAGGGTTGCCAAATGGAAAGGAAAACATTTCAATCAAGCAGGTAGGTCTGTGATGGTCCAAAATGTGTTAAAGACTTCTCCTATTTATCACATGAACACTTTCACAATCCCTGACAAAATTATTAACAACATGGAGTCTTCCCAAAGAGACTTCTGGTGGGGTAAGTCTAGAGCAGGGGGGGTCTATCTTAGGGGATGGCCAAGGTTATGCACTCATAAATTCCAAGGGGGTCTAGGGTTTCGCAATCTTAAGCATGTAAATCTGTCCCTTTTGACTAAAACTGCTTGGAACATTATTCATAGTCCTGATAAATTATGTGTTACCATACTGAAATGCAAATACTTTAAACATTTGTCATCCTATTCATCTTTGTTAGAAAGGTAGAATGTTCTGGGTATGGAGAAGTATTAGTCGGGGACTAGAGGTCATTAAACACAATTCTATCCGGGAAGTCAAAAAAGGTTATGACATTTCTGCTTTTGATGATAATTGGATTCCTGATGCTGTGGAACCTAAGTGTCTAGCGTATCCTAACCCTAATGCTTCTGTTTCTGCTTTTATTGATAAGGAAAGTAATACTTGGAACAATGACCTTGTTAACATGTTTTTCACTCCACAGAATGCTAGTAGAATCCTTAGCATTAGGATCCCATGTTCAGGTGATGATAGACTTATTTGGCCTTACACAAAGAATGGTAAGTTTACTGTCAAATCGGCTTATAAACTGATTTCTGGTCAATATGCGTATATCAACAACCCTCAGAGTAGTAACCCTGTTTATAAAAATCTGTGGAACCTTTCAATTCTCCCAAAAGTTCAGATCTTTGTTTGGAAATGTTATGAGTATATCCTTCCTGCTAAATCTGTACTTGCTCGATACTCTAATGAGCATGATACTTCTTGTAGTATGTGCAACTCTGGTATAACTGAATCTCCTGAACATATCATTCTCCATTGTGCTTTTTCAAAGAATGTTTGGGCTCTCACCCCATATGCTGATACTATTGAACAGGATTATGTTTCCAATATTAATATTCATGAATGGGTTCACAAATGGCTATCTGATGATAATCTTAGGAAGTCTCGCAGTGCAATATTTTCAATTGCTTGGAGTATATGGAAAGAAAGATGCTCCAAGTACTTTCAGGGAAAACTCTCAACCATTTCTCTGACTAGACTTGCTCTTAAGTTAGTTAATGACACGAGAAAAGTTTTCGAGTCATACTAGTCCTCGATTATACATAGGACTGAACTTTTAGAAGAAAAAAACATCACCAAGTATCACCGATTCTCTCGCCACAGATCTGTCATATTATTTTCGGTGATCTTGCTTTTGATAAGAATTCTAATCTTTCGGGTATTGGTCTGGTTTGGAATGATATTGCAGGTGCATTTTGTGGTTGCAAACCGCAAAGGTGGTATTTAAGGAATGCAGAGGAGGCAGAGAGCCCGGCATTTCTTGAAGCAAGTGAAGTGGGCTAAAGCTAAAGGTTTAGAGAAAGTCATTTTGTCGGTGATGCGAAGTCCATCATTGACTCTATCAATTCCAATAGTAACCAATTGTATTGGTATAATAATTCAGTCTTACAAGACTGTAAAACAATTTCATCTAGTTTTAATTTTTTCAAGTTCGAATTCTTGCGTAGGAATCATTTAAAGTCGGGCCGATAAAGCAGCTAAATTTAGTAGAAGGTCTAGAACCTCGGGTGAATGGCTGGGTCACTGCCCGGCTTTCCTTAATTACGTGATGTAATTCCTTTATTTCTAATACAAGCATTTTTTCTAGCAAAAAAAAAAAAAAAAATATGAGACTTTTTAAGTGGTCAATGGTTTATATCCTTCTCAAAGAGCCTCAAAATGCAAAAGACACGTTTCAGCTGAAAATGCACCCCCATTTTAAACCCTCATCCAACGATGCTCAGTATTAATATCATCGTTATTTCCCATTAATAGGTATTAACGTAAGTTAATTAATGCCTTGGGAGTTGGACGTTTTCTCCTTCAATCACTCCCCAATGGGTTTGTTATTGAGGGGACGAATTGTGTTCTCGGATAATCAAATTGATGATTTCTTCGATGATGCCGTTATCAGTCAAATTGTTACTGTAGGATGCTCAAGTTCCTGCTAAAGATATCCATATTTTCATTAATTTCCCCCTATTGGGTCTTTAAGGTATGTCTTTTGTCACTTTGGTTTCATTCATATATAGAAAATTTGGTAGAAACTTGGTGGAGAAATTGGATTTGAAAATGAATAAAATCAGTGTTTGTCATTACAGTGTAAGTGATTTACCATGGAGGTCTTGAATGAGTGAAAACTCTATTATACATGTTTGTGTTTGGCAGTCAAGTATAAGACCATTTTACTTCATTGCTATAAAGTAATCGTTTTGCGCATGAACAGTACGTTGCCATCAATGATGGAATATAGCATCAACAATGGAATATAGCATCTAAGTATGCATTATCACTGGTATGACACAATTGTTTACGGTGTTGGGATTATGGAATATTTGGCGAAACAGATTCCACCAATTATGTCAACTTTGGCTGGTTCTTTATTTATTTTTTCTTAGTTTAGCATGTGCAAGTTATAAGAGTTTTTTTCGATCCACAGAACAAGTCATTCTGCATCAAGGCCAAAATCGTTTAAAACTAGAATTGTCACGCTGATTTTAGAGAGCCACTATCGGTACTTTGACCAAACCTGAGCCAATTGGCAATGAATTGGATGCTCACTCTGATATTGGGCTATCAGCGCAACAAAAAAAGTTTCTCATGCTTGCCGGGAAAAAGGAAACCGGCTCTTCACAGGTTGGAGACCAAGTAAAGAAAAGGACAACTACGTCATTTCGGTATCCGGTCACCTAAGTGGATATGGTATCTCTTGCAGACCAAGTAAGTGACAGCTACGTACCCAACTTTCCACATCATCTCTTGGAGACCAAGTAAAGTGGAGACCAAGTAAAGTGAAGGCCAATGTCTAGTATTAAAGTGAAGAGTTTATAAACTAAAGGAGCCATAATATTTCCTCACTCTCTCCTTTTTCTATACGCTGCGGGAACTTCAAGCTAGGCGATATTATTATTTTTTCTTCAATCTCCTCCGGAAGGTTCGTTCTACCTTTCTTTCTCCTGTATTTATCTTATTGTTCTTTGTTTCAGTTTTTCTTTCTTTGTCTCTTTTGATTCTAAGAGATGTCACTTATTATATGGTTATTCTGATGGATACTTGCAGTTTCTTGCTAATAACTCAATATGGGTAAGGAGAAGGTTCACATCAACATTGTTGTCATTGGACATGTCGACTCTGGGAAATCGACCACCACTGGTCACTTGATCTACAAGCTTGGAGGTATTGACAAGCGTGTGATCGAGAGGTTCGAGAAAGAGGCTGCTGAGATGAACAAGAGGTCATTCAAGTACGCATGGGTTCTTGACAAGCTTAAGGCTGAACGTGAGCGTGGTATTACCATTGATATTGCCTTGTGGAAGTTTGAGACCACCAAGTACTACTGCACAGTTATTGATGCTCCAGGACATCGTGACTTTATTAAGAACATGATTACTGGTACCTCTCAGGCCGATTGTGCCGTCCTTATTATTGACTCCACCACTGGAGGTTTTGAGGCTGGTATCTCCAAGGATGGCCAGACTCGTGAGCACGCCCTTCTTGCTTTCACGCTTGGTGTCAAGCAGATGATCTGCTGCTGTAACAAGGTATAACTAGTTTCAAATACTATCTTGTTTGTATAATCTAGTTTCCAAATATGCTTATCTGCACTGTATGATACCAATTAATATTTTGCATCTTTTAATAACTTTAGATGGATGCCACCACCCCCAAGTACTCGAAGGCTAGATACGATGAAATTGTGAAGGAGGTTTCATCTTACTTGAAGAAGGTTGGGTACAACCCAGACAAAATTTCCTTTGTTCCCATCTCTGGATTTGAGGGAGACAACATGATTGAGAGGTCCACCAACCTCGACTGGTACAAGGGACCAACTCTTCTCGAGGCTCTTGACAATATCTCTGAGCCAAAGAGACCCTCAGACAAGCCCCTTCGTCTTCCACTTCAGGATGTTTACAAGATTGGAGGTATTGGAACTGTGCCAGTGGGACGTGTTGAAACTGGTTTCATCAAGCCTGGAATGGTTGTCACTTTTGGACCCACTGGGTTGACTACTGAAGTTAAGTCTGTAGAGATGCACCACGAGGCTCTCCAAGAAGCTCTTCCAGGTGACAATGTTGGGTTCAACGTTAAGAATGTTGCTGTGAAGGATATCAAGCGTGGTTTCGTGGCTTCCAATTCCAAGGATGACCCTGCCAAGGAAGCAGCCAAATTCACCTCCCAGGTCATCATTATGAACCACCCCGGTCAGATTGGTAATGGTTATGCCCCAGTCCTTGACTGTCACACTTCTCACATTGCTGTTAAGTTCGCTGAGATCCTCACCAAGATAGATAGGCGATCTGGAAAGGAGCTTGAGAAGGAGCCTAAGTTCTTGAAGAATGGTGATGCTGGTATTGTTAAGATGCTTCCAACCAAGCCCATGGTTGTGGAGACCTTCTCTCAGTACCCACCTCTTGGACGATTCGCTGTCAGGGACATGAGGCAGACAGTTGCTGTTGGTGTTATCAAGGAAGTTGAGAAGAAGGACCCAACAGGAGCCAAGGTTACCAAGTCTGGTGTCAAGAAGAAATGAAGTGTGCGCTTGGGTAGAGGGGTGATGTTCGTAGGAAGGAACTGTCTTTTTTCCATTAGTAGGAGAATGTTTTTATATAATCATTGTTTGTGGTCTGCTTTGATCTGTTGTCATTGCAGTCTTCTCACTTGTTTTGTCTTCGTTTTGTCAGGCATTCAATTGCAAACTTGGGTGCTTGACAGGCGGTGGCAAGATGTTAGGGTTTCAGTTTAAGTGTCTTTTAGAACATATTATGATTTTTCAGTTAAGTGTTTGATTTCTTATATGCCTTTTTTTCAGTTAAGTGATTGTTCAGATCATATTTGATCATACTGTACCCCGTTGTAGGGGTATTTTGCAATGACATTTCCAGGTCATTCTTTAGAGTGGTTACTATGCTTGACCCCTTGGGACATATTTCCACGAGTGACTTCCGGTTTCCCAAAATCAGGTTGTTGGTTGACACTTGTTTGCATTTGCCGTACAAGTGAAAGATACATGCCTTTCTCTCTCCATTTGCTCTTAATAATCGAATATCCTAAAAAAACTCAAACTACCTCCGCTTCTTCTTCATCACTTCGTTTTACAAATCTTCAATTACATATCAATTTTTTTAGTAGATTTTTATGTGTTGCCTAGATTTACTCTAATATTAATTAGGGTAAATTTGGATAACATTTAAATTAGGTTTTTATGCTTTTAATAAAACTTGTCCTTGTTTTACAGGGATCTTAGAGTTAGGTTTTGTATATATTTCTCCTGATCGTCTTCTAATGGCTGACTATTGTCATTATGAAGAATATAATAGCCTTAATGGCACTTTGTTAACATGTGATGGTATATTCATGTATATTGTTGACGATGATTTCCTTCGGCGTGACGTAGGTCTCTGCAGCTCGATACAAGATCCATGGATACCGGTTATAATCATGATTATGATGTTATGTGCATATTACTCATTGCTTTGGGAGCATCAAGATTTGAAGAAGTTATCCAATTAGTTGGAAAGAGTTCCAAAAACCATCTCTGAGAAAACATATGTTTTCTATTTGAATATGTACTCAATACTTTTAATGTGCGTTAGATCTTCTGTATTAGGGGTTCTCATTAAATGTATTTTTTACTATTCTTTATTGGCGATGTATGAATTTTTGTCACTTGTTGACATTTTATTAATATAATTTCTCTATGGGATCTGTTTAGCCCCCTGTTTCCTTCAAAAAAATAAAAATAAAAAATACATGCCTTGGAATAGCAATGTTGAAAAAACTAGTCAAAACTTTCCGTTTCATGTCGTTCCGTATATATAAGAGGATAAAGTCCCTTGGTCTAACAAGCCCCTGTTAGAGCATCTCCAATGCTAGAGGTCAAGGTCATCCTATGTGTATATTTTTTATACTTTTTGGTTGTGGGTCACTTACTAAATGACAAAAATAAACAAAGATATCACTCTCTACCTAAATTTCATCTCCAATGCCCAATGTCTTAATTAACATTTTTATTTAAATTTAGAGACAAAAGATGACATGGACTTATGACCCAAGGTCATGAAGAAAGTCTTATTTAGACTTTCTCCTTTACCCCAACTTTAGCCTTTGCATTGGAGATGAAACTTTGGTGAAAAAGGTATTAAATCCTATGTGTCATACTAATTTAAGACCTCCAGATGCTCTTACAACTTTTGAAACCTTTCTCTGTTCTTGGTCATTTTTTTTTTTGACACGGATTATCATTGTTTTCTTTCTTGTTCTGTTAAGGTACCGACCCTAAACTCGTCATAAGCCCATGGGTAGAACTCAACCCGAAAACCGGTTGACTAGATGAGGGAACCCATTGACTTATAAACTACCAATTAAGCCCATCTAACCAATGTGGGACTAGGATCCCAACATGTTCTTCTTTAGATAGTTTTTAAAAATGTCAGAGGATAAAGCTTCAGCAATCTCCTCGGATCGTCTTCAATGGCAATAACTATTCAAACACCTAGTCCATAACTTAAAAGCCCAAACATTCCGAGATCGAATCTCTCGTTACAGATAGGAAATTACTCCAAGATCGAATCCATGTCAAGTATGATTGTTTTGTTTCTGAAGTTCGTATACTTGAAGATCAAATCTCTCAGGTAGTTCCGAAGAAAAAACCCTTTCTTTTGTGTAATTTTAGGACTAGGGTTTCGAAATCTTAGGGCTTTTTTTCTCACAAGTGTTTACTTACAGAATAAGGATTTTACAATGGAAGAGATGGCGAAATTGACAGAACATAAAAAGTTAGGTTTGATTCCCGGGTTCAAACAGAGGGATTCTTCTCTTTACAAATGCAAAAGGGGTAAGCTTTTTTCCGCTTTATGGTATTTTTTTTGCTTGTCTTAGTAGAAATATTCATTAAAAGATGAGTTACTTACTAAAATAATCAATTAACGAAATACAATAGTCGTTGCAAATACCAAGATTGAAATTTTCTTCTTGTTCCCCCCTTCTAGGGCTTCTGTTTGTTTTTAATAGTTTCATGTTTTCTTTATCTACTCGTGCGCCCTATTATTCCTTGGTGCAGTTGCTAAATCTGTACAATTCCTCTTGTTTGGGTAAAATCAGATGAAAACTAGAAGAAAGTTCTGTATTGATGAGAATAGAAAATTACAGCAAAACTATATTTTCAGACAGCTTAAATACACTAATTATTACAAGACTTTTCTGACCAATAGCTAAAGACCTTGACTAGACAGTCAAGTCAAACTGACTTGACCAGAGACTTGTCTTGACAGAATATAATTCTCAACAACAGATAATGCACAGGATGATTTGCAGGACTTCAAGTCATGGTTTGAATACTTTAATCATAAACGTGCCAAGCAGGAAGTATGTTATTTCAGTTTACTTGAATTTTCCATTTCGGGGTTTTATATATATACTCCCTCCGTCCCACATATATAGGCGGAGAGAGACAATTCTCGTATATTAAGAAAATTGCATGGGATTCATAATTTTATATGTTTTTTTTCTTGTTTTACCCTTCGTCTTATCTCCAACACAATTACCTATGTACAATAAATATGGGTATATATGGAAAAGTTCATCTTGGAAAACAAAGTCCGCCTATTTAGTGGGACAAACAAAAACCAAAATTCTGCCTATATATGTGGGACGGAGGGAGTAGTATCTTTGTTAATCAATTTTTTCTATTGATTCGTAGGAAAATCGTGAAGGCATAATTGGGGAATCCGAGAAACATAAAGGTGTAGAAAATACCTTATTATCTGCCAAAAATACTTGGGAAGACGAAAAACGTTGTAAGGCATTGGAATCTGAGGTCAAAAAACTGAAGCGCCAGAATGAGAATCTTACATCAAAGTACAAAACTGAGATTTCAGCTCTGCTGTCAGCGCGAAATTTTTTGGTGAACCTGCTGAAGAAGATGGAAAGTGATCGCACTGAGAAGATGCAGTCATCAGATGATGAAATAAATGAGACCATTGTTAATTTGAAAGCTAATATAGCTAAGCTTGTGGAGAATATGGTTAGAAGAGATATTGAAATTTCAACACAATCGAGAGAATTAACACTGTTGACCATTCTGAAGTTACAAGCTAAGGTAGCTAAGCTTGAGGAAGATATGGACAGAAGCAACTAATCTAGCCCATCATGAAGTAGAGAAAAACATGTTTTTTTTAGTGACAATGCTTCCTGCAATATTACGTCTTCCCTTCAGTAAATAACATCGGGAGTGTGTGAGTTACAGTACTTCTTTTATAAGTAACACGAAAAATTTCTTAGTGAAGGAATGAAGCTTACAGTATAGTATCCACACAACTCGTAACCAATTTGGAAGATTTTGTAGTCATTTTTCCATATTTGTTTTTGGCTGACGAGTCTGCCATGTGATTAATATCCTTGAGCATCCAAGTGCGACCAGATATTAAAAAAAAATGGGCTCTTTTTCTCTACTTCTCTCCGTTTGGATTGTGATATTGGTCTGAACTCTAATCTTGATACAACTAGTATATACACGGATCTCAGTGGTCGAGAATCCTAATTCTAGATCAACTCAGTTGGTGTATGCATGCAAGGGTCCCCAGAAGTCGATTTTATTATACAATAATAATTTTAAAAAATAGTTTTTTTAATTTATTCATTCTGATTTTTTTTTTTCTTTTATGTATCTTAATCACTCACTTCATCCTAGCGGAAATCAAGGCGATACTAGTGCCCACTAAATCACTTAGAGAAACAAAAAGTTTTCAAAAATAAAAATAAAGGCATATCTCGACTCCGAGATAAGGTAAACATACCATGTTATTTCTAACACCTAAACTCTGTTCTTTATTGATTAGACTCTTAGTTTGGGTCCCTCAACTCCTAAAACCAAGATTATTTTTTTTTCCTCGATCAGAACTAAAACCAAGATGTTTCAATCCACTTAGATTAGTTAGTGTTATCTTGAATTGACACTAGTTTCGAGACATTGGAGTTCATCATGCATTTTTTTAAAAAAAAATTTCCTACGAAAGTGAATATCTGTAAAAATATATATGCTTAAACAAACCACTCCCCTACACTTAAACATTACATTCTCTTCAGTTCAATGTATTTGATTGTCCAATGTAGAAATTAAGGTGGGAAATCCTAAAATGATATGCAAAAAGTAAACAAACAAAAGTAAAAAAATACAAAGTAAAAAATAATAATCTTATGGGTTGACTCCCATCAAGCAAAATCCTATTAGTTGACTCCCATAAAGCATAATTTTTGTATCCCTACTTGCGCACGTAAAGAATCTCAAACAAGTTGATGATCCACCAAAGTAAGATGCCAATCATATATATAAAGTCCGAAAAGTTGGGGATCAATCCAACAAATCCGGTCAGCTAAAAGGATGATCCTGCAGCAAGAATGATTAGTACCCAGAGAGATAAAAATGAATTTAAAATTGAGAACTTAAAACATACAAATTAGATTAAATTTGGGAAACACTCTTAAGATTTCATAACAACTTCCATATCGGAACTTCTTTTCTTTGTCACAGAGCCACTTTGCACGACACCTTTGATCAATCTCTAGGAGGGTTTCACCATTTTTCATGTTTCGAGCCGATTCCTTAGCATACCAATATACTTATTAACATTGTTAGAAATAATGGAGAACCGATCACTCAACATCATCGCATCACGCTTGTTGATGTTCATTGTTTCTTCTTCAAATTTCAATAAAACGCATCCCCA
Organism: Papaver armeniacum; assembly: GCA_023531295.1. Classification (NCBI taxonomy): domain Eukaryota; kingdom Viridiplantae; phylum Streptophyta; class Magnoliopsida; order Ranunculales; family Papaveraceae; genus Papaver; species Papaver armeniacum. Next base: position 134,101 of record JAJJWW010019478.1, read on the forward strand.
AAACGGAATAGCCTATAATGTGCCATCAACGATTGGATTATTAGTGAAGAAAACATAATTCCTGCAGATGCATTCATCTTCTAACTTGCTAAATTTGCCCTGATGTGTAACGACTTGATTTCGGCCGCATGAAATGAGCCATAGACATATTTGAGCCATTGAAAAATCTAAGAAAATAGGAAGAAGGTGTGCCTTGATTTGAAATTAGAATTGGGACGAATGAATTTATGTCGGTTGGATTAGATTAATTATGAACGGTCTTGTTTCCACCGAGCGTCCTAGTCTAAGCCGTTATCGGTCTAAACAACACCGAGCGCTCGAGTCTTGACCGCTCGGTAGAAACTTGACCTGGCTTGCCTAAGTGGAAAATTTGCCACTTAGCCAGGCCTGTTTTTCACTTTGCCATGCCCATAGTATGTGCAAAAAGTGGCAAAAGTGTGGGTTAGCAATGTTGAATTTTTTTTTTTTACTAAATCACATATTTTATTAAAAGAGGCAATAGCCAAACAAAATTACAGGACTGATCAAGAAAAAGCAACATACAACTAAAAATCAAAAGAAAAAGTTAAAAAAAAGAAACCATTTTTACAAACTCAACAAAATTTGTAGTAAACTACCTCAGGCAATTCAATTCTCTTAAGAAAAGAAGGTCTTCCTATGTGTATCATTCTTTCTCAGGCATTAAGCACTGCACCCTTTTTAGCTAAGGTGTCAGCTGAAAAGTTGACTTCTCTAAAACAATGATTAAATTGAACATCTTCCAGTGCTTGTAAGACCTTCATCCATCTTGCTCTAAAAAACCAAGGTACAGTCCCTTGTTTAACAAATTGATCACAGATAATGAATCAGATTGCACTACCATTTTTTTACAGTCCAGATACACTGCCCATTCCCATGCACAAAGAACTGCATACACATCTGCTATAAATTTAGAAGCAATTCTAATTCCACCAGACAGTGTACCTATCACCTAATATTCACAGCCTCTTGCAATAATCCCAATACCTGCAATCCCTGGATTCCCAAAGGATGATCCATCATAACAGAAGAGAGTGTATCCATTTGCTGGAGGCTTCCAATAACAGTCAATGATCCCATTATATTTGATACTTCTATTTCCAAGCTTAAAAAAATGAGATTACCTGACTATCATAATTTTGTCCCCATCTGTTACTTTTCATTCTGTATCCTCCCTCATGAACTAACTGAAGTATTATACTTTTAAATTTGATGAGATTACGTTTCACTTCTCTAAATAATTGCTCATTCCTATGGAACCACAGTTCTCTCAGTGTGGCATAAGCAGCTATCAACCAAATTTCCTTCACCATAGGACTTTTATTTTTAGCAGGTTTATAAATATCCTCGAAGGAATATGGATCTTTGAATTCAAATATTTTATTTAACCAGTTACAGATATCAGTGTTGAACTTACATTTCCAGAGTGTATGCTCCATGCTATCCTGCTCCTCAAGGCAAATGTAACAAATTTAGGCCATTTCAAAACCTCTTTTCCTCATAACTTTATCATCTACATATATTCCTTGTTGCAGTTTCCATATATTGCTAGCAATTCTAGAGTGCAAAAAAGACTTCCAAATGAATTTAGTCCATGTTAGAGCAGGTTCTTTAGTTCTTATATTTATAACTGCAACTTTGGTTACAAAGTTTCCACTTATATTAGCACCCCATACTCTTCTTTTCCACCACTAACTTCACGTAGTGAAGTCATGGAAATAAAAGCTTGTATTTCAACTGGAATCACCCATTTATTGTTCTGTAGTAGCATATTGACTTTCATACCAATTTTTCTTTTATATAATCATTCAAGCCTACTACATTTATTAATGGAGCTTCACCATACCAAATGTCATACCTACTGATATTTCAGTTCCATTACCTATACACCACCTGACATCCTCTTTTAGATAGTTCCATGCCCATTTTAGTCCTTTTTATACTGAGGATTGCTTCTAATATTTATTGGTCCATTGCCCCTGTTTGTCTTGAAATTTAGCATGAAAGAATAATGCCCACTTTTCCTTTGAGTTTATAATTCTCCACGTCAGCTTCATTAACAGAGATTTATTGATTTCTTCAAGCCTACTAATACCAAGACCACCTACGCATAGGGAGTGCATACTTTCCTCTAAGCTAGAGTCTTAAATTTTCTACAATCACTGTCTCCAATCCATAAAAAGTTCTTGATAAGTATTTCACACACATTGATTACAGAGCATGGCCATTTATATATGGACATATTGTATATAGGCACACTGCATAAGACAGACTTAACTAAAACTAATATGTCATTCAAGGATAGCATTTTACCTTTCCAGGAAGCCAGTTTACTTTGTAGCATTTCAACAATTGGCCACACCATGGAAGAAGTGATTTTTCCTGGTGCCAGAAGAACCCCTAAGTATTTATCAGGAAATTTTGATAATTCCATATTGATTAATTTCTTCACTAATCAGTTGTTTTCTTAGTTGAGATGCACCATCCACAAAGCACTTACTTTTAACTTTATTGATAATTTGACCAGAACTAGCTTGATAGTCATCTAGTTATTGAAGTAAACTTGTAAGAATCCTTTTTTCACCATTACAGAAAATAAATACATCATTTGCAAAGAACAAGTGAGTTGGATGTATTCCTCTTTTTATAACCATTGGCTGTTGTTTACCTTTCTCTACTAAAGCTGAAATGTTCCTACTAAGCACATCCTCCATCTGCATAAAAAGAATTGGAGATAAAGGATCTCCTTGCTTCAATTCCCTTCCAACTGAGAAGAAACCACATGGTCCTCCATTAACCATTACTGAGACTTTAGCCGATTCAACCAAGATAATTAACCATGCACACCAATCTGAAGAGAAACCATACTTCTGTAATACTTTTATGAGGAATTCCCAACTAACTGAGTCATAGGCTTGAGATATATCTAATTTGATACCAACATTACCTCCTCTCCTTTTGAATTTCCTCTCATTAACCGATTCTAAAGCTTAGCTTCACTTGCTCATGAATACTTCTCCCCTTGATATAAGCCACTTGCTAAGGTGATATCAATTTCTCCATAAGATGACCTATTCTAGTTGTTATCATTTTTGTGAAGATCTTGAAAATGACATTACTCAGACTAATGGATCTAAAATGATTTGCAGTTCTTGCTCCCTGAGTTTTTGGTAATAAAACTAGAAAAATTGAATTCATCCCCTTGGGAATAAATCTTTTTCTCCAACAAAATTGAATAGCAGCTACTAGGTCAGTTTGAATTATATCCCAGCAACTTCTATAAAAAATACATGAGAAGTCATCAGGTCCTGGTGCACTCTCTGGATCTACAGTAAAAATAATATTATTGATTTCTTCAGCATTAGGAATGAAATCCAATTTTGTTTGATCTTCCTCAGTAATCACTTTTGGAATAACCTCCAATAATTCTTCAACTATGTGAACATTTTGAAATTCAAACTTGTTTTGAAAGTGTTTAACTAAGGAATCTGTAATTTGATTTTGATCAACCATCACATTACCTTCTTCATCTTCAAGTTTACAAATTAAGTTTTTAGCATTTCTTATCTTCATATTTGTGTGAAAAAACTTGTATTGGCAGATCCATCAGTTATCCACTTAACTCTGGATTTTTATCTCAATTAACAATGTATTTTCTTGTGTCTCTCTGCTAGCATGCTCATTTTGGTCTTGAACAAGTTAATCCAAAAGTTCTGTGTCAATAGGATTATTGTCAGATAACTGCATTGCAACTTTAACTTTCTCTTCTGCTTCTTGTATTTTAACATTCACATCTCCAAAGACTCTCCAATTCCATGCATTTAATATCTTTTTAAGCTCCTTCAGTTTATGCAGAAATGTGTATGCAGGATTGTTTGTACCATAAGTAAAAATACCACTTAATGGGCCAAATTGATACTTGAATCATCTTTTGGTCCTCATCCAAGCCCACTAACCAGGACAACCAAGGCGACCCACTGATCGCACTGCACGGTCAATAGTCAATGTCGGTCAACTATCAAAGTCAACTTCTGGTCAAGGTCAATGGTCAAAGTCGGTCAACTATCAAAGTCAACGTCCGGTCAAGATCAATGGTTAAAGTCAACGGTCGGTCAACAGTCAAAGTCAACCGCCGGTCAACTATCGAAGTCAGTCGCACCCCTAGCCAATTTTGATCCTGTAGCAGCAATGCGCGCTAACCAATTCCGACCAAAACTCTTCCGTCCGCCAACCGATCTCCAACCGTCTTTGCCGCCCGGCCTTCATCCACACTGCCAGGCATCATGCTTGTCAACCATCAAGCCAGTCCCTACCCATGCAGTCAGCTGTTCCGCCAGCAAATGTCCACCAATACTGCCAGTCATCATTTATGCAGAATTTATTATGGAAGCATAAATGTGCAGTTTCATGCATAATTGAATTCCAGCAGTTTCAGCCATGCATTATTCATTTCAGCAGTTTCAGCCATGCGAATTGAATTCCGGTTTGTTTTGACCATGCATAAGTACTAATTGCGTGATTTTACCATGCAAAGTACTAAATGCAATTTTTTTTACGCCATGCAATACTAATTGCGCGAGTTTCATACATGCGAAATTAACTCCATTTGTTTCATACGCTGAATTGATGATGGAGGCATGAATGAGCAGTTAATGTAATTTATGTTTATATTTAGATATGGAACTGTATAAATAGGGGAGAGCAGAAATCAAGAAAGAGGGGGGAGCCAATAGGGGAAAAAATATACAATGTAATCTTATTATCAATACAAAATCACTCCCCAAGGGGATTCGCCCGTGACGTAGGCAACCTATGCCGAACCACGTTAAACCTCTGTCTTTCATTTTGTTCTTCAAATCGACCCCTAACCCAAAAGACTCACCAAAACTATCCATTCATCGTGTTTCGTGCCCAAAAGTAATTTTGGGTACAAACATTGGCGCCGACTAAGGGGAAATACGAGAAAAGAAATCGTGTTTTCCCATTGAGAAAAGTTGTAGAAAATGCTTCAAAATCGTGTCCGTGAAAAAGCAGTCTGAGCGTTTTGAAAAATCACTGATGCGATCCAGTTGATCGAATCTGCAGAATCGATTTAATCATAATGATGTGATCCGGTGATTGATTCAGCTGCCCGACCGTATAATCGCACATACTATGGACCGGTTGATCGCAAATCACTGCAATCAAGATTCGCCGTTTCAGATTTGCTGAAGCTATTACCTGCGGATACCGCTGAAAATCGCATCACTACAAAATCTGATGATAGTGTTGCTGGGACGCTCGGTCCGCGGCAAAAGATGTAGTGAACACTAGTGGAAAAGGGGGTATTACTGACCCTCACCCCCGACCCTCAGTGGCGGTCAACAGACTGTGGACCTATCAAGACGGTCCTACATTTAATAAAAATACGGATCACAACCCAGAGTGTTAAAAACGGTCGTTGTATAATTTTCTTAATTACGCCTATATCCCCGAGTCATCAACCCACACCGCGACTGCGTTACCTAGTTGAATCAGTGCTACTTTTCTTAAGTGGGACCTTCCTTTTCTCACCAGCGTTATCGATGCTATCTCCTCGGCATCCTCTTTATCTCTCCTCACCTGCGTTAATAGATACTATCTCCCCCACATCCTTTTTATCTCTCCATTAGTTCACTTGTAGAGAAAAAAAAAAGTCATTCGTAGAGAAAAAACCAGACCACCCAAAATTTGTCACCCTCTATCAGAACTCCACCATAGAAACCTAATTAAGCCCTTATATCAGAAAACCTCACTAAGATTAATCTTTTGCATCCCTCAATTATACAACAGTTAGGTTTAATTTTCAAAATCATCATGTACAGGTACAATTAGGGTTTTTGATTGAAGTTTTCTTTTCCTTATTTTTTTCTTTTAATGGTCGATTTTCTTCATGGGGTATAACAATAATTGTTTTGTTGGTTGATTTCAGGTAAATCTCAATAGCTCTAGTTGTAGTTCTTCATCAGGTACAGTTAGGTATTGGATTTAAGTTTTCTTTTTCTTTTCTTTTTCTTTTACTGGTCGATTTGGTCAAGGGGGTTTAACAATTATTGTTTTGTTGGTTAATTTCAGGTGGATTTCAACATCTTAAGTTGCAGTTTAGATTTTCATCATGTACAGGTACAGTTCGGATTTTATTCGATTTGGTTTCTTTTACTGTTAAAAAGTTTAGAGGAAAGTGATTATCTTATTTTGTCACCCAAAATTTCATTTTTTTTAGACGCTCAAACAGCGACCCTTTCTTCGACTGACAATGCAAGTCATAGATACGAGTTAAATGACCTGCTTTGTCCGTCGCGAAACTGCTGATTTCCACTAGTGGAAATACCATCAAAACTGTTGTAGGATATTCGATCCACAACATGGCTGGATCCAGTTAAAAATGGTCGTTGTATAATTTTCTTAATTACGCCTATATCCCCGAGTCACACTACACCAAATTGGGGGATTTGCAACTGGCTCCCGCTGTTGCGAATTAGGCTCGCAACTGCACAGAGCTGTTGCGAAGGGGGGCGACGCGAATTTTCGCAACGGAAATGTAGCTGTTGCGAATTTCGAGTCGCAACTGTTTCAGAATCGTTTTTAACGTTGCGACTCAAAAATATAGCAACAGCTGCAAAGCAGTTGCGAAATTTTTACTGTTAGTTGCGAATTATTGACTAAGTCAACGGAGACCGACCCAAAAAAGTCGCGGTAAAAATTTAGCAACAGATTTTAGCTGTTGCTAAATATTTACAACAGCAAAAAAAAGAAAGTCAAGTTTTTAATGACCTGGTCAAATACTCCCCCTATTCTACTTTATCCTGCAACCACCCCATAACCCTATGATTCAGTCAATCAATCATATATACACAACAAAGTTAAAAAAAAATATTACAAGAATCATGAGACAACAAAAATTGTCATTTGGATAATGTCTATACACTCAATATTATACCAACAGAATGCTACATAATGTTTCAAACAATAAGGAAGTCTTAACATTTTATGTCTTCAATAGAAAAATAAAGCTTAAAGACAAATACATAAAGTACCTGCCCATCCATCAACAGCCACACATCTGCAAACATGATCATACTGAACCCCAGTTGTTGTTGTTAGTGGTGGAAATCATCAATAAGCAGGAGGTTGTCCATAACCAGCAATCCAAATGAGTGGTGTACCAGCATCACTCTGTGAAAGGATGCGACCACTTTGGCGAGAAGAGGTTGAAAATGAATGCTTTTGTTTCTTTGTTCCAGCTCTCAGTCCTTGCCATATAAAGCTGTAACACTTCATCAACCTCCTGTTTCATTGAGAGCCAAGAAAAAAATGTCATGTAAATGTTGACTGTAATACACTTACACATACTAATAACTAAGACTGTAAAAGTAAATATTAAACCATACTAACCTGAAATAAAAGCAGAACAAGAGAAAGCATAAAACATAGAAACAAACATGATAATGAAATGGGAAAACAAAGAGAGCGCAAAATTTGAATTATGTTAAACATGTACCCTACCACAAGAATCCAATGAATTATCTGCTTCTTCCTTTGTTGCAAACAAGAATTTAACGATCCAGTGCACATTCATTCAGCGGCCATCCTGAAGCCTGCCAAAGTAAACAAAAGCAAAATAAGTGATCAGGCTTTAAGAGATACCGGCAAAAGAGGCCACAGATGAACATGTTGATTTGAACAAGTTTTAAACAGAATATTAAGTGTTTGGACAAGGAATGAGGAGGTGGAGAGGACAAGGAGATAGAAACATACATTGACTAGCAAAATCCTTGTGCTCATTTGCAAATTGGTTGATACTTCTCCTGCAACTCGGCTTCTAAGTTAAGTTACCATCAAAATAAAGATTTATAGAAACAATAATACAAAGAGAGTTGGAGATAATGTATCAACCTTGGTTGTAAGCGGCAGTACCTCCATAAATGTAATAATCTTACAGAACCTGCATGAACAGAGAGTTGAAACAATTCAGATAATAAAGGAAATGCAAGTGTTAGTACTCAAGTAAGCAAAACAGAAAGATGTCAAACAATGTAACATTCAAAGTGAATGGCAAGACACCATAAAAGCAAAACAGGAAAACAACAAATTGATTAAAGAGGGAAAAGAAATTCAGAAATGCATGTGCAAGCAAATGGAGAGAATGAGAGGAAAAACATTAAGTGGAGAATCATCAGTATCCCAGTAAAGCAAACGTGCAAGGTTAAAAGTGAAATTCACCGATATGATACTCATTGACCCTTTCATTTACATACAAGGAAAAAAGAAAATGAGAAAAAAGAAAACTCACATCGCCTAACATTTTGATACTTTAGCTATTTCAAACTTTGCCGCTTGAGAATTTCAAGCATCCCAAAGAACCCATAATCTCATGCGGACAAGATCAACATCCCAAGACCGACGCATTAGCAAGCCATGTATAAAATATACAGGAATTAGTTAAGGACATCCACACACTGGATTTTGTCTTATGTAGATCTAATCGGGATCCATGAAATTAGTTAAGATTTGTACTTGGGTCCACAATAAATTGGCCTTGATTCCATGTGTAACATTAGAATAAAAATGCAAAGTAAAGATCTCGTACCTTGCTTGATTCCATACGGATCGCAAGGAAGAAGAATTACAGTTGGAGAGAGTGGAAAACATCTCAAGGGGTAAGCTTATGAGGGGCAGAAAGAGGAGCTGCATCTTCTTTCTTCGAAGTGTCAACTGTCGGCTAATGAAATATTCGAGTAATTAACTAAAAAGTGTCAATGGCTAACAATGTATAAGATTTTTAATTACAACAGTAGTAGTATGATATGGGTACTCAAAAAGAAAGGCATACTAAGCAGGTGTTTTCCTGCTATTCATGATACAACCAACATACATCAAAGATAGCAAAGTAGTTAGTTATATTACCTGCAATTCTTCCATATCTGACGGTGAATGGATTTTGACGCCTGACCTTCTTCCCATATTTGCTTATAACCTGCAAATTTCAGCACCAAAACAACATAAGAATGAACATGAAGATATTTTAATGTGCAAGACATATACAATAACAGAAAAATGAGTTAAACACTAGCTTCGAAGACTTCGCCAAATTTGCATCACTGAAAATACTCAACCCTAGATCCAGTATTTCTATTAAAAATTAGACAAATTCTGAACTAAGGAATTATAATAGAGAAGAAATGAAACACAAACAAAATTCTTACTAAAGGCGCAAAATTCTTACTAAACAAATTTGAACTCACTAATATTCATCCAACTTCTATTCTTACATTTCAGTCACAACTCTTTAACTGCACAATCAAATCAACTCCAATACCATCAGCATCATGCACATTCCATTTCAACCAGTCACAACTAACCTATGAGTTACTTCAATCTAATTCAGTTCTATTTGACACAGTTGTAAATTCAGGGCATAGCCCATTAGTCACTGCAATTCCTCTCACAACTAGTACTCTACAACTAATGCTTGAGATACAGTACCAACGATATCACCTCAATTCTGCACATTCAAAAACCTAATATATGCAACTCCATATCTATCTCATCTCCCCATTTATACAATATCATCCTCCTCTATATCAATTCAACATACACCACAGAGCCATAAACCTAAAGCATAGTACCATTGTACTTGTAATTCCTTTCATAATCTGTAACAGGTCATACATCTCCTAGTTCATTACATCAGTTCCACTAGTTATAGCTGGCTACACAATATAACTCCACAACAACCTGTAACTCTAATTCATTCATCTACCATCTAAACAGTCTCTTAAATCCTTGAACAACAAATTCTAGAACAACAAATCCTTGAACAACAAATTATAGAAACACCACCAGAACATTCTGCAATTGGTGAATCACAATTAAGAACCCTAACTCTAATTTGGGAAGAACAGGAAAACCTAATTTCTTTCAAATCCTCACTAAAGTTACAATTTAACCACTGATTCTTCTTTATGTTACTTCATAACAGAAAACCCATCCTATATTATTCAGTATCACCACCAATTTTCACGTAATCTCAAAATAAGATTGACAAACCCTAATTTCTAACGTTTATTTTACCTTACCTTTCTTTGAGTTTGAATCGACCAAATCAATTAATACCATCATCATCAATTCTTCCTTAATCTTTATCCTCCTCTCTCGATTTCAAAACTTCTCTTGATCCTTTCATCTCAAGAACAAAATCCGATTCCTTTTCCTGAGCTCAATTAATTTCCTGAGTTTGAAAGATGACCTAAAATCCAACTGCAGAAATAACATAAAAACGAAAACCATCAATCTACCAAAATACACAAACAAATAGCATCACTAGTTGATTTAAACAAAAAACCAAAAACAAAAACAGATCTGCAGAGAGTTTCAATGGCGGAGAGTTTTTCTACAGGTCTTGAGAGAGAGAGAGTGTGTGTGGCTGTAATGAAACTGAGGAGAGATATTTCCTAAGGATAAAACCGTGAATGGCACACGCGAACTTGGCATGCTGAAAAACTAAAACTGTTTTCAGGTGTTTTCCACCACACGCGTAACTTGCATGCGTGAAAAAAAAAACAGTTGCGAATAGCAACTGAGTAAAAGCAGTTCCGAAATTCGCAACCGCATCTGGCTGTTGCGAATATTTAGCAACAGAAATTCGCAACTGAAAATTCGCAACAGCTACATTTCCGTTGCGAATCTGAGTTGCTAATCCCCCAATTCGGTGTAGTGTCATCAACCCACACCGCGACTGCGTTACCTAGTTGAATCAGTGCTACTTTTCTTAAGTGGGACCTTCCTTTTCTCACCAGCATTATCGATGCTATCTCCTCGGCATCCTCTTTATCTCTCCTCACTGCGTTAATAGATACTATCTCCCCCACATCCTTTTTATCTCTCCATTAGTTCACTTGTAGAGAAAAAAAAAGTCATTCGTAGAGAAAAAACCAGACCACCCAAAATTTGTCACCCTCTATCAGAACTCCACCATAGAAACCTAATTAAGCCCTTATATCAGAAAACCTCACTAAGATTAACCTTTTACATCCCTCAATTGTACAACAGTTAGGTTTAATTTTCAAAATCATCATGTACAGGTACAATTAGGGTTTTTGATTGAAGTTTTCTTTTCCTTATTTTTTTCTTTTAATGGTCGATTTTCTTCATGGGGTATAACAATAATTGTTTTGTTGGTTGATTTTGAGGTAAATCTCAATGACTCTAGTTGTAGTTCTTCATCAGGTACAGTTAGGTATTGGATTTAAGTTTTCTTTTTCTTTTCTTTTTCTTTTTACTGGTCGATTTGGTCAAGGGGGTTTAACAATTATTGTTTTGTTGGTTGATTTCAGGTGGATTTCAACATCTTAAGTTGCAGTTTAGATTTTCATCATGTACAGGTACAGTTCGGATTTTATTCGATTTGGTTTCTTTTACTGTTAAAAAGTTTAGAGGAAAGTGATTATCTTATTTTGTCACCCAAAATTTCATTTTTTTAGACGCTCAAACAGCGACTCTTTCTTCGACTGACAATGCAAGTCATAGATACGAGTTAAATGACCTGCTTTGTCCGTCGCGAAACTGCTGATTTCCACTAGTGGAAATACCATCAAAACTGTTGTAGGATATTCGATCCACAACATGGTCGGGATCGATTCGATTTCTATCACCTTGCAGTCGGTGATCGCAATTCTTGCAGATTGATTAATCACATTTACTATAGCCCTGCATCGCAATCGGAAGGCGATGAGTGCCAAATAGTGCATATTTATACACCTTTTTATTGGCATTTTACTCATCTTTTGTGCTCAAGAATCAGATATTATCCCAGATTCTGTGTTTTCTTTGTTTTCAAGAATAAATATTTGTATTAATTAATTTTATGTTTTTAGGTAATAAATAAAGCTCGGAGAATCTGAGGAGCCAAGGAGCGAAGAATTGGAGTCAAGCATCTATGGAGCAGATAGCCAAAGCCCGCGCGCGAATCAGTTGCAACCCAACAAAGAAGACATGGGCTAGAGCTACCCGAGACCCGGATCCGAACCCGCTCGTCCCGAGCCGTTGAGATCTCGCCCAGACGCATCATACGGTCGCTGCCTCCACGTGCATCGAAGATCGCTGCTCCCGTGCTATACCAGATCACATCAAAACCGGCTACCTCTCTCAGCCGTTCGATCGCAGCCGCTCCATCCAACGCTCGCTAGGCTAGTCTCATCATTCCCCTGATGCACCCGCTCAACACCACAACACCCTATACCTATACCCCCATCGACAGGCCCATTCCTCTCTTCTTCTTTCTCGTTCTTTTTCTCTGCAACCCTCTGCAAAAAACCACTCTTCCACCACCAACCACCCTCTGCAGCGCCACCCTCCATCTCCTGCCAAAGCCATCACCACCATCTCCTTTCCCATCACCACAGCCACCAGAAAACGATGCACCATCCCCTAATATCTCTCTACCTAGTTCATAGCTTCTTCCCTAGAAGCTAAGGTCGAGACAGAGAGAGTTAGGGTTAAGTTAGGGTTCAGCAGATTTGGGGGAAATCAAATTGTAGTGTTCTCAGAGACGCGTGAGCAGAGCCGACAGCAAAATCAGAGAGTATGGGTGAGAGAGGTTTGCTTTTAGTTCATATTTTGAGAAAATTAGGGTTTGGGATATTTTTCCTTGGCATGTATAAATTGAAGTGAGTTGTGTGTGTGATGGGCACGCCTGGATTAGCCAGTGTGTCACTTAGATTTAATTTTGTAGTTTATTTTGGCTAGGGTTGGGATGAAACCCTGGATTGCATGTTGAGTTGTTCATTCTCTGTTTATTGTTCTTGTAATGCTTCATTAGAAAAATTGAATTAGCTAATGGAGCACATGACCCCGTGATAGAGTGTACTTGTAAGAAGACACTCTATACTAGGGGGGAGTGTGTGAAATTAGCCAAGACATTATCATGTTATTCTTCCATGGAATGAATCAAGAGCATAATTAGATTAGGAATTTCCTTAGCATAAGGTCAAGTGGTGGATTCTCTGCCCTAGTAACTCCCAATTTGTCACCACTTATCATTCCTTAGTTCAAGATCACTACAACTTAGCCGTAAAGGCAAAACCCCTGTTTGTCACATGTTACTTCACTTAGAACTCAGTTTAGCAAAGCCTTAGATCAATTAGAGCACCCCTTGTCTCTGTGGTTCGACCCGCACTTGCTCTGTCCTACAACCAAGACACCGTGCACTTGCGGTATTTCCGTAGGCCGTAATTTAAACATCTTTTCAGGCCTACCAGAAGCCACCAAAGCTGACTCATTGCGAAAATCACCAAGGTTGTTGTCAGGATGTTCGATCCGCAGCATGTTCAAGTCCAAAGTCCGAAAAAATTGCTTCTCAAATAACGCATTATCCACCTGTTCAAGTTTGTTGTATGACAAGATCAATACTGTCATGAACGCAAAGTTGTCAAGTTGTCTACATCTCAAGGTGCTTGAATACCCAAGGGAAAACCTCCAGTAAAAGCATCTCGTAAAATTCCAGAAAGGGCCACAAAAGTACAAACAAAATCATGGCGAAAATTCCAGGAGAAACAGCAACAGTCCACACAACCGTTGCTAAAAATCCATAAGGCTGTTACGAGAAGCTTTCAAGGAAAACACAACAAGTCAATGAAACCTGTCACAAAAAGTCCGAAGGCAAAGATCACAGTTCCAGAAATGTGTTGCGAAAGGTTTCAAAAAAAAAAAAAAAAAAACCCGGCGGCCCAAGATCTGTACACCCTCTTCAGGGGTTTCGTTCACCTACATTTGTTTTCACTCACCCACGTCAAGGGTGTCCATCACCCACATCAGAATTCTTCGATGCTTCAAGTTACATCAAATTTCGATGCGCAGCAAATGACCACCGTGGATTTTCTTAGGTACATCAAACTTCGATGCTCCGCGATACATCAAAATTCCATTCTCAGCAACAGTTCGATGCAACGGTGGTACATCAACATTCGATGCGCTGGAAAACAGACCGTTGATGCTCCATGGTACATCCATTTTCGATGCTCTTTAAACATCAAAATCAAATTTAGAAAAAAAAAAAAAAAAAAAAATGCCGGCGGCCATTACGAGCGACGGCGGCAGCGACGGCACACGGCAATTACTCGGCGATCAAATGGAGATTAGTCGGATGCTGCGATTAATCGCCGATTAATTGGAGGGTCTGATTCGGTGCGGCGCGGTACAAGTGTACAACTTAATTCCGTAGCCCTGTTTCAATGGAACGCGGCGCAACTTAATCCCGTAGCCCTCGGATTATTCCGCCCAGTTTCTCTTGCCTTGCGGATATGTACACCCCACTAGGGCTTGGTCTAAAAATTTGTTTCGTTGATATCTTCTTCCTCTCACGTCCGAATTAGATGATTTTTGGCTCGTTGCGATCGCATTTCAATATCCTACGACATGAAGGTAAAATTTTGCAATTGGAGAATAATATTTTTTGGGTACAATCACGTCATCAACATGTTGACCAACCAATTTTGTTTCCTCGATAACTTCTTCTTCGTGCATCCAAACTGAGTGATTGTCGGCCCGATGAGATCGTATGTCAATTACCAAGGTCGTGAAGGCGACATTCCAATTTTCGGAGAAAGTTAAAATTTTTAGAAATGTAAAATCACAGCACTAGAAACGGTCACATTCAATCACCACCGAAAATACTGCAGTCCAGTTGATCGAACTGCTGCAGTCCTTTTCCACATAACTATTACTGATCAGTTGATCGAACTATTGTAATCCGGTTTCACAAAGAATAACTGTTGGCTCGTTGATCGAACAGCCGCAGTCCTTTTTAATTCCTATATCCAAATGGGTCGAATTGTTGTAGTCCGATTTTCCCCTAAAACATTTTCAATACGGTTTTCCTCACAACCGATTGATCCGATTTTGTGCATAATCATTGCAAAGATCATGATCATCGCCAAGTGCGAGTTCCGTGGTAATCAATTTCGATCCATCTTGGACTTAATCGATGCATTCCATCCCACGGACAAATCAATTACTAAGTCGAGACGAGACGCTAAGGAAACTATACTAATCATCATCGCTGGAAAACACCGACATAGCCAGTGGGCATCCTAATCACTTCGTAAACGAAGTCGCAGTAACATTTTCAATAAGGTAAGTATACAATTTACATATTTTTGCATCTTTTCATTTATCCATGCATACTTTTGTTCAGTAAGACACCTTTAATGTGGCGAGCATCTTCTCACGAGGGGATGCACACATTTCAATTCTGCGCGCATCTGGAATAGTGGGATTGACCCCCCGCGCGAATTCCAGATAGCAGACATCTTCAAAATCCCATGCGCGAGCAAAATGCAGCAAGGCAAAGTGCACCCTTGTGAGAGCATTGAGCTGACATGACAATCACTATCTTCCGAGGGCGAGTTGCATATCACTTCAATGTGACTAAGTAGCACTTGGGGGCGAGATATGTAACACCTCATGATATGAAATAACTCTTTTGGGGCGAGCTGTGTAACACTCCATACGCTTGGGGGCGAGTTACATAGCACCCAATTGCAATGCGAAATTAAGCTTCTGAAAATCGAAACTTCAGGTAACCCAAACTTCTTAATCCTCCAACGAGTTGCAGGATTAAGAGGGGGAGAACGTACACCCTAATATTTTTACGCAATTTTTACAATCATCAGTAATGTTAAACTGCTATAGTTATGTTGATTGAATTATTGTACTCCAGTTCAAAAGCAACTGCTGCACTCGGTTGGACGCGACCGATGCAGTCCAGTTTTGCCTATGAATTATGTACTCAGTTGGACGCAACTGATGCAGTCTGGTTGCACTCAGTTGGACGCAACTGATGCTGTCTAGTTTTATTTGTAACGGTTACACCTAGGTTTATCGAACTGTTTAAATCCAGTCCCTCAAATAGCCGGCTGCAGATCCGGTGATCAAAGCTACTGCAGTCCGGCTCTGTTTGTATTCCTGCAGATCGCAGCTGCTGTAATCGTGTTCATCGCTGCTGCGAGCATCAGTGATCAAGATGCTTGTAGTCCGGCTCCGTTCATCGGCCGGGCCGGGCATCAGCAGTGATCGGCCTGCCGCATCCAAATTGCTCGCAATTCTGCGCAGTCGCCTGCCCGCAATCGCTGCGGTGAGGCTCGTCGTTCCTGCAGTCCAGCTGCCCGGGCTGCTGCAGTGTTGCTAGTCGTTGCTCGCAATCTAGCGATCACAACATTGTGCAGATTCAACTTTGCTCTCGCCGCTGCAGACCGGTGATCGGCCTGCGCAATCCATCTATGTTCGCATCTCCTGCAATCCAGATGATCGAAACTGCTGCAGTCCAGCTCTGTTCGCAAATCTTGCAGTCCAGCTGATCGCAGCTGCTGCAGGGGCGCTTTGCTCGTCACTCCTGCAGTCCAGGTGATCGCATTGCTGCGCGTAATGCTCGATCTTCTACATGCATCAGTGATCGAAGCTGCTCGAGCCCAGCATATCCTGTTCGTAACTCCGGTCCACTGATCGCAGCTGCTGCTGTGCAGTTTTGCTCGTCACCCCTGCAGTCCAGCTGATCGCAGCTGCAGCAGTGCAGTTTTGCTCGTTGCTCCTGTAGTCCAGCTGATCACAGCTGCTGCAGACCAGCTTCACTCAATGTTGTTGCCGCTCATTTCCAACATCACTCTGCTCCATTATCAAGCTTCCGTTGCATCACTTCAGTCTTGTTTTTGCAATCACTTGGGGGCGACTTGATTACGATCTCCACAATCAACGAATGCGGTTCTATTTACGCTTCAACAACAGAAATTTACTCTTGGGGGCGTCTTGATTTCCGCAAACAACAAGTGAAGTTTGCCAATCACCTCAATATCGATAGTCCACACTTGGGGGTGAGTTTTATCATTGACTAAGGAACACGAAATTCTTCTTAACCCCCAACAAGTTGGAGGTTAAGAGGGGGCGATGTTTGTACCATAAGTAAAAATACCACTTAATGGGCCAAATTGATACTTGAATCATCTTTTGGTCCTCATCCAAGCCCACTAACCAGTCAACCAAGGAAGCCCACCAGTCTGCACAGACCGGTCAATAGTCAAAGTCGGTCAACTATCAAAGTCAATTTCCGGTCAAGGTCAATGGTCAAAGTCGGTCAACTATCAAAGTTAACGCCCGGTCAAGATCAATGGTCAAAGTCAACGGTCAGTCAACAGTCAAAGTCAACTGTCGGTCAACTATCGAAGTCAGACGCACCCCTAGCCAATTTTGAATCTTGTAGCCAGCAATGCTGCTAACCAATTCCCAGCCAAAAACTCTTCCGCGCTGCCAACCAGTCTCCAACCATGATGCCAGCCAGCCTCCATCCACACTGCCAGCCATCATGCCTGTCAACCATCAAGCTGAGCCCCTACCCATGCAGTCGGATGTTCCGCAGCAAATGTCCACCAATATCGCCAGCCATCATTTATGCGTAATTTATCATGGAAGCATAAATGTGCGTTTCATGCGTAATTGAATTCCAAAGCAGATTTCAAACCATGCAAAGATACTAATTGCGTAGTTTCATACATTTAATTAACTCCAATTTTTTATATCTGAGAATTGATGATGGAGGCATGAATGAGCAGTTAATGTAATTTATGTTTATATTTAGATATGGAACTGTATAAATAGGGGAGAGCAAAAATCAAGAAAGAGGGGGGAGCCAATAGGGGAAAAAATATACAATGTAATCTTATTATCAATACAAAATCACTCCCCAAGGGGATTCGCCCGTGGACGTAGGAAACCTATGCCGAACCACGTTAAACCTCTGTCTTTCATTTTGTTCTTCAAATCGACCCCTAACCCAAAAGACTCACCAAAACTATCCATTCATCGTGTTTCGTGCCCAAAAGTAATTTTGGGTACAAACAAGGATCACCTTCAACTCTTGAACAACTTGTAAGAAATTTGGATGACTGAGCTACTTCTTTTGAAATTTTCTAGGAATATTTTTAGGCTTAGGAATGCTGGCACATCCACCTAACAGAGGATCATGATCTAATATTATTCTCAGCCCAACTTTGTAACCCCGATCTCCATAGATTTGTAACCACTTTTGATTAAATACAACTCTATCTAAATTACATAAAATTCTTCTACTGCCATCCCGACAATTAGACCATAAATACTGTAAGCAAGTTTTAGGAGCTTGAAGTAACTCACATTTATTTAAACAATCATTGAATTCCATCATTGCATTTCTATTAGGAAGCCTACCTCCCACTTTTTCTTCTTGACTTAACATTGCATTAAAATCACCCAATACTATCCAAGGTTTATTCAGTGCACCTATTAGCTCCATTTCATACCAAAGAACTCTTCTATGAACAACTTTGACATGAGCATGAACTCCAGATACTAGAACATCACCAACACTAACATTTATCATTTGAATGGAAATTGAAACGACTTGAGGCTGAGATAAATTCTTATTCCAAAACAACCAAATGTTTCCTTTATTACCTGAATTTGATTTATGAATCACCATGCTTTGCATTCCTGGTATATTCAATTTATTATAAAAGGAAGGACTACAAAATATTTTAGGTGCTCCTACCCAGACTAAAGATGGATTAAACTGATTTACTAAAGACCAAAGTTTGTCTTGAGCCCTTACTCTTTTCAGGCCCTTGACACTCCAAAACATTATCTTCATTATTTAGATGGAGGGTTTTCGGTACCCCCTTTACCAGGATTCTTTCTAAAATTATACTTATTATTCAAGGGAGCTGGAGTACTAAGCTTTGGTCTATCAGAACCACTTGTAAAAGAAGAAGTATTGTATGGAGAAG
The DNA here is from genome assembly GCA_023531295.1 of Papaver armeniacum. NCBI lineage: Eukaryota > Viridiplantae > Streptophyta > Magnoliopsida > Ranunculales > Papaveraceae > Papaver > Papaver armeniacum. The sequence continues at coordinate 152,946 of JAJJWW010019478.1, forward strand.
AAATAACCATTTCCTTTTCTACTACTTTGGCCCATGAAGTAACTTGAAATGGTATATTAGATACAGTACCATTTTTCCCATTCACAAATTTCACAGTACTATGATCCAATTTATTACTCTCAATAATCTTTAATATTTGTGGAACTTCTAATATCACTGATTCAACTGAAATTTCTTGCTTATCACTTTCTAAATCATTGTTCACATTTGAATCCAACGCACTAAACCTTCCTCCTACCAAATTAGTTTTTGGACCATTAGTAACTTGTTGTATCTTTGGAGTTTAAATTTCTCTAATAAATGAATTCTCTGCTGGTAGATGCTTATGAACATAATTATGATTACGTGCTTGTGCCCTTGATGGAGTATGTTGAACTTCAGATCTATCACAAATATCAAAAGGAGTATGATGACGTACTGCATTAACCTTAGGATTTTGAGTAGCTTTACCTGCAATGTGGCTTTTATTTTTTTTAACTCTGCATTCTGTAGTTAAGTGACCAATAATCTTGCAAGTATGAAAAAAAATTGATAAATAGGAATTGAAATATTCTGAAAGAAACCACCATATTTTGTGTTAATCCAAATTTTATTAAGAATTGGTTGAGCAAAATCCACCTCAACCAAGACATTTGCAAAATAACCAACTTCACACTTTGCAGTTGCAGTATCAAACTTAATGGGAGTACCAATTTCCTTACAAATGGTGAATAGTATCTTTTCCTGCCATTTTCGTTGTTATTTTGAAATAATAAAAATTGGATGATTACTGGTCACATATTTTTCGAATTAGTGTTTACACAAACAAAAACTTAAAATATGTGTTTACCCATTTTTCCAGATAATATTGTATTTAATAACAATTGCAGGGGTATTTTGGATTTTCATTCTATTTAGGTTTCCAATTTTAGCCTTTTCCACTTTGAAAAGGTATATTACTGGTAATTAAATTGTTTTATAAATTAGTCAACTTACTCCCATATTTATGGATCAACATTACAAGAAACATATATAACGATTTCATGGAAACTATCGAATCTCAAATCTCACGAATATTCAGCTCTCATGTATCTCTTCTCTTTCCACAACCTTCAAAGTCCTTATGTTTAAGAAGGTTCTTGTTTGATTTGGGATGTTTACGTACTCAATCGTGTAAGATCTTATTGTTATATCTTGTTAGGGTTTAGCATTTAATCGCGTAAAAATCTTATTGTTATATCTTGTTAGGGTTTAGCATTTCTTTTTGTGATATGTATATAGGTCTGTGAGTTAGAGTAATGAATGTTGGATATGGTGGTGGGTTTTTTAGGTGATGAATATGCAAAGCTTGCAATATACAATAAATCAACGAAGAAACTTCAAGAGGAAGATGATTGATGGGAGTATGTTTTGTAGAAGCACACCATTTTTTTGGCAAAAGATACAACGAAGTAGACCCATAACCCATCTTTGTATGCCCATCCTGGTCATGCATCACCTTCATAAATGAATTTTTGATATCTATGTTGCTTTCATTGTCTAGTTCTGTTGTCGACTTTTAAGTTTTAACCTTGCTGTCACTAGCGAGGAATTTCAACATTTTTTCCGTTTTATTTTTTGTTAGAGCATTGCTCGGTTGAACCCACTAGCGTTGGTATGTCAATTTTAGTTGCCAAAATGCATTCTTGATTTAGTATACTAAAGATAGTTTCGGACTATATTAGGTCTAAGAACAACTATTCTTAAGGATGAAGACTGAAGATTACAAGAAGAAATCAACAAAGGTATGTGGTAATTGATTTCATTTGGATTCTTGTTCAATTATACCTTTTTAATCTATCGAAACAAATACTCACTCTATGGAAAAATTCCAATGAGCTTACGAATTCAACGAGCCAAGAATCACTCAATTCCGAGTTATAACGATGAAGTTATGAGTGATTTATTAAAGTAACAATTACAAGTGTTGTTGTAATTGTTACAGTTCGTTAGTAGGAAACAATCCATTCATTGTTTGTAACGGTTCACGGACTTGGGCCCAATTACGTGACTAAATGGCAATTTTGGTCAAGTTGGTGATATTTCCTTATCTAGGCAAGATGGCTATTAATCCAAACATATTAGATTACCATATTAAAGTGTTTGTGATAACTTTTAATTCCCGCCTAAGTTAAAATGTGATTTATTCACATAAATAAAATATTTTCCAATTAATTATTTAGTTAATTATTTTGGCAAGAGTTGTAACTTAGGAAAGACTCACAAAATTAGAAGAGTCTTGAAAAAGGAAAATAGCTATGCTTAGATTTCAAGATACCTTTCATTATAAATAAAGGGTTCGTGAGTGCTACACATTTTCATCCCCTTTGGAAAATTGGTGTAAGCTCATAAGGTTGTTTTCCATGTCTTCGGTTCTTCGTGAACAACAGTGAGATAAATGTCTTTGTATTGGGGAAAACAAAGCCGAGTTGGATTAATCTTCGTGATTGATCATACAACTTGTAATCTAGGTTTTTCACCTCTTGTCTATTCTAAGGTTTTCTCTTCTGATATAAAACCATTCAAGAGTTGTTGATCATAAACCCTAGGTTCTGATAGATTTCTGTTTCCGATCGTATACCAACACTTGTTAGTCGAAATCGGAAGCTAGAAATAAAACTTCGATTAAGGTATCTCGTAAAAATCCTTAAGAAGTTTTAAACAAGATATCTCTAGATTTATTCTAGTTGTTCTTGTTGTAGAATAATTAGGTTTCTCTTCCATTATTGAAGAGTGTAATAATCCCTAATCTACAAGTTTGTTTTGATATTACTTTTACCTAGTAATTGTTTTTATCAAAATAAACACAAGATTTCCAAAATCTTGATTTACATCTAAAGGGAAATCAAACCGGTGTTTTGTGCAAACAAAATATCGAATCGTATCAATCGTGTTGTTGTATCTTCTAAAGAGAGCCTTGGGTTCTGCTAGAAGATTTACGAGAAGAATTCCTAAAGACAATCGGGGTTGTGCTAGGAGTTCTATTGTGCTGAAGCAGTTATTACATCTAGTCCGAATAGGTAGTAGGAATTTCGTGTAACAGCTTATAATCAGTGTGTGTTTATTCTGGACTAGGTCCCGGGATTTTTCTGCATTTGCGGTTTCCTCGTTAACAAAATTTCTGGTGTCTGTGTTATTTCTTTTCCGCATTATATTGTTTATCTTTATAATTGAAATATCACAGGTTGTGTGTAAGTTCAATCAATTGGGAATCCAACCTTTGGTTGTTGATTAAATTGATTGACACTTGGATATTGGTTTTTGATACCGTCAAAGTTATTTCTTATATTCAATCGGGCTCGCGAATTCCTATTTGTTTGGTTGCGGATTGAATTGATAAATAGAGATATAACTCTTTGATATACTTTTCTCAAGATTGAGTCTGACTGTCTAGTTGATTCTCTTGAAAGTAAAATAGATTAAGTCCTCTCAGATTGCCAAACGAATTGTTGGGTGTGGTTGTTAGACCCCCGCATTTTCAATTGGTATTAGAGAAAGCTAACACGCTAAGACCTCATAAGTCTGTGTTTGTAGCAATCTGATTCTATGGACATAAGTGCTATCTCTATACACGTACCACTAGTCTTCGATGGCAGGAACTATTTATGGTGGAAAATTGTTATGCGTGCTTTTATACAAGCGCGAGATTTTCAATCATGGTTTCGTATTGTTAATGGCTATGATCCTCCATTAGTTACAGTATACGGTGTAACTATTGCAAAGGATATTGGCGATTATGATAAACTTGAGATTCTTGCAGCAAAGCAAAATTCTGACGGATTAAATTTTATCATCCATGCCATTACCCCAGATCTTCAGAACCACGTTACTACATGTTATAAGTCTAAAGATGCTTGGGATATCTTAGAAACCGTATTTGAAGGGAATGCCGCATAGAAAGAAGCAAGGCTTCAAAATCTAACTTCTGACTGGGAAAACCTTTGATGAGTTTAACCAAAGACTTTCTCAAATAGTTAATTCCTCCTATTCATTAAGAAGAACTATTCCGGAGAAAGTTATTGTGTGCAAAATTCTCATGTCTCTATCATCAAGATACGAGTCTAAGAAACATGTCATTGAAGAAGCAAACGATATTTCTACACTCTCCAGAAATACTCTTGTTGGAAACTTAAAGATCTTTGATAATGAACACGCATCTAGAAAAGAGGTGATTTCTCTTAAAGCTACAAACAATTTTGAATCCTCTAAGGATAAATCTGGTTTGCCAGATACTAAGGATATTACTCCACGACAATTTATAAAACTCTTGAGACACAGGAAAAAGAGTTTTGCTAAGTTTACAACATCTCCTAATGATGATGTACAATGCTATAACTGTCGTGGTTTCGGGCTTTTGTCTTCAGTATGTCCTAGCTGGAGCCATAGACAATCGACATATGCAGCAGCTTTTCCTACTCTTGATGATGGACCCGAATATTATAATCACCAAGAGTACACAGGAGAGGTTGCGAGCTTCGGAAAAATTCTTTGGATATCGACTCGATTTCCGACGAAGAAGTGTTCCATTTAGATCCAGTTGCTAATAAACTTCTTAAGCAATGTCATCAGAAACTTTCGAAAGCTGAAAGCACCATATTCAGTAAGAAAGTAAAATATGACAGACTTCGTAGTCGGAATAAAGACCTGAAAGACCAACTTGATTCTATTGGTGCAAGAGATTATCTCAACGAAATACGAAATCTTAAAGAAGAAATTGTCGGAAGTCATGATTAGGAATTTATTCTTCAAGAAAAACTAGATAACTTGGAGAACATTGAGATGAACTTGTTATTTAATTCGGAACGAGAAGGTCTCAAAGTTCAATGTGAATCATCCAAGAATGATCTAGTTATTGAGCTTGAAAAGTTCAAAGGTTGGAAGAAGAAAACTCGAGCTTAAAAGAGAGTTTTTCTAGAAATAGCAGCTCAGATAAATTAACCTCAATATTCGGAGCATGTAGAATTCATCGTGATACACGAGGATTGGGCTATGAAGGAATAGACGCTCCTAGTATTTGCAAAGAGGTAAAATTTGTCAGAGCTAAAAATTATTCTCAACCAAAACCTTCCACGGTTGACAAAAGTGAAGTATCTCTGCCAACTGCCGATGACGAAAAGAGGAAATTCTGTCAAGATCCAAAGCAAGCACATACACATTCAGGTAACATCAAACATAACTTTTTTCATTCTACTAAACATTATTTTTATTGTGGAAAACCAGGTCACTTGCAAAGGAATTGCAGATTTCTTAAACGAGATAAAACCAGATCTGATTCTGTTAAGATGACAAGATCTGATGTTCCAAACTGGAGAAAAACTAAGTTTCATAATATCAGTTATTCTAGTATTCCCTCCAAGAAATTTCATAATTACCTTGGGGAGAAAAAGAAATATGTTGCTCCAAAAGCTACTCAGAAATGGATACCAAAGAAGATCAATAAAGCAACAAGTACTATTAAGAAGGATCTCCCAGACAAGAGTTCGACAAGGGATAACATCTTAAAAAGGTATGGAACAGTTATTGAAAGTTTCAAGGAAGTTGTTAAATTCCTAGAGCCAATGCATGATTTTGTTTCAAATACCTGGTGTGAGCAATATTTTGTTCACCTCAACACAACCTGATTGTGTTGGAAGTGCATTCTCACCAAGAAGCCCTAGTAAATGCGGTGAGAATTGCAGAAGAATTGGGGCGCACATATTATGTTGGGTAATTTTTGAATATGTGGAACAATTTATTGTTTCGAGCTGAGTTTAACTCGCTTACATATTTCTCGAAATATGTGTTGGTAAGCTTTCTCTTTGGCCAAGTTCATCTTTACTCGTGACGAATGTCATGTTGATTGTTTCAATTACTTGAAAATTGCTTTGATGAAAAATATCTTGTGAACAAAAACTATATAACGTCCTCTAAGAATGTTTCAATAATTGAAATGAGAGTTTAAAATATATAACCATGGTTGGATATAAACATGGTGTGGTAACTCATACGTGTGTAAGTCCTTATTCCTTGAACCAAAGTATGCGTACTTTTCTGCTCAGGAAAACCGGAACTAAAGTCCGCGTACCAAGTCCGCGTACTGTCGGAAGTTCTCATCCCGGGAATTTCTGCTGGAGTTTGTGAACTAAAAACAAACTTATTCCGGGTACTTAACTCCGCGTACCAGTATGCGTACTTAAGTTGGTTATTTTCTAAAAACGATTATTTGTGAACTTAACCTTATATAAACTAAGGAATGCATAATTGCAAACCGTGGCTATAAAGTTCATGAATCGATTCGAGTGAATTATTTCAATTGTATATATTATAAAGATCTAAGAAATTGAACAACTCTCTAACTAGTTCATTTGAGTCATTTGAACTAGTTATGGTTAAGATTAATATGGCTAAATACCACGTGTATGATTCTTAATTACCTATCTTGATTTGTGATTGAAATTCTTAAGTATAACAGGTTAGAAGCAATAATCAAAGCCATTGGATGTTGGTTTTTATTGTCAAAAAATCTTTTTCATACTCTTATGACAACCATTCTTGGTGTAAATCCTTGTGGAAAAGGTTATTCTTCCTTCTAAGCATATCAATTCTTGTCTCTAAAAGTTTGTATCTTAGAAAAGATTATCACAATACTTGATCTTCATGATTACATATTGTGTATTGTTACCATGAGATAGTTCTATTTCTTTAGTAACACGATCTCATGAGAGACTTTCAATGATTGGTCTTTAACTCGTATCTCCTTGTAGGGTTTCTAAAATCCAATATTTAAATCCTTCTCTCTGGAGTAAGGTCATTCTTGTTGTTTTTTAGGGAATAATATTTTATGGGGGGGGAGTTCTTAATTGAACTTGTGCTTAATTGCTATATCCTTGAGGGGAGAAGCGGTTGTGGAACATGTAGGGGTTAACTTGCATCTTAATAAACTCCTTGATGAAGTCACTAAGTTTCGACTTGGTGATATTATCTAAAGTAAAGTTGATATGTTTTCCTTTGGTCAAGAAGTTCCTCTATGAAAATTTCATTAGGATCCCACTAGTTTTTGAACCTTTTCCAATTTATATTGACAAAAAGGGAGAGAATTATTTTGTAGTTAACACTACATATACATATGGTTTACGGATCATTATGTAAGGGGGAGTGGTTTTCATTGTGAGATGAAGTATTGACTAAGGGGGAGTGATACATATCACCGTAGTATTATTGTCAAAGTTGTGATACAATTGAACTTGATGTTGTGTAATAATACTATGATGGATCTTCAACAAGTACAAGATGAGCACACGCATTGTTGAAGAACCAAGGAAATCAAGTATGTTAGATTTTGGAGCTGTATTGCTTTTAACAAGTACAATCCATATGTAAAATGGTTTTGTCACTAAAATTGACAAAGGGGGAGATTATTAGAGCATTTCTCGGTTGAACCCACTAGCGTTGGTATGTCAAGTTATTTGTCAATTTTAGTTGCCAAAATGCATTCTTGATTTAGTATACTAAAGATAGTTTCGGACTAGATTAGGTCTAAGAAGAACTATTCTTAAGGATGAATACTGAAGATTACAAGAAGACATCAACAAAGGTATGTAGTAATTGATTTCATTTGGATTCTTGTTCAATTCTACCTTTCTAATATATCGAAACAAATGCTCACTCTATGGAACAATTCCGATGACGGTTAATGTACATTTATGTATATATACTCGAGGTTATTTAAGCCACGACTTTTTTGACAATAACCTTTATCCCTGGAAAGGTTCAAATGTTATAGTAAATGATCTTACGAATTCAACGAGCCAAGAATCACTCAATTCCGAGTTATAACGATGAAGTTATGAGTGATTTATTAAAGTAACAATTATAAGTTTTGCTGTAATTGTTACAGATCGTTAGTAGGAAACAATCCATTCATTGTTTGTAACGGTTCACGGACTTGGGCCCAATTACGTGACTAAATGGCATTTTTGGTCAAGTTGGTGATATTTCCTTATCTAGGCAAGATGGCTATTAATCCAAACATATTAGATTACCATATTAAAGTGTTTGTGATAACTTTTAATTCCTGCCTAAGTTAAAATGTGATTTATTCACATAAATACAATATTTTCCAATTAATTATTTATTTAATTATTTTGGCAAGAGTTGTAACTTAGGAAAGACTCACAAAATTAGAAGAGTCTTGAAAAAGGAAAATATCTATGCTTAGATTTCAAGCTACCTTTCACTATAAATAAAGGGTTCGTGAGTGCTACACGTTTTGATCCCCTTTGGAAAATTGGTGTAAGCTCATAAGGTTGTTTTCCATGTCTTATGTTCTTCGAGAACAAGAGTGAGATAAAAGTCTTTGTATTGGGGATCACAAAGCCGAGTTGGATTAATCTTCGTGATATTATACAACTTGTAATCTAGGTTTTTCACCTCTTGTCTATTCTAAGGTTTTCTCTTCTGATATAAAACCATTCAAGATTTGTTGATCATAAACCCTAGGTTTTGATAGATTTCAGTTTCCGATCGTATACCAACACTTGTTAGTCGAAATCGGAAGCTAGAAAGAAAACTTCGATTAAGGTATCTCGTAAAAATCCTTAAGAAGTTTTAAACAAGATATCTCTAGATTTATTCTAGTTGTTCTTGTTGTATAATAATTTGGTTTCTCTTCAATTATTGAAGAGTGTGATAATCCCTAATCTACAAGTTTGTATTGATATTACTTTTACCTAGTAATTGTTTTTATCAAAATAAACACAAGATTTCCAAAACCTTGATTTACATCTAAAGGGAAATCAAACCGTTGTTTTGTGCAAACAAAATATCGAATCGTATCAATCGTGTTGTTGTATCTTCTAAAGAGAGCCTTGGGTTCTGCTAGAAGATTTACGAGAAGAATTCCTAAAGACAATCGGTGTTGTGCTAGGAGTTTTGTTTGTGCTGAAGCAGTTATTACATCTAGTCCGAATAGGTAGTAGTAATTTGGTGTAACAGCTTATAATCAGTGTGTGTTTATTCTAGACTAGGTCCCGGGGTTTTTTTGCATTTGCGGTTTCCTCGTTAACAAAATTTCTGGTGTCCGTGTTATTTCTTTTCCGCGTTATATTGTTTATCTTTATAATTGAAATATCACAGGTTGTGCGTAAGTTCAATCAATTGGGAATCCAACCTTTGGTTGTTGATTAAATTGATTGACACTTGGATATTCGTTTTTGATACAGTCCAAGTTATTTCTTATATTCATTTGGGCTCGCGAATTCCTATTTGTTTGATTGCGGATTGAATTGAGAAATAGAGAAATAACTCTTTGATATACTTTTCTCAAGATTGAGTCTGACTGTCTAGTTGATTCTCTTGAAAGTATAATAGAGTAAGTCCTCTCAAATTGCCAAACGAATTGTTGGGTGTGGTTGTTAGACCCCCACATTTTCAATTGGTATCAGAGCAAGTAAACACGCTAAGACCTCATAAGTATGTGTTTGCAGCAATATGATTCTATGGACAGAAGTGCTATCTCTATACATGTACCACCAGTCTTCGATGGCACGAACTATTTATGGTGGAAAATTATTATGCATGCTTTTATACAAGCGTGAGATTTTCAATCATGGGTTCGTATTGTTTATGGATATGATCCTCCATTAGTTACGGTAGATGGTGTAACTGTTGCAAAGGATATTGGCAATTATGATAAACTTGAGATTCTAGGAGCAAAGCAAAATTTAATTGGCGAACCGGATTTTGCTAAAAAAAAAAAATCAAAAACAAATTATGAAAAAACAGATTCGTTTATTCTCAGTTCCATATAGTGAGCAATACTCAAATAAGAAACTTGAAAAAACAAATTCTCAAATAAGAAACTTGAAAAAATAAATTCGTTTTTTCCCAGTTCCATATAGTGAGCAATACTCGAATAAGAAACCAGAAAAAAAGAAAAAAAAGAGGTAACAAGATTCATCTATTGTTAAGCGAATTTAGTCCACTTTTATTCAAATCTCCACAGAAAACGCGGTCAAATTGGATTTGCTAAAACTAATATTCCTAGAAAATAGCATGCAGAATATAATATTAACCTATATAATTTTAATTTTTCATTTTTGCAAAATGGCAGAGTTTATAAATTGCAATACAATTATGGTCATTTGCATAGTCAAATTTGAAAAACCGATAAGAAATTTCAAATTTTGTGTAAATTCATATTTTCAAAAGTTTACGTAAACACGGATATGAAGAATCTTATATGTGTAAACACCCATTGCCCCTTAAAACAAATAAGGGGTAAAGTAGAAACTTGTTTTTTCATGTATCTCTTTTCTCTTCTTTCTTATTCACCAAATCGAACACATAAACCCATCTCCTTTCGCAGTTCTTCACCAAATCGAATACAGAAATTTCATTTCTTCTTCTGAAATTCTTGTTCATCTTTCAAGGTCCCAGTTAAAATCCTTTACTCAGTTGGTTCGTTTACACCCTAATAGTCTAATTTCGGCAATACAATACGCGCTTCAACAAAATATGATGGAGAAGATAGTGTTCTAATCTTAGGTAAGCCCAAAATAATCACATAATTATCATTTTTTTTAATATCTGAATGGGTTTTTCTTTTTATATCTGAAATATGATGTATTTCTTGGTGATTTCATTTGTATTCTGGATCGAGCAAGAGAGAGGAGAGCACACGCGGAAACAAATAAAAGACTACATTGATAATCAAATTCGGTGTACAATTCTTATGGCTCAATATCCTACTTACAGTCTCACAAACTTGACGATCACTCAAAGCACTTTCCTAATAAAAGAAAACTCTAAATAAAACACACTTCTAGAAACACAAAGAAACTCTAAACAAAGTAAAACTCTAAAAACCGGCACAACTTTCTTCACAAGTTAACTCGACTTCTAACTAACCAAATCACCATATCTTGGTTTAACTTCAACATCCTCCCTTAAACCAAGATATCATTCAACGAGAATTCTGTAACCCTCTTCTACTCCTCAGCTTCTTCCATTGATCGACGTTAGCACGTCCTTGTCTTTTCTCATTTTCAAAGAAACCACCAACAAACCCTTACTCCTTGATATTCAATTATAGCTTATCCCACTTTCATGATTCCACCGGAATTCCGTCAACATTATCCAATCAACAAACTCAATTCACAAACCGCAGCACCATTTACAACTCAATAAACAAACCAATCTTCTTTTGCTTAACAACAATCATCAAACATCACAAACTTCTTTTCACATTCTTCTTTATCACTACTGCAATGATCCATCTCACCTCATTTGTCGATATTTCCCGGCATCATTGGCATTTACAACTCATGGGATTTTAACCCACTATTTTTGTTCTCTACAACTCATGGGATTTTCACCCACTATTGTTGTCTTCACTTCTCAAATTCCACACTGGAATTTACTTCACTTCTCTTCTCAAATCCCCACACTGGGATTGCTTCTCTTTTCACGATCACACCCTTGTGACGTCTCTTTTCTTCACTCTCTCATCACCTCCTGGTGATTACTTCTTCTTCACTACCTTACTGTTCTTTTTTTTTTCTCTTTTATTCTTTGTTCAAGTCACACTTGTTAGAGTTGAAAACTTTCACACTTCTTTGTTCCACAATCTTGTCACGCTTCTGCCACAAACGTCACTTTTTTACAAAGTCTTCCACACTTTGTATGTACTCCAAGTTTCTCTCACAAACTCTTCAACCACACTTTTGACACCAACATGTTTGAGCTTGAACTCCAACATGGTACCATCCTCCCTTAAGCACAAACATAACTGCCCAACATTCCTTGTCATTCTAAGTTTCTGAATTCGATCACCTTAATCAAACTATACCAGTCCTCATGACTGCAATCCCAACTTTGATCTTCTATTTCATATATTTCGAATCCATAACTTAACCCTTTGAATGAACCACTCACCTTAAACTTCTTCTAAAAATCAATCTGCAACGCAAACAGAAAACTGTCACACTTCCTCATTATTATAAAACTTTTTGTCACGCCTACCGTCACAAACTGTGACACCTGCTTCTGTAACAACTCTTCTGTAATAGTTCTCCTGCAACTGTGACACTAACCTTTGTAAAACCCATACTGTTACTAACTTTGAATAACACTTTTCTCACATACTTTTTTTTTTTTTTTTTTTTTTTTGCAGTTCATAACGAAAACATCAACTAAACCTAAGAAGGTAGGAAGTAATAACAAGTGATAGTAAATAATATGCATAGATCCTTTATAAACATCTTTAAGGAAAAAAGAAAAAAGCAATGTCTGAGCATAACTAAATGGATGCATAAGAATTTACAACTTCTTGTTCATTGGTCTTATCTACAAGAACGTGTTTTCCTTTACTTTCCCTGTGCCTCATAGCGTTACCTGGAATTGCAGTTAAAACCCAAATGTGTTCTCCCCACTGTAAGTCATGTACAGGAACCCATCTTCATCCTTGTTTTCCTTATATATTGCATACATCATACCAGCTGTGGGTGGAAGAATGTTCTTAACAAAGATGAATACGGCTTTCTCAGCACTAAGCTTAATCCTCTTTTGAACCACATAAACAAACTGCCCAACAATCAAATCAGCAGGAACTAGGTATTCTATCAGGATACTTCTCCCTGATGCGAGCAGCTTCAGCCTGTCTCCTCTCCAGGGGGTGTTCCAGCTTAAACGATCTCTTAGCAGCCATGGAGAAACTTGTTGAACGATTTCCTTCCAGCGAGAAAGATCGAGTTAGGGTTTTTTTTTTTTTTTTTGGAGAAAGATCGGTCGATTGAGAAATCGCTGCTTGTGAAAATCAAAAAGAAGAGAGATGTGATCTTGAAGAGGAAGGAGATATATAGCTCTGATACCATATGTAGGATCGATCAAGAGAGGGGAGAGCACAAGCGGAAACAAATAAAATACTACATTGATAATCAAATTCGGTGTACAATTCTTATGGCTCAATAGCCTACTTATAGTCTCACAAACTTGACGATCACTCAAAGCACTTTCCTAATAAAAGCAAACTCTAAATAAAGCACACTTCTAGAAACACAAAGAAACTCTAAACAAAGTAAAACTCTAAAAACCGGCACAACTTGGTTCTCAAGTTAACTCGACTTCCAACTAACCAAATCACCATATCTTGGTTTAACTTCCAACATATTTGAAGAAATTAGTTGAAATCAGTTGATTAATATGATTTCCGTTGTAAGAAATTGACATGCATGGTAACTGATTGATGAAATTTCTCATAGGAATTTAGTTTGTTCCTCGTGGAGGAAGAGTTTCAATGCGATTCTGTTAGGGAGCACAGCAAAAGGCTAATGAGTGGGATTTAAAATATCTAGTCATATGTAAACTGATGATTGATGATTTCTAGCTAAAACCCATGTCTTTAAATGTGCATATTTTCAATATACCCATGTCTGTGTTAATCACGGAGCTATGTTTGCATGTCCCATTTCCAAACAAGTAAAACTAAAATCTGAGAAATGAAATTCCATCCAAGTATCCAACTCTTTTCCATGAGAGAATATAAACCCATTATTCTATTACACATAACCACCACCATGTGGACCCAATCAACGTACTTTGATGTCTCATTTATCCAACTTTGTGAGACCAAACTGTTAAATGATCTACAACTATGAATTGCATTCAGACATGGGGTTCTCACCAGGTGTTTAACTTAACGTCCTAAACTTCTATCTCCTACATAATGTAGCAACTGATGATATATCCTGTCATTTTGAACTCAGGTGAAAGTGTAGAACATTTCCATTTCCAACATTATGATACAAACTAATAACTAGTAATAGGGTAGTTATCTTCGTTTCTTTCTTTTTATTCAGTATTTATGCTGCTCTTCGGTTGTCTGGTGTCATATGACTGACTAATTGCTTATTACTTCTTAGGGGGTGTTGTTAGTAATCCAAGGGGTGTAATAATCCGAGTGCCTAATCCTCTAGGATGCGGACAGATGTCCATCATCGGCTAGTCAATGTTATCCACACCGAGTGGATTAGGGCATTTAAGATGTTAGAACTCTTTATTTTGAGTATCATGAAATTATTGAGTAAAGTTAGTTTTCTTCATTAGCTTCTTTTCTTCCTGGCTGATTTATAATCAGATCTCTCACTCACCCATTTCTGGAATTATTCCCACAATTTGTTGTGGTAACACAACAATTGGTATCAGGAGCCGTTCATTCCTATCATGGTGGTCGAAAAGAATCCCACAGTCAGAGAAATAAATGAGGAATTGCATAAATTCGAAGAATCGATTAACGAGCGGATGAATAATCTTCTTGTAAGGATGGATGATATTCTTTGCGCAAAACGTCGAACTCAAAAATGAATTAAAATCGTCAGTATTATCAAAGGAAGATTTCTTCAAATATATGGAGACCTTTTCAGGGAAGAGGAATGAGGAGCAACGCAACACATGAACAGAAGGCTCTCACTCTAATTACCAACATCAGGAAGGGAGGATGTTCAATTTTCAATCGGGTATTCATGATACAAACTCCAACCCGCGAATGCCTAAGTTGGATTTTCCCAGATTCAGTGGAGATAATCCAAAGGGGTGGATTCAGAAATGTGACCGCTACTTCTTTCTCAACAACATTCGAGATGAAAGCCAGAAAATCACCATGGAAGCTATGCATTTGGAGGGAAAAGCAGATAAGTGGTTATCTAATCTACAGACTACTAGGTCTATTACTTCTTGGTATGAATTATCTGAATTGGCTTGTTTTCGATTTGAAAATCCTGCAAATGAAAACATATTAGGAATGTTCAATAAATTATGTCAGACTACCACAGTCGATGAGCATTTTAAACAGTTTGAGAATCTTAAGGCCCTGCTTTACAGACAATACCCTATGCTTAATGAACATTATTATGTGATGAGCTTCATTGGAGGTTTGAGAGAAGATATTAAGCATTCAGTCAGTATGTTTAATCCTACCAATTTGGTGCAAGCTTTTTCCCTTGCTAGGATGCAAGAGCAAACACTCAATAACCAAATAAAAACCCACAGAACTCCTACTAAATTTTTTTCAAATACTCTCAACACTAACAGGCAGTCCCCTTCTCCATCATTCTCACCAAAATACACATCCCTCCCTCCCTTGCCTCCCACCCCAACTACTCCCACCCTACCACCTTTACCCATCAAGAGATTAACTCCTGAACAAATTCAGAAGAGGAAGGATCAAGGATTGTGTTATAATTGTGAGGAAGTTTACAGACCAGGGAACTTTTGTAAGAAACAACAATTATATTTGATGGTAGCCACTGAGGCTGAAGCTGAGCCTGTTGAACCAGAAGAAGAGATTTCTGAGGCTGAGGATACACCAGCCGTGGACAGTGACATGGAAATTTCTCTTCATGCCCTCACTGGTACTTCTATAGGTGACACCATCAGGATTCCAGGGTTTATCAAAAAAACATGTTTTCTCTATTCTTATTGATACTGGGAGTACCCACAGTTTTATTGATTCTGCTTTAGCAAACTCCTTAGGTTGCTATATTCAACCTACTGCCAACATGTTGGTTACTGTGGCAAATGGAGAAAAAACTGTGAGCTCTGAACTTTGTGCTGCCTTACAGTGGACAATGCAACGTCATGACTTCAGTGGGGATTTGAGGCTTTTACCCTTAGGTGGTTGTGATATAGTTCTTGGGGCTGATTGGCTCAGGCAGTTAGGAGATATTCTTTTAAATTTCTCCACCTTGAGTATCTCTTTTATGCATCAGGGTGAGAAGATCACTTTGGTGGGCCAAACCACAAGGCCTTCTCTCCAGCAAATCTCAGCAACTGGCTTACAGAAATATTTTCAGAAGCATTCTCATGGGCTTATTGGTCAATTATTTTCAATTACTACTACTGCAACTCCGCCACCTATTCCTCAAGATATTGCTCCAATTCTTGATGAATTTCAAGATGTTTTTTCTGAACCCACTTCCCTCCCACCTCACAGATCCCTTGATCATTCCATTCCCCTCATTCCAAATTCCACACCAGTAAACCAAAGGCCTTATAAATGCCCTTATGTTCAAAAAGGTGTTATTGAGAAATTAGTGCAGGAGATGCTCAACACTGGAGTAATTCAGCCAAGCCACAGCC
The DNA here is from genome assembly GCA_023531295.1 of Papaver armeniacum. Lineage (NCBI taxonomy): Eukaryota > Viridiplantae > Streptophyta > Magnoliopsida > Ranunculales > Papaveraceae > Papaver > Papaver armeniacum. The sequence continues at coordinate 169,077 of JAJJWW010019478.1, forward strand.
CATTTGCTTCCCCAATACTTCTTGTTAAGAAGAAGGACAACAGCTGGAGATTCTGTGTGGACTATAGGAAACTCAACAGCATCACAATAAAAGATAAGTTTCCCATCCCTGTTATTGATGAACTATTGGATGAATTATTTGGATCTTGTATATTCACTAAAATTGATTTAAGATCAGGATATCACCAAATTAGGGTCAACTTAGCTGATATTTACAAAACAGCTTTCAGAACACACCATGGGCATTATGAGTTCAATGTTATGCCTTTTGGCCTCACTAATGCCCCAGCCACTTTTCAAGCCCTTATGAATGATATTTTTCAACCCTATTTACGGAAGTTTATTCTAGTATTTTTTGATGATATCCTAGTCTACAGCCCTGACTTGGAATCTCATGCTAAACACTTACATATTACACTTTCCTTGTTAAGACAACACAAACTGTATGCCAAACTTTCTAAGTATTGTTTTGCACAAACTGAACTAGAGTACTTGGGCCATATCATCACTGGCAAAGGTGTCATGGCTGATCCATCTAAGATTTCCGCAATGACAAGTTGGCCTACTCCTACAACTATCAAAGAACTCAGGGGCTTTCTCGGATTAACTGGTTACTACAGAAAGTTTGTGAGACACTATGGAACATTAAGTAAACCTCTCACTGAGTTGCTGAATAAAAATTCTTTCACTTGGAATGAGCAAGCTACACAAGCCTTCCACACTCTTAAGACAGCAATGACAATAACTCCAGTTTTGGCTCTTCCAGACTTTTCCAAGCCTTTTATTCTAGAAACTGATGCGTGTGCACTTGGGATTGGAGCAGTGCTGATGCAAGAGGGGAAACCTATTGCTTTCTATAGCAAACCCCTAGGGCCTAAGGCAATGGCACTTTCTACTTATGAAAAAGAATTACTTGTTGTGAGCTCAGCTGTCACTAAGTGGAGGCATTATTTGCAAGGCCACCATTTCATTATAAAAACTGACCAAGAAAGCATCAAATATTTCCTAGAACGGAAAATTAATACTGGTATTCAGCAGAAGTGGCTTATGAAACTACTTGGCTTTGATTACTCCATTCAGTATAAAAAGGGTGTTGAGAATAAGGTTGCTGATGCTCTATCTAGGAGGCCACACACTGAGTCTTCCTTCTCCAACATTACACTATCTCAACCATTGTGGGTACAGGAAATGATCTCTAGTTATGAGAAGGATCCCAAGGCACAACAGTTGTTATCTCAGTTGCTTATTTCTCCTACCTCCATCCCACCATACACTTATCATCAAGGAGTTATAAGATACAAATCCAGACTTTTTATTGGCACCAGCAATTCTGTCAGACAGCACCTTCTTTTGGCAATTCATAGCTCTGCTGTAGGGGGACACTCTGGAATGCAAGCCACATACATGAGAGCAAAAACTCATTTTTTCTGGCCTGGTATGAAGCAGGAGGTTTTTTCACTAGTCTCAACTTGTGATGTCTGTCAAAGACATAAGAGTGAACACACCCTCCCTGCTGGGTTGCTGCAACCATATACAAATCCTCGATCATGCTGGCAAAGCATATTAGCATGGATTTCATTGAAGGTTTGCCCAAAAGTAGTGGGGAAGGATGTCATCTTAGTAGTGGTGGATGATTCACTAAATATAGTCATTTTATACCCCTCCAACATCCCTATACTGACTTCTTTGTTGCCAAAGCCTTCATGCATCACATCTTTAGACTCCATGGCTTACCAGCTTCCATTGTTTCAGACAGGGATAAAGTCTTTACAAGCAATTTCTGGCAGGATTTATTCAAAAATTTGGGTACCAGCCTCAAGCTTAGCACTACTTACCACCCCCAGACTGATGGCCAGACTGAAAGGGTAAATTCTTGTCTTGAAAACTATCTCAGGTGCATGACTAGCCACCAACCCAAAAAATGGATGAATTGGTTGGACTTAGCTGAGTGGTGGTACAATACTAGCTACCACACTAGCTTGAAGATGTCTCCTTTCAAAGCTCTATATGGATATGAAGCTCCACATTTGGCTTTTCCATCTTTTGCTGGTACTTCTGTGGACTCTGTTGAAAAGTTTCTTAAACAGAGGGAGGGAATTCTACTTATGCTAAAGGACACACTCTCTAAAGCTCAAGATAGGATGAAGCATTTTGCTGACTCCAAAAGAACTGACAGAGTCTTTGCAGTTGGTGACATGGTCTATCTTAAGTTGCAACCCTATCGACAAGCTTCAGTGTCCCTCTGAAAGAACTTCAAACTCTCAGCTAAGTACTATGGCCCTTTCCCTGTCATTCAAAAAATTGGAGTTGTTGCTTACAAATTGCAGCTACCTGCTGAAGCTAGGATACATCCAGTATTTCATGTGTCACAGCTCAAGAAGAGAATTGGCTCTGTTCATACTCATGTGCCAGTACTTCCCTTCGTGGATCATGAAGGGCAGATAATCGTCACTCCCATTGCAGTATTGGACTCCAGACAAGTGCTCAGGGGAGATCACTCAGTTCCACAATTGCTTATCCACTGGTCCAACTCCACAGCTGAGGAAGCTACTTGGGAAGACTCAGCTAATATTGCTGCTCATTTTCCTTCCTTCAATCCTTGAGGTCAAGGATTTTCTTTATGGGAGGGGTATTGTCATATGACTGACTAATTGCTTATTACTTCTTAGGGGGGTGCTGTTAGTAATCCAAGGGGTGTAATAATCCGAGTGCCTAATCCTCTAGGATGCGGACAGATGTCCATCATCGGCTAGTCAATGTTATCCACACCTGAGTGGATTAGGGCATTTAAGATGTTAGAACCTGCTATTTTGAGCATCATGAAATTATTGAGTAAAGTTAGTTTTCTTCATTAGCTTCTTTTCTTCCTGGCTGATTTATAATCAGATCTCTCACTCACCCATTTCTGGAATTCTTCCCACAATTTGTTGTGGTAACACAACATCTGGTATTTTTGTATTCACATTTTGGTATGAGTTTCAGGTGTTGCAAGTGAGCGCAAGTCGAATGGCTCTCTGCTTATTGCAACCAGTGGAGGGCTAAACCAACAAAGAACAAGGGTAAGTGAAGCTTTTCCTTTTCCTTATCCTGCATCCGAATCCGTCATAAGTTTTGATGCCTAGTTTTATTAGCCACGAGGTGAGATTAGACCTGTTGTTAGGCAACATAGTTCGGTGACACATAATATCAGGAGAGAAGCCTAAGTTGAACGATTTATTGACCAAAATTTCAATATCAGTAGTTAGTATTTTATTGATGTATTAATAAGAAACGGGTGTCTTGCATAAGAAACGGCTCTAGATCCAAAATTCAGTTCTGAAATGAATGATTATCAGTAGTTAGTGATAGATAAGGCACCCAACTGGATCAAGTAAACAGTTACGTGTATGCTATATTTCTGAATTACGTTCGTAGCATCTCCTATTATCTCATGATTCGTACCTAGTCACTAGTCTACACACCTCTTCTCTCAAGTTTTTGAAATTCTCAGTGATTAGTTATCAACTTATGCCCATTACTCTATTACTATCATTTATTTGTCTATTTAGTCCAATGCAGGTTTATAACTGAGTGTATTTGTGGATCAATCAGATTTTCATTGTCAGCTTATACTTCTATTTTTATTAATTCCTTCTTGATAGACTATTAGATTTATAGAACACAATGATTATCAAGAACTAGTTCAATTAAAATTTTATCTCTTTTTCAATCAGAACATAGAGTTGGGTTCTGTTATTGCACAAGATCCTGGCATGGGTCTGCAGTATTTATGCATCTTAAAATTAATTAAATATATGCCTCATAGAAGATCCGTAATGAATGAATCATTGATACTGAGGTTTCTATGCCTGGGCAATTGCTTTTCTTCCTACTCAGTATTAGCTTTAGGTATTAAGTTGTTGTGTCTCGTCTTTTCTTTAATTTCTTTCGTTCTCTGAATTTGTTTCTTTTGGGTATTAAGAATGCTCGGTTAATTATCTTCTTACCCATGGTGATAGCATTCCTGAATTTTGGTGCCAATGGTTATTGAGATTTGACTGAATTCTTTTGTGTTGCAGGGTTGTTTGGTGATCTCGGAGCTTATTCCATCATCGTGGATGACGATTGAAGAACATGGAATTATGCCGGGATTTTGAAAAGAACAGAACTTTTGTTTCTTGAGACTACAATTGGCTTTGTGCCTAGCAGGATGCTTTTGTGATATATTTAGCCTCATAAAAGAGATCGTCACTAAGAACTTCCATGACAGGATTGAACTTGAGTAGCAATAACTTCGAATCTAAACCGCAAAACCTGATTTCAAAAGCCAAGGTTAGATATTAATATATAATCACGGTTGTTTTTTTTAAGGAAACACGGAAATATCAGGAAACCCGAGAAGATATAGAAGATATTGTTATTATAAATAGAGGCATCCTGTATTCCTGTGTAATACAGTTTCGCTTGGAGAAAAAAGAAAAAGAAGCAAAAACGAAAAAAATAGAAGAAGAAAATCGGTCTCGTAATTGAAAGGTAAGTTGCGAGATGTTGGGAAATAGATTAAGTCAATGGAGGTGCAGAGAAGAAGAAGAAGATATTGACTCGTTGTCCTCTCTTAGTGACGTTTATTCCGAAGATGAGCATATAGAGCAGCAATGCGAGTGCTGCGACAAGGGAGAAGAGTACTACAAATCTAGTGATAGTGAGTGCTGCGATAAGGGAGACTGTGAATATTGTGTGGAATCACGCCAAGATATGATCAAGAGCTTTAATATACAAATTCCAGACAAACAACAATGGATAGCTTCATGGCTGGAAAATAAAAGAGGTGATGCGAGGAGAAACATATCTAAAGAAAACAATTACTGCAAAATAAATGTGTATGGCTACTACAAGAAGAAAAAGGATGTTGGCGGATATGGAGTTATATTACGCGATCTAGGAGGAAGGCCAGTAAGTGCTTTTGCTTGGTCCTCTAAAGGAAGGGGGTCGTACCTTTACTACCTTTTAAAAGGACTTAGAAGGGGTTTGAAAATTGCTTCAGCTCATGGACTTGATAACAGGGTAAAAGTTGTTTGCAATTCGAATAGACTTCCTGTAATAGTTGATCTCATGTTCCATAGTCGAAGGTATTGTCTCCATCGTAAAAGACGCCTTTATGGTTACAAGAGAATAAAATTTTGCCAAGAATGTGCAAAGGCGTCATTTGATGATGTCAAAGGAAGAAGAAGTCATATCAAACAGTTAGTTGATATTGTCAAGGATATTAGGAGGATGGGTATGAAATTTGATGTTGATGCTCTCGAGAGATCTTTTAATGAAGCTGCATATTATCTGGCAAAGCATTTCAAGAACAAACGCGAGGTGCAACTTAGCGAGTTTCCTCCTGCACTTAGAGAAATTATTTGGGAAGACGCATATGGTGGTCAAATGATGTACTCCGAAATAGAATGGGTTCAGGCATATAGAGAACAGATCAGGAAAGATAATGCCTAATTTTGTGGAGTACTTTGTAAATCTTTCTTTATCAATGAAAAACTAAGTTTTTGGCAAGTCATACTCGTAACATTCTTCTTCTTTTTCGAAGCAAAAAAAAAAAAACACAAGGCCAAACGCAATGGTGAAGGATTTCCCTTACCGTGGCCGACTTCTTTGAACATGAACTCTCTTTGCTTGATTTTGTATCCTTCACATGTCCCTAAGATAAGTACAGGCAATTAGTATTACTGTGCAGTGTAAGCTGGATAAATCCATTTTTAGTTTACTAAAACTGCAGCACGAATATTTTCCTTTCATATAAAAGAAAACAGTTTTTACCCTTGAAAGATTTGATACCGCGCCTCTATGGGTATACCCATTGGCCATTTATTCACCGCCATTTGGTGTTGTTATGAGTTTTTCAATTGCTGGTTTCTTCTATACGGTAGAGAATCCTTTGCATTAGCTGTTATTCTTTAGGTTTAAGCTATGCTGGATATGACAATTTGTGCTATGAACACTGCCTTCATTGAGGCATCGGGGTTGACAATAATCTCAACATTCACCAAGGACATATTTAAAATACTAAATATAGTTTTCCACTGAGTTTAATTGTCAGGTCTTTGTATCAGTGTCGCAATCAGTAGGTGATAGTGTGGCATAGAGAAATGAGAGGAGAAGTTCTTGACTGTCACACTTCTCACATTGCTGTTAAGTTTGCCGAAATCCTCACCAAGATAGATAGGCGATCTGGAAAGGAGCTTGAGAAGGAGCCTAAGTTCTTGAAGAATGGTGATGCTGGTATTGTTAAGATGTTTCCAACCAAGCCCATGGTTGTGGAGACCTTCTCTCAGTACCCACCTCTTGGACGTTTTGCTGTTAGGGACATGAGGCAGATAGTTGCTGTTGGTGTTATCAAGGAAGTTGAGAAAAAGGACCCAACAGGAGCCAAGGTTACCAAATCTGCTGTCAAAAAGAAATGAAGTGTGCGCTTGGGTAGAGGGGTGATGTTGAGAACAGTCGTAGGAAGGAAGTGTTTTTTTTCCATTAGTAGGAGTATGTTTTTATACAATCATTGTTTGTGGTCTGCTTTGATCTGTTGTCATTGCAGTCTTCTCACTTGTTTTGTCTTCGTTTTGTCAGGCATTCAATTGCAAACTTGGGTGCTTGACAGGCGGTGGCAAGATGTTTAGGGTTTCAGTTTAAGTGTCTTTTAGAACATATTAAAAGTTTAAGTGTTTAGGATATGGAGTTATATTACGTGATCTAGGAGGAAGGCCAGTAAGTGCTTTTGCTTGGTCCAAGGAAGGGGGTCATACCTTTACTACATTCTTTAGAGTGATTTCTATGCTTGACCCCTTGGGACATAATTCTGAGTCATGAGTGACTTCCCTCGGTAGATTCTTCTCAATCGTTTCCCAGAAATTGACCACATTTGAAGGTCTTGCGAATTAAAAACAAAGTTGAGGTCACCATTAGAAAGTGTCGTTTACTCAGTAGGTATTTTGTATTCAAATTGGTCCTGTACATTACCCAAAATCAGGTTGTTGGTTGACACTTGTATGCCTTTGACGTATAAGTGAAAGATACATGTCTTTGAACCTGAGACTTCTGCTACCCAGTTAATTTTTCTTGCCCACTTTTTTGTTTGCTGATTTCGTTACCATCATTGTATTTGCAATCTTCAGTGCTCAATGGCCATTTATGATGTGCAACAGCTTGTATGAGCTGATGTCTCCACTGTTGCACTTGGATTATGCGTCGTCAACCTCTTAGTGCACAACAACGATAACGTCACTAGTATTGTCTTGGGTTTCATTGGTCGAACTTTTCAACAAAGAACAAGTTTTGATTTGTAATTAAAGAATATTTAAATTTCGAATAACACTTCATATTACCCAACTTGGATACAAATTTTAAAACGGAAAATGGGTCATTTGTCCAAGAAAATTTAAAACACGGTTCAAATAGACGAGTAAAAAATTTTATGGGTGAAATGGACAAAAAAAAATAGCAAGGATGAAACTGGATTCATCCTGGCTTAAACTTAAAAAATAGCAAGGATGAAACTGGATGCATCCTGTGTAAAATAAAAATAAGAAAAAATATTTGAAAATGGACAGGATGAAACTGGTCACATCCTGCCTATTTTTAGATTTTTGGTCATTTAAAAAATATTTCATTGGTCGAACTTTTTAACAAAGAACAAGTTTTGATTTGTAAAAGTTTGGTTCTATTCAGACAAAAGCCGAAACAGTATTTCTTTTAAGTATAATAAATGCTTTGTAAAGAACACGTCTATTCTTTATCCATTATTGACTATTGCATGAATAACTTGATCGATCCATGTTCGATCTACATTCGTTGCCTTCGATATTCTTCATTATTCGATGACGGCTCGATTACATCATCTGCAAAACGGACTTTCTTCTTTTGTTCAACTTTCGAACCCTTGTGTATCCTAAGAATGCCATGAGTCGATTGGAATGGAGAGTGTGAGCAAGCGTTAGCCATCCTTCCAACTCCTGTTAATTAAACAATCAAGAAAGCAAAAGAACTTCAACAAAACAAGGAATAGATATCATAGAAACTTACCAGCATTCAACGCTGCCTCGAACCCGGGTCACCCGCGTGACAGGCGGGAATACTTACCACTATACTACAACGACCTTGTTGTGTTAGAGGCACCTTGTAGGTGATGGCAATCATACAATGAATTTGAACCTTGGATATACTTGGAGTTGCATCTGCAGACTAGTTTGTTAAGACAACCAAAGATATTGTTTGGCCTTCTAGTTAGATAGGATTTTAAGGGTTAAGGTGTTTCTGAGATATGCTAATGGGTTTTTGACAATGTGCGTTCAGGGAGTCTATAACACTGTAAACATGAGTGGTAATCTTTAAATAATACTCATTTTCTTAATCATATAACTTAGTAGGTAACTAATCGTGTTCATTATAATTTTATCAATGACAATATGAACATCACAACTTTTAGTTAAAGATTGGTTTCAGGAAATTCAAAGTGCTCAGCTCATTACAACTATCATAACTTAGTCTTAAACATGTTTAAATTTTTATGTTGAATTGGACGTCAATTCCTAGTGTTAGCATGTTCTACAGCATAATCAACACTTTAATGATATTTTATTAAAATTTCAATTTCCTTCGACATCCCTTTCTTCAGAATGTTGATGTACTCTATTTATTAAATATAGCTATGCCAATTTCATGGATTAGAGACGATTATCTTTGACAAGGCTAATAAGGTACGTTAAACATTTAAATAAAATCAATTTATAGGGAAACAATCAATAAAATTTTCTAGTCACACGTAATTTATATCAGGGAATTACACCGCTTTCGTGATAAACAAAGAAAATGTGAATTAAACATGATATAAAAATGAAAAACTTCCACCTAATATGTTTATAATGATATTGCCTTTAAGTAAATTAATGTAACTTTTCTTATCTAACACTTGTTTGTTCCGAGCCATGTGAGAGGAATTCACTGTTAAAAATTGAACTTTATATTTATTTTCGTTTGATTTTCATAAAACAACTAGTGTTGAAATTGTGAGATAGTGTGAGAATAAAAATGTCAATGGATCTTTTCCCGTGCATACTAAAGATTTCTGTAATGTTATAATTGTATTAAGTTCCACCAATAAATAGTAGTGATCCCAAAAAGATGTATATGTTTGATTAGTTTTTTTTTTTCGATAAAAAGAATAGATTGATAAAAGAAAGGTCCAAAAGACATGCAAAACCAAAGAAATAAAATTGCAGTTGTTGGATGAAAGTAACATAGCGGAAAAATCTTCTAACCATCGAGGATGTTGGTAGCATCTTAAAAAAAAAAGTTAGTACAATGAAAATCAATAGGTGTAGTAATATCATGCATGTAAAAAATCAAATCATATTGCTTAAATACAATGTCTAGTAGATTGTGGTTTTTTTTCAACGGTCAAAAAGGAAATTCATTGGGGAAAAAGGTACTTAGAAGGGGTACCTCATTCCAATTAGTACAACCGAAGAATAATAAGAAAACCGAAAAGGAATTCGTCTAACCAAGAAAGCAAAGAAGAACACATAATAATATCACTTAACCTCTTGTGAAGCAATCACAATATTTGTCTTTAGGCATAAGATCCTTGTGTTTGATTCGTGCAAAAAAAAGTATTTGATATCTTGAATGAGACTTACCAAAGTTTTCTTTTTGTAATTAAAATTCCTGCATTTCGCTCTTTTTGTATGCACCACTGCACGGCATTGTAACTGAGATGTTATTCCATATTCGACTAAGTCTTCATCTTCCCAGTCAAACTTCCAAATCTTTATGGAAGTAGTGGTGTTTGAATCATGAGTCAATGGCCGCTCGAAGAAGTCTCCAACAATCATAGAACAAGTTCAAGATCGGTGTATCATCTTTCTCACAAAAATGATGTACATTGTAGACATCCATACCCATTCTTCATATCTTATCTATGGTCATTATCTTATCATGAGACCGAAGCCAAAGAAACAAGTTGATTTTATAAGGGTACTCACGACTCCAAACAACATCGGTTAACCTTGATCTCATTCATCTCTAATTCCACACTTAACCGTATAATTTCCATGATTACTTCCCTACCAAATTCGACTATTCATAGAAGCTTCTTGTATAGAGATAGGAAAAAAAAATGGTTTGATATTGGTAAAACATTACTAGAAAGTATCTTTCCCTATACATAGACATCCACCTTATATCACCTTCCCTGAATTCATACATACTAGCCACCACAAAGCACTTTACTTTTGATGCTTCATAAGCCAACGGAAACTTATCACATAATTTTCCATCACCAAGCAAAACATCTTCCCAAAATCCAGTTTCATTACCCCATCCATTGAATCTTATATTTTTATTGAAATCTGCATGCTCATAATAAATAATAAACCACAAGCTCCTTTTAACTATCATAATCATTAGTCTTTAAGATGATGAAAAACTTTTGTACTGAATTAGACTTCTATTTTGGAAAATCAAATAGAATGATATCTTAATTAGGTTGATGGTCTGTTGAGTGATAATTAAGCTCTAATGATGTTCTTACCGTGATAAAGACCCTTAACTATCAACCAGTGATAAAAATTAATAAATCTTGGCGGTTTAGCTGGTAACCCGCGAGTTGACCCTTGCCCGGCTTGTTTGCAGTTAGGACCATATATGCAAACCCTAATCTGGGATGTTTAGCCAACATACCAAGTCGGTCCGGGTTTAAACAAGTTAGGTTAGGGTCAACTAGCAAGTCAGGTTACATATTGACAACACATAACAAAGTTCCTATTTATATGTATGTATATATATATATATAAATCGTAGTGAATATGATTAAATAAACCCGCAGAATTTGGAAAGAAGTTTAGAAAAAGGAAACCCTAACCAGGATCAATATAACGTTCTATTTTTCCACCGCCATCACCTTCTCTAATAACGATTCCAAGATTTAAACGACGAAGAAGATTTTCACGTTTTCTTGGACGATACCTATAATTTGTATCAGTACTTAGCATATTCATTTTATCGGATAGAAGGTATACTATTGGGGATTCAATATGTGTGGATGGGGATGGATTTTAGATATCTTCTACAAACACAGATTCACAGAATGACAAAAACCAAAATTATTTCTAACAAATTTACTACACCTATAACACCAATATGAGAAACATTGATCACAAATCCTTCACAAATTTCACTTCACAGAAACCATAACTCTGATCAGAGCGTAGTCACCAGTTATGCATGATCTCTTCAAGGAATATTACTGATATTTTGGTAAAATTTCAATTTCCTCTAACATTTCATTCTTCATAATGTTGATGTACTCGATTTGTAGTTTTCCTAATTTCATGCACCAGAGAAGATTACCTTTGCCAGAGCTATTTTATGAAAACATTCAAATAAATTCAATTTATAGGAAACAATCATTAGAACTTCTTAGTCATACATAATTTATTTTAGGGCATTATATCCTTTCCAAACAAAAAAATATGAATCAGACATGATATAGTGATGAAAAAAGTTCCACTTGATATGTTTATATTGACATTGCATTTCTGTAGATTACTGTAATTTTGTTTATTTAACATTTATATTGTTCCTGAGCCATGTGAGAAGAATATACCATTAAAAAAAAGAGTTTTGAATTTATTATCGTTTGCATTTTGTAAAACAAAATCAGTGTCAAAATTGTAAGATAGTGTGAGAATAATGATGTCACTGGATCTTTCCCTACACATAATATAGATTTCTGTAATTTTATAATTTTATTAAGTTGAACGAATAATTAGTAGCGATCCCAAAAAGTTGTACATATTTAATTAACTTCTTTATTGATAAAAGGAACAAATTGATCAAAAAAATCCAAAGGGATCGTACTACCATGGAATATAAACCATAGTTCAATTGATGGAAGAAACCAACAAATCGATGGTCGAAACTATAAACTTTTACAATTGCGAAAAAATATTTTCGCCAACGAAGATGTTGGTAGCATCTTAAAAAATATGGTACAATGAAAACAAAGTATCATCATACTAGTGAAAAGCCAAACCATATTTGTTGAATACAATGTCTTACAGATGCTTTTTAAAGGTTGAAAAGAAAATTCATTGAAAAAGAAAGGTACTTAAGAGGGGTACTTCGTCCCAATGAATACAACCGAAGAAAGATAAGAAAACCGAAAGGGAAATCATCTAACCAAGAAAGCAAACAAGACACACAATAAAATCACGGAAACTGGTATAAGGAATCACATAAAACAACAATAATTTTTTTCCTTAGCTTGCGGCAAAAAAAAAAAGAGCTTATAATTCGATTCTTAAGTGGGACTTACCAGATTTTTATTATCATTATTATTATTGAAGATTCTTGCATTTCGCTATTTCTATATGCACCACTGCACATATTGCAACTAGAATGTTATTCCATATTAGATCGATTTTTTCATCCCCCAATCAAACTTCCAAGTTTTTGTAGAAATAGTGATATTCGAGGCATAAGTCTATCGAAAACGGCACCTGGTTGGTTGTCAGCCAAGAAAAATTATTTTCAAGCTCTCTACCAAACAATTATGGATTAGAGTATATTAATATGAACAAGTCTGTTCCTCGGGGAGATATGGGTTATCAAATACTTTTGATTACTTATGTAAACTGGGGGTTTAATTGTGATTATAACAAAGTTATAGTTATACTGAAACAAGTAAATTAATACGAATATCAGATGTAAAGAATGCAAGTTAGAGGTTTCAACTTCCATCTTCCAACGTGTTACCAACTGAAACATGCTCAACATAATTCTGTCTTAGTGTTAATAACCCTAAGGCTTACTCCAGGAAAACTCTTTTATCATCAAAGGCGCAAGAGTTATTCCTTAAATACTTTTCATTAAATAACTTGGCGCAAAAGCCACTCAAGTTTAACCCAATGAAAGCAATGGTTTTTGTGAGTTAAGGTTACTCTAAGTCATCTGGTGCAAGAGTCACGTGGATTTAATCTAGGTCACGCTTATACACAAAATTGCATGGCAACATCTCGTCGTTAACAACTATGTATGCTACTTGTAACAAGGATCTTTCAAAAATTTTGGATCTCAAAACCTAGTTTAGTTATAGATATCAATACATGCTCATCTACTTCACGACTTAAACAAACAACCTATATATCAATCATACAAACGTTATTAATCAAAGAATATAAGCGATACTAAGAGATTATGAATGAATAAATATGCTTTAATTGATAAATATGTCTTTAGATTTAAGACTACATCTCTAACAAATAAGAAATGTTTAGTTACTCATGGATTTTTCAAAATCAATGAAAAATATGAATGAAATCATGTAAAGCAAACTTTAGAAATTGTGATGACCAACGACAACTTCTAGCCCTATCTTATTATTCTCTTTCTCCTATGTAATTGTATGTCTTTTATGAGTCTTGAGGGTCTTCTTATATATCTTCCACGAAATATAGGTATTAGAATCTATCTGTAACCGGGTTTCCTCAATTTGGAAGTCAAAACGCGTCAAAAGGGTCCCTATGAATTATATACGATTGGCATGGTCCATCTCCAATGAACCGTATCGATTTTATACCAAAATAGGCCATAACTTCCGTGTAAAAACCTAACTATATTTGGGAAAACCCAACCGTAATTGGTTCTGAAACCTAATTTTTTCTACTGTTTCGATCATTCTAACCATTTCAAACGTAATTGCTTTGTTTGATTAGCACCCCTTCTATCAATACGCTTCACCTGTATCTTTAATAGAAAAATCAATCGACGATTATAATTTTTCAAATCGCTGATTGATCGAAGACGATGAAATGAATTTTGATTAAAAAAATAGAAAGAAGGGTTAATGAATGAGAGGAAGTTAAGAAGAAAAAAGGAACCGATTTTTGAATTAAAATTAGGTTTAGATTTTAGTTTTTAACTTTTTATTTTAGTTGAAGGAAATTTTACATGATTGTTAAAGGTTGTTACCGCATTTGCTAGGGGAGGATACCAATCCATGTAGGACAAAGTAATCTCAGCCGTTGGGTTTTAGATTGGTACCCGCCCCTAGCAGAAGTGGTATCGGCCTTTAGCAATCGTGGAATTTTAGAGATTTGGTAGCGAATCGAAAACCATAAGAGTACTCCTATCCAAATGAGCCCATTCATTGGATTGTGAAGCCCATTAAAAAGTCTTCGACTCAAAATTTTCAAACGTCCCAAGGTCAACAACATCTTTAGTGGGGAAAAAATACTACGACAAACAAGATTTTGTCAAAGAATCCATGATTTATAAGGATTGATACCAGCTCTACTAGGGGCTGATACCAGTCCATATAAGACAAAACGATCCTAGCGATCCTGACCATGGGATCGATGGACTGGTATCAACCCCTAGTAGAGCTGGGATCAGCCTTTATAAATCATGAAAGAACCAGTATAGTGTGGCTCTCTAAAATTGAAAGGTTTGACTTATGAAAAAAAAAAAACGGTTGTGCTAGACATACCGTAATTTTTTTCACGATAAAATCACCGAGTGAGAGAAACCCCTGGAACCCACCACGAAAACAAAATAGGGCTGGTTTTTTATTTGCTGTGGGTCCCAGAATTTTTGTGCCACGCGGTGAGATCCACGGGATGAGATCCAAGACTTATTCAAAAAAAATCTCTGAAATTGAAAGGGCAAAAACAGTCAGCATGACACGTAATCTAACATTTGTTTCGAAAGGGAAAATCGGAAACTTCTAGTTTCAAACGGTTTTGGCTTCCAATGGTTTAAAATAGTTCCATTCGCATTATCATTCCTTGGAACGATCTTCTCAAATTTTCTTCTTGTTTTTATTTCTCGCTTTTTCTTTCCTTTTTGCTTACCCGTTCCTTTTCTTTTTCCCTTGTTCTACACTGATATGGATTTCATCTATTCTGCCTGTATCAGGAAGTGTGGCTTTTGTTGCTCTACAAGCTCATAAGCGTCTTCTCTCTGATTTCATGAAAAAAGTTGAATTACAATTAGGAAGCAATAGTGCTGGTAAGTTTATATCCAACAATTAATTATTTTTTTTCTTTTCTTTAGAATGTGAAATTTGATTCTTGACATTGTTGTGTTTTCTTGATTATTTAACAGGAGTTGGAAGAGTCGCTATCGCTTGCTCACACTCTCCGATCCAATCGAAAACTCAGAGCGTTCTTAAGATGGCCGAGGGTTTGGAAGTTCAACAAAAGAAGAAAGTCCGTTTTGCAGATGATGTAATCGAGCCGTCATCGAATAATAAAGAATATCGATCTAGACTTTACATCGATAGATCAAGTTCTTCTTCGTGCAATAGTCGATGCCAATTGATAAATACCTGATGAAGAATCCGAAAATAAAATACCAGAGAAATCGACGTGCTCTTTTAAAGGAATTATTGTAGTCTAAGATACTCATAGGGAATACTGTTTCAGCTATTGTCTAATGCTCTTGTGGAACAAACTCTTTTAAATTTGTACATATCCATGTTAATATTCTTTAGCCACTATCAATATATTCTTTAGTTACTTTCAGTACACTGTACTCACAGATATTTCCAAATTCGACTGCTTCCGTCAGAGACGTGTAGTGATCCTTATCAATATCTTTGTGAACTTGTTCAAAAGTTCAACCAGTGAATCTGGAAATATTTCTAGTGACGTTATTTTCTTGTGCATAATTTCCTTGGCCTTGATTTCCACATCAATTACTTATCGCCAGCACCACCAAGAATGATTGCAGTTGTTGATGCAGTGAATCCAAGTGGAACAGTGGAGACATCAGACGACCAAGAATGGCCATTGTGGCACTGAAGATTCCAAATACAATCATGGTCATTACAATAACGGAATCAGAAAACAAAAAAGTGGACAAGAAAAATTAATTGGGAACAGAAGTTTCAGGTTCAAAAGGCATGTATCTTTCACTTATATGTCAAATGCAAACAAGTGCCAACAAACAACCTGCTTTTGAGTAATGTACATGACTAATTTAAATACAAGCTTGAGGCCCAAAATTATAGCTTTGCTGTGAGCAAAGATGTTTGTCTAGCTTTAACACCGATCAAGATCAACCCCAAATACTTAGTGTGTCAACGACACTTTCTAATTCTGACCTCAACTTTGTTTTTATTTTAGAAGTCTCAAAATCATTCACTTCGCAAGACCTTCAAATGTGGTCAATTTCTGGGTAACCATTCTGAGGAAAGTCACTCATGACTCAGAATTATGTCCTAAGGGGTCAACATAGAATTATGTCATTGCAAGATACCCCTACAACAGGTTACAGTACGATCAAGAAAACGATATTATATAAGATCTGAACATCATATGGTCTTACAAATTTCAAATAAGTCATACCACTCGTAGCATTACTATAAGGAGATAAGATGAGACTGTTTCTTATTAGCTTGGTCATTACGAAGGAGACTGTTTAGGATACAACTAAACCATTCAAACCTAGGAGTCTAAATCGACCTCACAAGTTTCAACCATGTAGTGTCCTTAATAGTTTCCAAATGCAGAGATGATTCTGTTATCTTAAGGCCTAGTTGAGCTAAAAGAGGAGATTCACCAAAAGAATGCCACTAAAAACACAACTGCTGACCATTCACTCGGTTCTTCCTTCCTACTTAGATAGTATACATTCTTTACAATAAAGAATAGGAGTCCTTGGACCATATTGTATGGAATTGCCTACTGAAATCACTAGCTTACATTTTTCGGAGAACAAGTATAAGGGAACTGATACTACGCATTCAACGATTACCCGGTACCCTTTCTTTGATATCATTTACACAACAAATGAGTGATGGAAAACATACTATCTATGCACAAAACCAGACACTAGGTAGAAACAAAGTAAAATGGTCGTTTATAACATAGTATAATTCTAATTACACTTCCTTTACACTCCTTTTGCAACGATGCTACACACACCGTGAGCTGGGCACCGTGGGTTATCCCGCGTGACCCAGTCACGGTGGGTCCCACCAGGAATTTTGCAGGGGCGGTTTATTAGGGCTGGGTGGGACCCACCGTGACTGGGTCACGCGGGATAACCCACGGTGCCCAGCTCACGGTGAATTAAGCATTGTGCTCCTTTTGTAATTAGTCTGACATGTGTCCGGATACTAGGTAGACACAACCGCTGACCATTCAATCAGTTCTTTATTCCTATTTTGACAGTATATGTCTACTGAAATTATTTAATGTAAATTTTCAATCTCCGCATGCCCTGTGACCAAATGTCTGTCCTAGTGACTGAAATCAGTGAAATGGTATAAATCGTTTCCGCCACATATAAAGTTTATCTCTGCAAATAGCATATCATGAAAGCGTTGTACAGAACCTATAGACTAAAAATCAACAATTTATCATACCTATAAAAAAAAATTAAAAAATTTATATAGTTTCAACCAAACCAACGAATACAAGCTAGGGAAATTTCCTAGGAATTCAATACTACGTCTCTCTTTCCCTCTTCATCCTTCTTACTTGTTTCAACTTTCAACATAACGACTAGCAAAAAAAAGTCAACGTAATACATCAAATTTAATAATGCACTGCAAAAATATAGTAGTAGTAGTCTAGCTTATACTTATTCAGATCAGTACCTCCTAACCATCAAGGACTAATTCCATCCTGATAAACTGATACAGAATGACTTGTTCTGTGAATCGAAAAAAACTCATATAGCTTGCGCATGCTAAACTAAAAAATAAATAAAGAGCCAGCCAAAGTTATCATACTTGGTAGAAGCTGTTTCACCAAAAATTCCATAATCCCAACACCACAAAACGCTTGTGTTATACCAGTGGTAATGAATATAATAACCATTCAAACCTGGGAGTCTAAATCTACCTCACAAGTCTCAACTATATATGCAAAGATGATTGTGTATAAAGCCTGGTTGAGCTCAAAGGAAAGATTCACCATAAGAATGCAACTAAAAACACCATTGCGGACTATTCACTCAGTTCTTCGTTCCTACTGAATCACTAGCTTACTTAGAAACTGATGTGACACAAATAAAGAAAGGTTTAAGCACACCGGTTACCCAGTACCCTTTCTTTGATATCATGAACACAGTAATCAATGATGGGAACATAGTGTTCATGCGCGAAACCAAATACCAAAACGACCCTCTATGTTACTGCCAAACAAAAGCATGTATGTAATAAAGTTTTTACTCATTCAAGTCGGTAGATCATTTACACAGTTATGACAAACACTGATTTTAATCATTCCTACACCAATTACTACCAAAATTCTACTAAGTTTTTCAATATTAATGAAACCCAAGTGACAAAAGACATACCTTAAAACCCACCAGGGGGAATTAGTGAAAAGACGGATATCTTTAGTAGGAGGTTGATGAAGCATTCTCCATTTGTTAGGCATCGCAAAACGTTTCCCTTTGGTGCCACCACCAAGAATGATTGCAGCTGTTGATGCAGCAGTTGATGCAGCAATCCCAAGCGCACATCATAAATGGCCATTGTAGCACTGGAAATTGCAAACAAAATCATGGTCATTAGACATTATAATAACTAAATTACAAAACAAAGAAATGGATACAAAAAAAAAACGAAGAAAGAAATTATATAGTTTCAACCATACCAGAGAATACAAGCTAGTGAAATTGCCTAAGAACTCAATTCTATGTCTTTCTTTCTCTCTCCTTAATCCTTCTTACTAGTTTCAGCATGACGACTACCAAAAAAAAAATGTAATGCAGCAAATCTAATGCACAAATTCCTGCGACAATATAGTAGTAGTACTACTATAACTTATTCTTATTCAGGTCACGAAATCCTTACCATCCAGGACTACTTCCATCCTGATCACCTGATGCAGAATGACTTGTCTGTGAATCGAGAAAACTAACATAACTTGCACATGCTAAACTAAGAAAAAATGAAGAACCAACCAAAGTTGTCATACTTGGTGGAAACCCAACACCCGTAAACACTTGTGCCATACCTGATAATACATATTGTCAAATAAGTCAGGAGAATGACATTGGTGCAATAAATGGGTATAACAACCATTCACACCTGGGAGTCTAAATCTACCTCTCAAGCTCAACCATATACTATCCTTAATAGATTGTGTTATCTAAGGCCAAGTTGAGCTAAAAAGAGATATTCACCAAAAGAATGCAACTAAAAACACAACTGTTGACCATTCACTCAGTTCTTCCTTCCTACTTCGACGGTATATGCCTACTGAAATCACTAGCTTGAAAATGTGTAAAGAAACTGACATGACAGAAAGCTAAAAAGGTCATAGCACACCATCTACCCAGTACCCTTTCTTAGATATCATTGTGAAACAATAAGATGCTATATTCAATCAGTGATGGCAAACGAAACCAAATACTACGTAGCAAGAGATTAAAATGTTCTTTTTATGTGACTGTGAAACACAAACATGTACAATAGAGTTTTCACTCATTCAAGTCCTCCATGGTATATCATTTAAACAGTAATGACCAATTTAAATTCTATTCATTCAAATCCAATTACTACCCAGTTTTTTCCAAATTTTCTAGAAGAATGAAACCAAAGTGACAAAAGACATACCTTAAAGACCCACCAGGGGAATTAGAGAAAAGACAGAAATCTTTAGTGGGATCTTGAGGATCCAGCAATAGCAATTGACTGATAATGGCATCATCAATTTGATTACCCAAAATCACAATTCTTTCTCTCAATGACAAACCCGTTGGGTCTGCTTCTAGCTGGAGCTTGAGACATAGTAATTGAAGATGAAAAAATTGGACTGTAGGAAGTCTATTACATCAAACCCTATCCCTGTAATTTTCAACATTTTTTGAAATATTTGAGGGGTTCAGATTATAGAAGAAGATATATGAGACTGGATCAGAGAAAATTAGGTATTTTAGGAGAAGAAGCGTGAGAGTGAGTTCATGGTGAAGTCTTCGCGCAAACAAGAGACACAGAAAGAATCAGCCGTGCGGTTCATAGTTATCTACACCATGTTTGGAAGAAGCGTTTATGGGGCAGCAGAAGTCAATCCCACCGTTTTGGTTTGGATAAGTAAAAAAATCGACTGTTTGTGAAGCATAATATTTCTGTTTCTGACTTCTGCTTCTGACATCCATACGCAATTAAAAAAACAGAAGTTAAAAAGCAGCTTTTGGTGTGACATCCAAACAGGCTATAGGTAAAAAAGTTTTGCTACACCAAAAGTTATCTTCACTCTTACTTATTGAAGTTAGAGGATCCACGGATAGTCTTACTAGGAGGATTCAATCGTATGGATATGTAAATTTAGGATTTCAAATCGGAAGTAATCGCGAATTTTTCGCACCTTTTTTAACCGATATGATGAATAACTTTAATATTGAGCTGGTCGAACTCATATTTTCACGGATAGAGTTAGCAAACATTCGCTTTGAAGCTTGCCCCGTCTAAGCCAAGGAACTTATTTCGAAGAGTCCTGACAAATGATGATTTAGACGAGATTTGGCATTTTTAAACCACGAAACGAGAAATTTCCAAACGAACAATTTCAATTTCTTATTTTACTATGTTCGTGTTGTAACAGAGATATAAGTGATATATTGATATTCATATGGGTATGGGTTGAACGATAAATTGGATCGGATTCTGCAGTTTTTTCCTAACTCGTAATCGCAACGACCCAATTGCAAGGACGGAGCTCTACCAACTTTGAACCCAAGAAATCATTTTCCTTTGTTTCAAATCGAATTTTAAATGCGTTGAGTCTTACGAGAAGAAAAAACCGCAAAATCCGATGCAATTTATCGTAATTACAACCCGTCTTTGCTCAATGGGTACAAAACACTCACGCTTTAGCACCTGGTGCAACAGCTCCTGGTGCAACATCAACAAGCACTAGTTTGAGCTCCTGGTGCAAAAACAACAAGCACCAGCTTGACTTGGGGGTGGTAGTCAAAAGAGATTTCAAATTACTTCCACAGAGTTTCTAAATTTATTATTAGTATTAGTAGCCAACAGGGTTTGAACCACTGACCTCAAAGTTATACAGTTGACAAATTTGGAAAAAATAAAACGGAAAATACTCGCATCGAAACTTAGTTTTTGTGTGTTTAAGCTAAGCAATGTCCCACCCCCATAATGAGTTGTACCTTTGTGCGAGTTTCGCTTAGCTTAAATTAACTATAATCAAGGGAATTTCCACTGCGAAGGTAGGGGTTCAAACCCCGTAATTGCTAGAAATAACTCCTTATAAGGAGTTAATCATGTATCCCAAGACCACTCTTCCAAACTATCAACAAAAAAAAGGGAAATGCACAACCATTGTGCTTGACCTTAGGTTTCGAAGCCAAATGTATGATTTCCTCTTTTGTCCAACTTTAGTTCTTTGTCCATTTTAGGTATTCCTGCATTTCTCTCGAATAATTCAAAGTATTAATATATGAGGTCATAAGTCGTCTGTCTCCACATTTGGTGTCTCTTATTGTTCCACCAGTATAAAATCGACATGTATTCATGTATATTTACTTTTAAATACCAAAACCTAAACGGTTAAGAAATTGAATTGATAAAGGAAAAATATCTAAAAACATTAAGATAAAATCCTCACCCCGAGCTTATTTTGAGCTTATTTTCTAGACAAAACAACATATGTATACCTTTGTGTGTGTTTTTTTTTTCTTGATTATGTTCACCTTAAGCTCTATAAAGTAGCTACGGATAGAGTGTCAAATTTCGTAAGAATATGGAGATGAATGAGTGATAGCTGAACGATACGCCCATAAGTATTTTTCAATCCATATAGTGAAGATTTCCCAACATTGTTTTGAATGAGCTTTTGGTTGAGGTCAGGGGAAATGAGTCTTACTTCCATAATAATACCAATTTTAATATATTTTGATAAACTCTTTAAAAAAAAATAGTAAGAATGTTCCAAACTGTAGATTATTATATTTTGTTCATAAGATAGATATGTATACTGCAGATTTTACAACACTCATTCGAATTAGTGTTTGATTAAGTTTGGGGGAAATATTCTTACTCCCGTAGTAGCGTTAATAGAGCACTGTTCGGTCAAACTCACAAGTTTTGGTATGTTAAACTTGTTGTCAAATTTAGTTGATCAAAACTGCATCTTTATTTATAATCTATTAAGGTCAGTTTTAGACTTGGAATAGAGCATGGTAGTTGAGTATCAGAATTCATCAACCGAACTTGAAGGTTGAAGACTGAACAACAACGCAGATATCTACAACTACAAAGGTATGTGAAGACGGACCATCCTCATATTATCTACCATTCTATCTATTGAAAATTATCCCATGACTTTAGTATTTTGATGAGCATTGCAAAGAATAATTCAAGCAATATATAACTTATCGCTTAATAGGTTGAGAGCAATTTATTTTTCAAACAATCACAATTGTGTATAGAGATTATAAAGAGTCATCAAGTTAGTTTTATGTTCACAAATTATTTTTGAAAAAGCGGGGGTCTAACAACCACACCCAATATTTCGTTCACCAATCTGAATAGACAAACTCCAATATACTTTCAAGAGAATCAACCAGACAGTCAGACTCAATCTATAGAAAAGTATATCAAAGAGGTTATATCTCAATTCCTCAATTCAATCTGCAATCAGCAAATAGGAATTTACGAGCCCGATTGAATAAGAGAAATAACTTGGACGGTATCACAAACCAATATCCAAGTGTCAATCAATTCGATCAACAACCCAAAGGTCGGATTCAAGAATTGATTGAACTTAACGCGCAACCTGTGATATTTCTATTATATAACAAAATATAATGCAAAAAAAATGTAACACAGACACCAGAATTTTGTTAACAAGTAACACCGCAAATGCAGAAAAATCCCAGGACCTAGTCCATCTTTAAACACCACACTGTATTAAGCCGCTACAGACAGTAGCCTACTACCAATGAACTTCGGACTGGAATGTAGTTGAGCCCTAATCAATCTCACACCGATCAAGGTACTGTTGCGCTCCTTACGTATCTGAACCCCAGTAGGATTCTACGCACTTGATTCCCTTATATGATCTCACCCACAACCAAGAGTTGCTATGACCCAAAGGCGAAGACTTGATAAACAAATTTGTCTCACACAGAAAAGTCTATTGGAATAGATAAATCTGTCTCCCACAGAAATATCTACGAGTTTTGTTTCGTCTTTTGATAAATCAAGGTGCACATGAACCAATTGATAAACCGGACTTATATTCGCGAAGAACAACCTAGTATTATCAATCACCTCAAAATAATCTTAATTCGTATGGAAGCGAAACAAGATATTATGGAATCACAAACGATGATACGAAGATGTTTGTGACTATACTTTTAATCTTACCTATCAGAGATAAATCTCAAGTCAATCTTATCAAAGATAATACTCAATCACTATAGAAGAAGTAAGATCAAAACACGCAACTACAGAGAAAATTATTGGGTCTGGCTTCACAATCCCAATGAAGTCTTTAAGTCGTTAACCTACATGGTTTCGTGAACAACCTAAGGTTAAAGGAGAACCGACTCTAGCCGCAACTAGTATCACACCGGAGGTATGTGGATTAGGTTTTCCAGTTGCTAGAGTTCTCCCTTATATAGTTTTAAAATTAGGATTTACAATCTAAGTTACCTTGGTAACAAAGCATTCAATATTCACCTTTTGATGAAAATCTGATTAGATTCAAGCTAATATCTTTCAACTGTTAGATCTAACTTAGCTTGTTATACACAAATGAAATGTACCTTTATTTAGGTTTGAGTAACCGTACCTAAACGTGTACACTAGGTTGGCTCAACAGTAGTTAACCGAATTTAGCTATATGAACACTCTCATATCAACCTTATTCATCTTAACCACAACTAGTTCAAATGACTCAAATGAAACTAGTTATAGAGTTGTAAAATTGTTATATTCTCATATAAGTATACCAGAACACAATTGAAGCAAACTCGGTTTGATTCACTCGAATCAATTCATGAACATTATAGCCACGGTTTGCAAAGAATGCATTCCTTAATATATAAATGTATAAGTTCATGAAAAAATCGATTTTAGAACTTTAACCACTTATGTATGCAAACGTGTACGCATACTTAGAGTAGCCGGTCTGAGATTGGGTTCGCCAGAATGCAAACGGGTACGCATACTTCCAACCACAGTAGAATTTCTGGACCGAAACCCTTCGCCAGTACGCGTACGGGTATGTGTACTTAGGTACTCATAATTTCACAACTAACATGTACGCATATTATAGTTCCGGTCATGGATCACATACATGCAAGAATGCATACTATGTTCATAATCCAATGATGGTTAAGTGTTCTAAACTCTATTGCAATCATTGAAACTTTCTTAGAGGATGATAATAGTTTTTTTCACGAACTATTAGCATCAAAGCAGTTTTCAAGTTATTGAAATAATCATAACGAAACATTCCAAGTCTACACCAAATGATTATATCACACAAACCATGTATTATGTTACTCGGCGATTTTCACATGATTATCTTTTGACTTTCGTCAAGAATATAAGATGAACTTGGTTGAAGCGAAAGCTTACCAACACATATTTCGAAAAATATGTAAGCGAGTTAAACTCAGCTCGAAATCTCAAATTTGTATAACCGAATACTATATAGTAATACGAATTTTGTCTCAACATAGGAGATAGATTAGAAATATACTTTCCAAGTGATAGATGAGTTTTAGTCTTCACCTACCTTTTGTTGATGAAGTTCCACAAGCTCTCCTTAGTAGTTCTTCGTCTTCAATTGATGAACGCCGTGAAGTCTAATGCTCAACTACACAATCTATCTTAGTCCTAGATATCACTATAAGTAGACTAGAAATCAAGACTTATAGTTTTGATCACTAACAATAACAAACAAGCTTGAGATAGCAATGCTTGCGAGTTCGACCGAGCAGTGCTAACAGTTTTGATTAGTTCACAAACTTAAACTTATAAATAATAAGATTTGATGTATTTTCTTTAATTAACTCGCGTACACGAACTGATTTGCTCAATTCTTGAACTGGTCAATTTTGAGACTTCTATGGATTTATTTCGCTAGTACACGAACTGATTTTGCACATTTCGCGAAATGGTTGATTTGAAGAGGTTTCTAGATACTTTTGTATATTGAGTACATGAACTGATTTAGACAGTTCACGAACTTATGAAGAAAAAAATGTTCATGAACTTCGAAATGACAAAATATTCACTAATTATTTTGTACAATGAACGAACTGTTTTTATCTTGATAGTTATTGTATTCCAACTTATGCTTCTCGATTCTAGAAAAACTTAACATTGTTTTTGGGCTAACCACTTGGTATGCAACGTGTATGTCGACTAATATATGGTTGCACATTTCTTCTTTACGTTTCAAGGCAAACCTCTCACATGCTTACACGATTCAATTTATATGGAGAGGTTAAGCATGCTTGGTAACAAAGTAATTCGCAAATATCGAAACAAGTTCACAAACTCATATTTGTTTGTAAGCTACCAAGCCCTAATTATCATTATAAATATATGACTCCCCACATACTAGCTATCTCGGTCCTAACACATTCGTGTCCTAGTTGCAATTAGAGTCGTCCTCTAGAAATCTATGTTTCTTCTAGATAAAATGTATTAGGTTACGACCTTTAAAGTATTCACTAAGGTATTCGTGAAGTCTAATCAAATTATCTTTTACCTGGTAGATTGTTATCTGTATCTTGTTCTTATTGATTGTGTAGTTCCCGAACTTTAGGAACAAGATAAATAGAAATCACGAAATACTTTTCATTCAAACAAGTAAGTGGTCCAAATTTGATTTAAATTTTTATATTTAGTATCTTATAATATCCATAAAGTTATGGTTTCGTTTAGTAAACTTTTTTATTTTATTTTCTTAATAAGTTGATTAGGGTTTCATAATAATAATAATAATAATAAATCATAATGATAACTTGAAGATACTTTACTTTTTATTCATTTCTTATAAATATAATCGGATAATTAAGGTCTGATTATACCATATTGTTAATCGTTCATATGGGATTGTCTTTATAAGATTTTCATATACTACCATCGAATGCTGACCATGCATATTTCTATTGTCATACTCGATAATCATTATGTAAAAATCTTATTAAAACAAGACCAATAAGAGAAATTTAAGGAAATGCTTTTAGTATCACACTCCTGGTGACCGAGCAAAGGGAAAGTCAAGTGGCCCATCCCTAGGAAAGGAAGAATAAGTATTGAAGTTGATGGATCGTTTAAGGAAAGGAAGTTTGGCGGCTATATAATCAATCGGAAAATTTCTAAAAAAAAAAACTTCATTGAACGTCCACAATTCGACACCAGATTCGTGTAGTAAATAACATTGTCGACTTCTTATTCGATTTGGCTAATAATAAGGAACCGTCCCCTGGTGAGCACTTCTAGTCTGAACATTTATCGATATGCTACCTCAACCTACAATAAAACTTCTTTAAAATAATAGCTTTGGGACCGAGAAAAATTATTATTTTAGAGAGATTATTATTTTAGCGAGAAGAAACTTAGCCTGACCAAGACTAGTTCGGACCAAAGAATTTTATTATTTTAGAGAGATTATTATTTTAACGAGTATTATTTTAAGAAAGTTTTACTGTAACTACTTGCAAGACATGAGCACGGTCCAAGTTATTTTGTAAAGGGAATTTCAACCATATATAAAGCGTAATGGGAATCTTTTATATATTTTTTCTTTAGTTTTGATTTTCTTGTGGATTATTTATTGTCTTTTTGTATTCTTTCTTCAAGGTTTTAGTGATCAACCAGATTATTAGAAGTTAAGAGGATTTATAAGAGAGAAGTTGCCTCAAGTTTCTAGTAAGATTTTTAGCGGCTTTTTACTCACGGGAGTATCTAAGGCCTGGTATATTGTCGCAGATATAACCTGAGGAGGTAAAAAATACTAACACAGTTAAGGCGAGATCGATGGCCAATGACTCGCAGGAGCACATGGAACTGAGATTTCGTCGCCCAACGGGTGGAAGACCCTACCCAAGGCGACCATAAGTCCTTTAAGTCTCTATGTGGGGAAAGGAAATAAGACCTTACTAATTATGAGGCAAATAAGACCTATAAAGATCACGCGAGTATAAAAGGAACGCGAAAGAAACTGAGGCAATGGGAGAATCACGCCGAGGCACGAAAGAAACACACTCCTATCGAGATAAGAACTACCCAACTTACAAATTAAGATATTTTGATCACCGTAGCATGCTAAGAAATACTTAAATGCCAACATCATCATGATACCATGCAACACAATATATTCAATCATAACATTACCCCAAAAGACGGCGCGAGCTCATATGCATGAATGGCATGATAAGAAACAGCTATAAATTTCATTTTCGCCTTAACTCACTATTCGCATTACCCTAGTATTCACCTGAATTCAGCGACTCGCAAAGTTAAAAACAAATATTTGCCCTCAAACATTGTCGTAAAATCAATTTCCCAAACCTTTTTAGTATAACATGATAGAACACTAGTCTTCCTTTGGAGGTGGAAAGCAGAGGCAAGTATGGGAATACTAAAATTTACATGCTTTCCACCTCCTCAGTCAGATACCTAGAAATACTCTGAGGCGAATCACGAATTTTAAAGTACATAATAGTGATAGAATTAGAATTACTTGTATAGATGTTAAAGAACAGGAGAACATGAAATATTCAAAAGTCAAGCCACGCCCCCCAAGCTTGGGAGCACCCAGATAACCATCCGAAAAAAAGGAAAAGGTGTCCACGAGCAAAGAGAAAAAGAAGGAAGAACAAAAGAAAGAACAAATTCTAAGAATCAACAGCATCAGAATTTGATAATCATGTAAGTGCAACGCTTTTTCACCCATAATTATATTAGTTATGACTCATTTTATTGCTAATGAACTTGTTTTAAGTCTTTTGAAGGGAATAAGCTTTTGTGGAGAAAGTTGCTCGAAAAGTGGTATTCGGTCCCAGAAAAGTATTAAAGGCACCCGGAGGAGTTGATAAAGGCACCCCAGGAGTTTTCACTATTTATAACCCAAAATTACTCTTTGTGCCCCACAAATTTCTATTTGCACCCCAAGAATTGCTAAACATACCCCAGATTGCTAAAGGGACACCGGAATTGGTTAAGGGGCAGTCATCTTCAAGCTTTGAATTTGATTACTTGGCGGGAAAATGGGTTTCTAAAGAACCAGAATTAGGGTTCGATAATTGGATGAGATGTACTGAGGCTAAATCGCTGAAATTCATTGGGTATCTTCCTTTGGGACTAACAGGGTTGGTGTAGGTATTGGATTTGGTTAAAATTGTCTGGAACGTGATTTTGAAGCAAGTCAGGGGCTGGAATTATTATCGATATTCTGTGGAGATTTTGGAAAATCCTAAAGGAGATTAAATCGCTACAATCTATTGGATTAGGCCTGTTACACGTAAACAGGATTATTGCGTGTGTTGGAATCGTAAAACTTGGGTTGTACACGAAGATTTCACGAAACAGAGTATCTCATGCCTTCCCGAGTATAACTGAGGTTTGGCGTGTGATTGCTTGATCCTCAATGAGTTGAAAACGTGCTGGGTGTGCTGGCTTTGGGAAAACACGTGAAAGAGGAAAGAAGATCGCAGGATATGGTAAAGAAAGGAAAGAAAATATTCCCGTGATAACCATATTTACTGTGAGAAATCTTGAGCATTTAATCGATACATTTCGTGCCTGTTGAGTATATAAGGGACTGCTGGGGTACCATAGGTGGGACGGAGAGTGTGGGGAGAGAATAGAGACTAAGAATCGAGATTGTGAAAGTTATTGAAACCTTTTCTGATGCTGCAAAACCAAGAATACGAAGAACAAACACCTGCTTAAGAAAGTCGCAGAAGCTGTCGCAGTTCAACCACAAAAGTCATATATCGTTTATCATTCACTTGCGAGAAACCTTCAGCCATTGTTCCTTTAAGGAGCTTAACTGTTGAGATTCAGTCGCTAAAGACCTTAGCGACTGCAGAACATTTGTAAGCAATTTTTGATTATTTGAATACAATGTTTAATCCAATTTTCTCCATTTTTCGATTCATGAGTAGCTAAGTTTCTTTTCTAGGGTTGGGAGGAAGCTATTTTCTTGATGAGTTTATTCAGATAATTATTTTCTTTATCATATTTACTCCTCTTTTGTGCTAATAATTCCTTAAAAATTCTCTCTTCTTTGCATGCCTCATTTAAATTGTTTTGAATAGTTTTAAACTATTGATGTTTTATAGGCGAAGGAGAATTAGGTCTAAGATTAATGACAGAGTCATAAAAATAGAGATTATAACGTTTTATCCTCCAAGGCATGAGATTGAGTTCGAAACCGTCTTGAGTAATTTGGAGTATTGTGTAGAAGTTATAATTAGTGAATTTGCAACATCAAAATAGTGGAATCCTAACCCTAGTTCTCCATCTCTTTTACCAACAAAATTTAATTAGTTTATTTTTATTTAGTATTTTTCTTTAATAGTCTTAAAACCAAATCTTAGAAAATAGTCCGAGAATCGAATGTCATTTCTTACCACTTGTAAAAACTACATTAGTTTTTGGCGCCGCCGACGCAGACTTGCCTTTAGGTTAGGTTTTAGGTTTTTATTTTATTTTTATTTTGTTTAGTTTAGTTTAATTAAATTTATTTTATTTTCTTTGATTTTACTTGGGTATTTTTCTTGTTTTATTGATTATTGTGTAGGTAATAATTTACATTTATTGTGGAATTGCCTACCAAAAGAGGTAAGTAATAAAACCCAACTTTTCTTTATTCTTTTAGATTTTATTTCCTTTTGTATATATTTACTTTAATTTATTTTATTTAATTAAAAATAAAAAAACACGCACACACCAATTGCATTTCATCTGGCAATGATTTTAGGAAACAGGTGGTTTAGTACGGTGAACCCTCTGGGCGTTATCATATGAAACACCATAAACCTCAGCCCAGTGCATGTGACCAGTCTTCGACTGTAGGTATATTTTGTTGTAGGTAAGCTTACCTAAATTAGTGAACCCCAACATTTGCATGTGCACAATTTCTTGCTAAACACTGGTATTCTTGCTTGTGTATGCGCCGTTGGAAACGGGTAGGAGATAGACTTGTGGAAAACGACCTTTTTAATTTGAGTCCGACCCGTTACACGGATTTCAGTGGTACTTCTATTTTTACCAAAATGGTTAATAAAAATGATGGTGAAGTCCCGCCAACCAAAACCCTTAGGGACCGTTTGAACCCGTCTAGAGTGATACATGAACCTGGAGTTGTTTTACCGGCCACTATCGTTAAGTTTGATATTAAACCTGGGACATTTTCCATGGTACGTAAGTTTAAGGGGGTGGAGAATGAGAACCCGTACATCCACATCCGAGACTTTGAGATGATTTGTGACACCATGAGTTATCTGAATGTCACCAAAGACATTCTTAGGTTACGACTGTTCCATTTCTCTCTTGAAGAGAGGGCCAATGAGTGGTATCATATCATTCCTTCTAAACAATCACTACATGTGATGGACTTGTAGAGGTTTTCATTAAAAAGTTCTACCCACACTATAAGACTGTTGTTGTTCGACAGTCAATCCAAACCTTTAAGTAGAAAATAGGTAAGAGCCTACATGATTACATAGAAAGGTTTAATGAATTGTTATACCAATGTCTGCACCATGGCTTTGAGAAATCCCACATAAATGACCCAAATCTTATATGAGGGCCTTGATAGTGAAACCCGAATGTAGGTAGAAACAATGAGTGGTGGAGAATTTACCCACGACCCAGATAAATGATTTGACGAGTTCATCGAGTTAGCTGAAAAGACTCGTCAATGGGCTTCAATGAGGGAACTCGAAATTACTAGGAACCCTATCCATAGGGTCAATAGAGTTGATAATGGGTCTAATATCCTTAGGTGTCTAGAGGCCTTAGAGATGAACTAAGGGTCTAACCATTAACCT
The DNA here is from genome assembly GCA_023531295.1 of Papaver armeniacum. Taxonomy (NCBI): domain Eukaryota; kingdom Viridiplantae; phylum Streptophyta; class Magnoliopsida; order Ranunculales; family Papaveraceae; genus Papaver; species Papaver armeniacum. The sequence continues at coordinate 200,108 of JAJJWW010019478.1, forward strand.
AGAATATCAAACAAAACCCATCAATACCAACCTTGATAATAACCTAAATAAATCAACAATAAGTATTATACATGAACTTTCATCCTACGACTTCAAATATAACAATCAAAACTCAAAAGCTTCAATTATACTGGTTCTGCTCATTAATAGATCTAAATAAACAAAACCTCTTGATCTCGAACAATAGATGTAAGATTCATCATCAACCGCTTATGAAAGGCTATTTAAGAGCTAGATTCAGATTGATTTGGGCGTGGTGGTGGTGGTTGTAGGAGAAGAGAAATAGAAGAAAATATTAGGGGTGGGATGATTTTACTTGTTAAGATTAGATCTTTATAGAGTGGAGGAGGAGAAAGGTGGTAGTGGATGCTTTTTGGTTAAGATTTTGTGACTGTTGTTGGTGGTGGAAGAAGAAACCGCCACTGCAAAAAAAAAACAAAAAAAAACTTAAGAAGTTAAGAGTGATAAGATTCAGAGAAAAAAAAAAACTACGAGACTTGAAAATAGATTAGGGTTGGAACATATATAATATAATGATCTGTGGCTAAAAACTGTTAAAATCTAACGACAATTACTAATCAGTTCGGTTTAGGCAGAAACCATAACTGAAACCGAATTTGTTGGTTATCTGAAACTGACAACTGAACCCTATACCGTTGGGTTCTGTTTTACTTCGGTTCGGTTAATAATCCAACAATTTCGACCTGGTTCACGGTTTAGGTTCGGTTTTGTGCAGCCTTACTCATATGTTACCCATGTTTTTAAAGGATCCAAGTTAGTGATTAGTCTCGACATATGCATGAGAAAACAAATATATGTCTTGATACATCTGAATCATCGCTTTACGATTAGTCTAAATCAAATGCAAATCATTGTTATTCATACTTTTTATTGTGTCTTCAAATCGATGTTACTACTATAGAGAATTCATGTTATGACTTTATGTCACTGTTGTCAAGAACAAACAATGAACCTCAACAATCATGATGTTACAAAGTTCAGTCAGTGCTTCTCTATAATCAATCAGGAAGTTACTAGGTATGTTGTTTTACTTCGGCAAGAAGGTCGAAACATGAGGAGTGGTGAAAACATGATAGAACTTCAACAACGGTGTCGTGCGGAATATCGTCGCATCTATGAAAAGACTTCGAATTTGGAAGTTATTTCGAGATTTTAAGATACTTGCCCAAATATTGTCCAATATTTATGTTTTAATTTCTTAATTTTCCACTTAGCCTAAGTCGTAATTTTAATCTTTATTTAAATATATCTATAATTAAAATTTAAGACTGGATTAAGAATAAAATTAAGCTTAATTTTCAACAATGCGCGTCAAATTTTCGAATTCAAACTTCGAATGAATCATTAATGGTCATTTTACAAGATATAAAACTAGACAATAATAATTTGAAAAATATAAATAACTAGACTTTAAAAGTAAAAATTTGGGATAATGTCTTCATCTTGTTTATCTTCTTCATTTCACAAAACTTCCAATCAATGCGCTCATCAACGGAGTCTCCTTTGTTTATCTTCTTCTTTGGCTTCAAATTTGTTTTGTCTTGATTGTCCTTGCCTTGAACTTTTCTTTGCCTTTTCTTAGTTGTGGTTTTGACTTGGTTAATATCCAAAACTTGAAAGATTTCTTTGCTTCTTACCTATTTTTTTATAACTATCACATATCTTCTTAACGACACCTTCAAGCACCACTCCAAAAAAATCAAATTGCATTGCCGAATCAAGTTGGATTAACTTTGCTATTTGCCGAATCAAGTTGGGTTAATTGAGAAATAGAGAATAGATTGAGAAAAAAGAGAAATTTTAGTGTAAAAAATTTGGGGAGTTTGAAAGTTACATATTTATAGCGAAGGTCGCTCCCAAGATCGATGTCTTCTTATTCATATATATATACCCAAAGTTCGCTCGCTCAGTAGTTTTCCTATAATGGCGCAATTGGTTTGTCATGCCACCTGGTATGCCAAACCAGATTTTTTTGCATGTGAATAAGTATTTGGAAATTTTGATAAAGTACCCCGTTTTTAATACCCATAAAATTAATGCCCCCGTTTTTTCAAACACTAGTCCAGAAGGGGCTATAAATAACAGATGAAGTCTGTTATAAAACTTGATTTATCACGGTTTTTATATGTTATTCGAATCGTTATTTATTTAGTGTGACTCTTTTCAAATGACGAATAAAGAACGTTATTAAGTATGACAAATAAAATTTGTGACTTAAAATCACGTACATAATTTGTTATTAAAATATCACGGTTATTGTATGTAAAATAATATAACGGTTCATATCTGCCATAAAAAAAAGCATTTTCATTAAAATAATATTACTAATTCAAACAAGAATCTTATGTTTTTTTTGGATGCTGATTTAATCTTTTTTCCTACTGATTCAGACTTCGTACTCAGATTTTCTGAATCTAAATTCAATCAGATTCACATTTGATATATCTGAAATTAATTTCGGTTCAACAGATTCTGGACGTGAAACAAATTCTGAATATGAAATAGAATCAACTGACATTAACTTTATTAATTACCCAAAATAACATAAAAAATGGAATCTCTGATTACAAACCAAACGATATACTAGCAACACAAAGCTACATATTGAACATTAAAACTAATTCAAGCTACATATTGAACATTAAAACTAATTCAATATACTGTCACCTTGCGACTTTAATTTGATCGCTCTCCTACAGGTGTTAGATGAGCTTTTGGACACTTAATCATTTCACCTTTTGGAGAGTTAGCCCTATCCACATATACAGATGCAACTGATTTCTTCATGAAGTTCCTCAAAAAGCAAAGACCAAACTGAGAACTGCAGACTACCCAATACGACATCAAGGTCTGATGTGCTTTTGCATCACTATTCATAAATGCGTAAATCAAACATATTAAAATAGCTACTCAGAGTATGCCTAAAGACACATCTAGTACAAAAGTTTAACCAACTATTTTCCAAGTAAATCAGGAGGGCATACAATGTACAGTTTTGCAACAGAAGTGTCAAATTCATATGTGTATGCACTAGCAGTTGTGGCAGCAGAAAACTGATGTCCTTTAGATCCTGAGATACCATTATTAATAATACTGCTTGCGACCACCTGCTCTCCAGCTGCATGAGCAAGCTCCTCACTTCTCTTCTGAATCATCATATAAGAAATGACACGGTAAGACAAAGAAAACTACGACTCTTATTTTACTTTTGAAGGAAAGTAATAACAACAAAGTTTACAACATTTATGATGGAAATTGATAAAGTAACGAAGAAATGAAAAGAGATAAATGAAAATAAGAAGACACGGCCCCTTGAAGTTTCTAACTCTAGCAAACCAAACATCTGGAAACTGAGTCGGAACAAGGAATAGAACAGTGGTAGCAGTCTACGGATTCAGCAAGTATCAAATAGCCAAGTTCCCTATAATTTACATTCACTTTCTCATGGGAGAGCAAAGCGAATGTTCATTACTAAAAAATGTATATATACCAGGACATGTGTCAACCCCCAGTAGCCTGCTCCTTTATAATTTGGCATGCAAACTAACTAACTAAGACGTTTATAGACATAAGATGGACATATTAAGAAATGAACGTGTTCTCAAAAAGGAAAAATGCCTTTTAACAAATTCTTAATTTGTAAGGGCATTGCGCGCAACCCTCACCTCACCACCTATTCCTCTACCTCCACCAACAACCTTTGCATCATCACCGCCACCTCCTAATCCACCATAAGCACCAAAAAAACACTCCTATAACATGATCCTCCTCCCTAAACACCTATCCACCAACACCATCCTAATATACTACAAAAGAGACAGTAAATTTGAGATACGAATTACTAAATCCTACAATACAAACCTATAATGTTGGGTTGAGATCAGCGAAGACATCCAATCAGAATTTTGAAGAGTTTGTAAACAAACTGAAACATGGAAGACATGAACCCTTACATTTTAGAGTTTGATTCTTATCTAGAGTACCAGAAACATCACCACATCTGACATCACAATAAAAATTTGTATGAGCACTAAATCAAGCTATCAATAGCAAATGAAACCTAGGAAACAACAAAACTGTCAGAATAAACAAGAGAAAAGGAAGCACTATTGTAACGTATCCATTACCTTAAGCGTAAATCTTCATCAATATGAAAGCATCTTTTAAACTACACCTCAAAAAAGAAAAAAATATCAGTGAATGAACGAAAACAAAAGAGAAGTTTGATGATTACAGATCTGGAACTTATAAGAGTTATTAAATGAAAAGAGAGGGTTTTTACCATCAGAGTCAGGACACCATGCATCTATTACGAATAAACATCTGCAAACATCAAAACCCCTTTAAGCATCAGTGAGATTTAAACAACATCTAGGGCTAAAATGCTTAGTGAAGAACTTGATAATAATAATGAAAAAAAAATTGAAGGTTCGAAGATCATTACCTTCTACTTCAATAGGAAAAAAAAAAATCAAAGTAGGATTTCTGAAGGTAAAACGAAAATTAGGCTCGTTATACGCCTAATTATGAACAACTATGGGTTGAGAAGGTAATGAAATAGGTAAAATTGTGCGTGTGATTGAGCGATTCAGGGTTAGGGTTTGGTGGTATTCAGTCGTATATATTCTGAAGAGGAAGAAAACTCAACAATTCTCTCTTCAAGATTTATATGACTGAATAATACGATTGAAAAACAAAATAATGAAATAAAGAAACTAGCTTTGGGGAAATCTGCCAAAAGCTTCGCTCAATATGGAGGAGAAGAGAAGAAGATGAAGAAGAAAGGGAAAGGCGCAGTTAGGTTAGAGTTAGAGAATAGGAGGAAGAGCGACTAGAGAATAGGAGGAAGAGCGACTGCCCGAGAAGATAAAAAGATGGGTCTGGGATAAAGTTAGGTGTGAAAGACTTAGGTTATGGCAACCGACCAGAAAACAAAGACTCATGGAAACCATGCCGGTGGCTATGGCTATAGGAACTTGAATACATGACATTTTATATAGCTACTATCCACTTTTGGGTAGGCAATAGAAGATTAATGGTGGGTGTACATAAATCAAATTTATTTATCGGATATATTCTGTTATTTAGTGGTTCATGATTAAATCACACACCTAGTAAATTATCACATATTTGAAAATGACAGTTTTTTTGTGTTAAAAGATGGGGCCCACTATTTTCAAGTTATATGACGGAATTTGTTTGTGAAATCCTAATCACGCAATTAGTTTGTGATTTAAAAGCGTGATTAATAGCCCTTTCTGGACTAGTGAAACTTGTTAAAATGCCCTTACCGTTTACTTTCACGGCTTGGGCCCACATATTGAGTCAATGGTCGTTTACCAAGTCAAAATAACGAGTGAAATTACCTCACTACCCTATCATATTTGACTACCCTAAAACAACACGCCTCTATTCTTTCCTTCATTCTCTTTCTCTTTCAGACAGACGCACTGAGAAAAAGAGTCGCCATGTTCTTGATTTTAGGTTTTGATTTTAGTATGATTAAGGATATGGTGGTTTTAGTTTAATCGGTATTGAAATCGATTGGATAAAATTAGTGAGTTGTCGTCGTTGTTGGTGGTACTGTTATGATACGGGTATTATGATTCTAGGGTTTGTTGGTGAAGATGAGGTTCTCTGAAACGATCGATGCAACATGTTTATAGGCCTTGATGAGTTGAAGAAGTGGATGAAGATATGGTCCACAACAACCGCAAGAAGAAGAAGAAGACCAAATCATGAATAGATGATTTCTATTGATTCAATTTGGGAATTTTTTAAAATTAGGGTTCTTGTGTTCTTCATGAGATTGATTGATTGTTTTTATTTTATTTTATTTATTCATTCTGATTTTGAGTTGATTAAAGAGCTTCCTGATTCTGTATATTTAAGCTTTTTTTTCTTTTCTAATTTGATTAAATTGATTAAATTTAAGATATGGGTTTGTATTAATTTGTGTGAGAATGTTTGTTTTGAACTTTTTTTTTTTTTTAAATTAAAAGGAGATTTAATTCCAAATTACATAGCAGGCAAGCGAGCAACAAGCTGCGCCGCAAGGCCTTTTTGAATTGCAAATCCTATCCTTTTAAAAACAAACTCTCTCGAGCCCGGGGTCATGACATTACTGTGCATGACCTTCTGAACTCTCGTGAGAAGTCCAACCGCCTCTGGAGCCAGGTACCCAAAAGTATCAAAGACAAAGGGGATAAAAGCATGCCCATTATCGATACATGCTTTCTCATGCTTCACTATCTTACCTGAAGCAGCCCTCAATGCTGCTTGCCAACTGTGAAAGACCCATGTCCAATGCCTACTAACGGTGAGACCTCAGTAAGGTCAACACACGCATGTTTCCCATTAGCCTAGCCAAAAATAAGAACATCAGCTGGTCTGAGTGTTCATCTCCCCTCAAGTGGGTCTGTCAAAAAGTTGACAGCCGCTTCTTTCTTTGCTGAATACCAGCCCTCCATAATACGTCATACAAGGTATCTCTCACATGGTCATGTCTATATTTATAACCAGGATCCACCCTACAATGAACTGCATGTTCCCCGTATGTGTCTAAACACCCTGTGATGCAAGCCAGGCACTGTGAATCAGAAGGGTATAAGGGAATCATTAATCTGTACTTAAGGATTGACCGGTATTCCAAGGGAGACATCTTCTGGCCAAGACCTTCAATAGGGATAGCAAGAAGAAAATCTTGGGCGTGTGCTACTTGTAGACAACCAAAAACTGCTTTCTGTCTATCCGATAACTCGTAAACCCTATCCAAATCTTTAACCACTTTACCAAAAAGGGCACTCGCCAAGGTGCTTTGAGCTTTAAGGGGGAGGTGTCTTTATTGGTGAAGCTGCTAAAGTCTTGATCAGTAAGAGTTGCTTGTAGGGTCTCTAAAGCCATATAAAAATTATTATCCATGCCTTCCACTCCACTGTCCCTGAGTATGTGATCCTGCAACCCCCAAGATTGCACACGTGATGCTAGAAAAGCATATTGAGATGCCTCCTTAGCCGTGTATAAACCAAGACCTCCATGCCTAATAAGAAGGGTAGATAACCTCCATTGTAACTCCCCAAAGAAATGACCTCCACAAACTACAATGCCCTCTATCATCTCTCTCAAGCCTCTATCAAAATTATCTACCGCCTCCGTAGTGTATTCTGGGCTACAAATACGAAGCCTAAAAAGCAACTTGGAGATACCCATACATGCACGTAGGAGTAACAATTCAGCCTGAGGATTTCGTAGCTTGGATAAAACCTGCATCAACTCAACTGCCTTTCCTGCTCTCCTAATGGCCAGCCCTTTCACAAACTCATCATCGAGACTAACTGCACCACCTAATAATTTGACCCCCTTGGTCGGTCTTGAAATCTCGGCAGGAAACATCCCATCTCTTACCTTTCTTTCAGCACAAGAGGGCCAAAAATTTTGTTTTTAATATTCGAGTATAAGCTGACCAGCCCTTATGTCTGGACAATAGCAAGAGCTTTCGCCACTTCGACAGTATCGCCAATGACAGTACCATCATCAAGATACCAAGCCTGTAAGGATAATGTGCATTGTTCATTTATCTTGGTTATAAGCTGATGGAGCACCAAGGCAAACAACAAAGGACCTAAGGGATCCCCTTGTTGAACCCCTGTCGACGAATATATATGATAGTCTCACACATACAGTCTTTCCGGTTGGCCATATAAATACTCTACCCACGGAGATATAGATGGACAACGTCTACGCACCTCAAAGAGCATAGCTGTGCGGTCAACAAGGTTGAAAGCATTGGTGAAGTCTACGGTTAGCATAGTAAGGCTAATATTTGTATGATGCTTATTAACAAACCTGTTCACAGCATGTAAGATGGCCTCCGCACCTCCTGAAACACCCACCCCGAATTGGAAGTCCTGCAAGTAGGCTGCCATGTCCTTGCCAACTCCCTTCATTGCTACTTTGGACACAAGACGTCGCCAAATCGTCCCAATAGCGATAGGACGAATGCTTTTGTCTGGCTTTAAAAGAGGAGTTAAAGGTGCAGAAGCAATGAATTCCGCCAGAATATATAAGTGGGCATCTGCTACTCAACCATAAATTTACAACCCTTGTTATTGCCGTGACTAGGTCAGCTGCCACAGTAGAACCTTCCCCAGAAAAGGCATCCAACAAATGTTGTGCCCGGAGGCCATCCCGTCCACACGAAGTTCCCTTGGGAAACGATTTAATACAGCTTAGGATAGTGCCTTCTTCAGCCAGTAAGGGTGTTTCGTTCAGTGGGACAGTTGGTTTCTGCGGAGGGGCTTGAATGGGTGTTTATCTTCAAGGGCTTTCATTGTATCTGCATTGTATTGCGCCACTCCTGAAGAGCTCAGGGCTTTAACTACAGCAGTAAAGTGACCATCTGCCACTTTGCGCAAGCATGCAGAAACATTGGTGCACCTGCTGTCAACTTCTTCCTCTTCCTCAAGCTTAACCCCACCAGTTCGTTGTACTTGCAGCACCTCACTAACAAGCTTCTGAACTCCCCCTGTTTCACTCCAGGTTGCCAAAGCTCTTAATATTTGTTTCTGCTGCATCATTTTACGACTTCCAGACTTGCGCTCTGTCCTATTTTTAGGTCTAAAAACACGCAACGTACAACGAGGTAGCAGCAGCAAACTAATCCAATTCCTGGCTGATTTAGGTTCTGCCGCAACTTTCAGTAGTGATGCTTTTAGAACATGGGAAAATGCCATTCTACACCCTTTGGGAATGCTTTTCACCGTGCAAATGGGAGCCTGGAAAACTGCATGCAGTGTCTCAACATTTAACTCAAATTCATCGTCCCCCAACTGCATTGAGGTCAAGCCAGGCCAAGACAATCCAACTATCAGTTCAACTGCATCTCCAGTCACCTCACATGTTGCAGGCCTAACATTAGCGTCTCCCTCATGTTTGCATGCCCTTCTCCAAGCTTGGATGCTCATACAGTCGAAGCATAACCATTGTTTCAACGTCCGCAAAGTATCTTCCAAGCTGCTGAATACATTCAAGTCACTTCTAATTACCTGTTGAAGAGCATTCTTCCGATAGTTGAGCAGAAATACAGCAAAAATTCATGGGGGTGTGATGGTTGTGCTGACGATGAATGAAAATTATTCTTTTCATTTTGGTAGATATATTAATATGACCAGAAATAAACTTGCAGGGCTTGCTTTCTGGTTTTCAGCTAGCACTCTATTGCAAATTCTGGTACACTTTTTAAACTTTGGTCTCAGGCTATTTTGATTATATTGTTTTCAAATATTGTCATAATTATTCACTGCATGTCGGTGGTTGTAATGTTACTAATGTATCATCAAAACATAAGTATATGTTGAACAATTGTTTTTTTATTGTTATCGTTGTGCTGTCATTGGTTAATATACTCATTTCGTTACTGGCAGGCCTGTGCAATTTATAGCAACTGGTGGCAAATGTTGGAAAGAATTGATACAATGGTATTCTCATTGTGTATCTCTGCCTTTATTTTTCTTCACTTTGTTCTAATTGTTGATATATATCTCAATCCCAGTGAGGGTAGTTTTATTCTTTCCAGTTTGCATTGTGCCTTCTACTTGGTCACCCTCTGTTTATACGTCAATAGCATTTCAGAATGCGGAGAACCATTATCATTCATATCAGTTATGTACTTAAGTTGCACTCATAATCATAAAGAACACGGAATCCTTTAGCTATTCTTATCACTGCCATGAGATGTGTGCTGCTAAATTTCTTGTTTTGTTTGGTAATTTCAATATTAAGCTATTCAACAGTCCTACTATAGTGCATATAATCAAGTTGTTTAGAGGCGTGAAATTTCTTGTTTTGTTTGGTAACTAATGCTCTTGATCTGTTTGGTGATATGCACAACTCGCTTGCGAGAAATTCTATAGAATTAGTTTGTATCCTGTGACTTTGGTTGTATATGGTTTCATTTTTATCGAGATGATTTCCCTGTTTTTCTTTACATTTTTAAGTCTTTGTCCACAGAGACCTTTTCATGGTACATTTAGGAACTGATTCACCATTTTGTTGGAGATGGTGAAGGGAAAGTAGGTGCATTAGGATTGTCATTTCAATACATAGATCTGTTTTACTAATGTTACTAGAATTGGCATCTGTGTTAATATTTTTACCATGAAAATTAATTATCATTGCAACTTTATTAATGTTACTAATGGGGAATCAGTCCGTACACATTGGGTTTTCTTGCATTTTTCTTTACTGATATGATGAATTTTATAAATTCGGCTATATGTATCTCCAACGGTGTTGTGGTTTCGTTGATCATACTTTGTGTAATTAGCCTGTTTGTGCTGTTTCACCGTCGTGGCTTATTTCTCTGAACCTTTTTTAAGCATTGTGGCATATAGTTTGCACAGTTTCAACACTGACCTATTGTTTGTACGGTTTCGCCAGGAGACCAAGAAGGGTTAGGATGAAAGTTAAGCAATGGAGTGCAAATTCGATAAGGTTGGAAACCGCTTGCAATTTAAAGTTCTGCATATGTGACACGACCTCCTCTTTCTTCTCCCCATTTTCACTAGGAGTCACTTATACAAGTTGTTCTGAAACTACCCAAACTGGAATGGAAAGTCACCCTTACTTCTGGTGTTCCACACTACAGTGTGGATATATATAGAGGCATAAGTTGATACCTATTGGTTGTAGCGAACAAATAGTGGATAACTAAGTTTTTGTTTGTCATACAGATCACTGGAACTTGTCATGCACTTATGTCGTCAGTATTTACAGTAATGTTGTATGTTTATCTTTTTTTGCTTAAGCCATCGCTTGGTAAGCTTAATGCTACAACAATGAAGCTGAAAGCTGAATTGGATCAATAGATTTAAGCAGATATTTGACGCAACAATCTTTTTTTCGTCACTGGCAGGACTCTGCAATTTGTGTTGGTTGCTGTTTGGTGGTGATGAGCTCAATCTGAGTTTGGATGAAGCTGCAAGTGGAGCTCAGCTAGGAAGTTATGCACTACATGGCCTTGATTCAACTCAGCGTTTCAAATCGGCGATTCAAGTGAATTCAGCTCTACTCAGTCGTAGGAAGGGCTTATTAGACTTTTTGACGCTGCCACATAAGCGTTAACGTCTGTTAACTGCTGTTTACCGTTTTTTGAATAAAACGGTCAAGGGAAGGGCATTTTAACAAATTTTAGAAAAACGGGGGCACTTTTTAAGTATAATGTGAAAAGTAGGGGTACTTTATCCAAAAGCCCTAAGTATTTTCTAAGGGCCATCCTAAAAATAATAGGTGTCAACGCATCTGAATAAGTATTTTCTCAGGGCCATCCTCGAGACGGTGTCATAAAAAAAGAAAAAAAAGCTACTCTCTCTGTCTCTCTTGTTTGCACGGAGACTTCAGCATGAACTCACTCTCCCTCCCATTTCCACACTCCTCAAGCCTTCTCTTCTCTACAACATATAGTCTTGTACATCTCTTAAATTAAAAAACCCTAGTATTAAAAAATCCCTAATTTCTCCAATCCAATCTCATGCATCTTCTTCTGTAAATACAACCCCTAAAAATTTCAACTTAAAAACCTTAAAAATGTTAGAATTTTAGGGATAGGGTTTGATGTAATAGAATTCCTACAATCCAAATTTTTCATCTTCAATTACTATGTCTCAAGCTCCAACTAGAATCAGACCCAATGGGTTTGTTATTGAGGGGGAAGAATTGTGTTCTTGGATAATCAAATTGAGGTCTTCGTCGATGATGCCATTATCAGTCAATTGTTATTGCTGGATGCTCAAGTTCCTGCTAAAGATATCCATATTTTCATTAATTCTCCGCAGATGGGTCTTTAAGGTATGTCTTTTGTCACTTTGGTTTCCTTCATCTAGAAAAATTAGTAGATACTTGGTGGGAAAATGAATAAAATCAGTGCTTGCCATTACAGTATAAATGAATTACATGGAGGACTTGAATGAGTGATTGTACATGTTTGTGTTTGGCAGTAACATATAAGACCATTTTACTTGGTTGCTATAAAGTATTTGTTTCGCGCATGAACAGTATGTTGCCATCACTGATTGAATATAGCATCCAATTGTTGTGTTTATGATACCAAAGTAGGAAGGAAGAACTGAGTGAATAGTCAGCAGTTGCGTTTTTAATTGCATTCTTTTGGCGAAACTCCCCTTTTAGCTATACTAGGTCTTGGATAACACTATATGGCTGAGACTTGAGACATAGATCTACTCCTAGGTTTGAATGGTTGTTATACCCATTCATTGCACCAATGTCATTTGCCTGGCTTATAGCGCAATATGCATTGTCAGGTATGGTACAACTGTTGGGATCATGGAATTTTTGGCGAAACAATTTCCACCAAGTATGACACAAAATTTGGTTGGTACTTTATTTTTTCTTAGATTAGCATGTGCAAGTTATGTGAGTTTTTTCGATTCATAGAACAAGTCATTCTTCATCAGGTGATCAGGATGGAAGTCGTCCTGGATGGTTAGGCTTACTGACCTGAATAAGAATAAATTAGACTAATACTACTATATGGTTGCAGGAATTTGTGCGTTACATTTGCTGTATTACATTTTCTTTTGGTAGCCGTTATATTGAAACCAGTAAGAAGGATGAAGAAGAGAGAGAGAGAGAGAGATTATTGAATTCCTAGGCAGTTTCACTAGCTTGTATTCTTTGGTATGGTTGAAACTATATAATTTCTTTTTTCGATTTTTTTAGGTATGATGAGTTGTTGATAGTTTGTCTAAAAGTTCTGTAGAATGCTTACGGGATATGCTATTTGCTGAGTTAATTTTTATGCGCAGCGAAAACGATTTATACCTTTTACCTGATTTAAGTCACAAGGACACACATTTGGCCACTAGGAATATTTACATTAATATATGGAGCTTGAAGAGTGACATTAAGTATCTTCAGTAGGCATATACTATGAAAGTAGGAAGAAAGAACCGAGTGAATGGTCAGCAGTTGTGTTTTTAGTTGCATTCTTTTGGTGAATCTCCTCTTTTAGGTCAACTAGGCCTTAGATGACACAATCATCTTTGTGTTTGAAAACCATTAAGGACACAATATGTTTGAGATTGGTGAGGAAGAATTAGACTCCTAGGTTTGAAAGGTTTAATTATGTTCTTTGTTTGACCCCGCGTCCTTGTAGAATTATCATAATCCTAAGCTCTTGCTTCCGTCCCTACGATACCCTGTTCTGATGATTAAGCTTATAAGAAACAGTCTCATCTTATCTCCTTTCACCATTGTTATGCGACGTGTGAATATGATTTATCTGAAATTTGTGAGGCCATATGATGTTCAGATCATATACAATCTCGTGCTCTTAATCATACCATACCCCATTGTAGGGGTATTTTCCATGTCATTCTTTAGAGTGGTTACTATGCTTGACTCCTTGGGACATAATTCTGGGTCAAGAGTGACTTTCCTCAGTGTATTCTCTTTAATGGTTTCCCAGCAATTGACCACATTTGAAGGTCATACGAAGTGAAAACAAAGTTGAGGTCACGATTAGGAAGTGTCGCTTACACAGTCAGTTTTTGTTTTGGACTGTTGTTAATGCTAGAGCCTAGACAAGCTTGTATTTAAATTGATCCTGTACATTACCCGAAATCAGGTTGTTGGTTGACACTTGTTTTCATTAGAAATATAAGTGAAAGATACATGCCTTTTGAACCTTAGACTTCTGAATTTCCTTGTCCACTTCTTTGTTTTCTGATTTATTATAATGTTTAATGACCATTATTGTATTTGCAATCTTCAGTGCTACGATGGCCATTTATGATGTGCGCTTGGGATTGCTGCATCAACAGCTGCAATCATTCTTGGTGGTGGCACCAAAAGGAAACGTTTTGCGTTGCCTGACAAATTGCTTCATCAACCTCTTGGTGGTGCTGGCGGACAAGCAATTGATGTGGAAATCCAAGCCAAATAGATTGTGCACAACAAAAATAACGTCACTACAATCATCTCCAGTTTCTTTGGTCGAACTTTTGAATAAGTTCTTAAAGAGATTGATAGAGATCACTACATATTCACACTCCTCAAATCTTCTTCGTCTCTGCTACCCAACACCACATACTCTTGTACATCTCTTAAATTACAAAACCCTAGTATTAAAAAATCCCTAATTTTCTTCAATCCAATCTCATGCATCTTCTTCTGTAATTACAACCCTAAAAATTTCAACTTAAAAAATGTTGAAATTTTTGGGGATAGGGTTTGATGTAATAGAATTCCTACAATCCAATTTTTTTCATCTTCAATTACTATGTCTCAAGCTCCAGCTAGAAGCAGATCCAATGGGTTAGTTACTGAGAGAAAGAATTGTGTTTTTGGATAACCAAATTGGTGCATTTCGTTGATGATGTTGATGATGGATGCTCAAGATCCTACTAAAGATATCCGTCTTTTCACTAATTCCCCCTGGTGGGCTTTAAGGTATGTCTTTTGTCACTTTGGTTTCATTCATCTAGAAAATTTGGAAAAAAAAACTTGGTAGTAATTGGTGTAGAAATTGGATTTGAATGAATAAAATCAGCGTTTGTCATTACTGTGTAAATGATATACGGAGTTGAATGAGTGAAAACTCCATTACATGCATGTTTTTGTTTGGCAGTAACATAGATAGAAGACCGTTTTAGTATTTGGTTTCGCGCATGAACACTATGTGCCATCATTGATTGCTGTGTTCATGATATCAAAGACAGGGTACTGGGTAACGTGTGTGTTAAAACCTTTTTTTATTTGTGTCATATCAGTTTCTTTATACATTTTCTCCGAAAATGCAAGCTAGTGATTCAGTAGGCGTATACTATCAAAGTAGGAAGGAAGAACTGAGTGAATAGTCCGCAGTGGTGTTTTTAGTTGCATTCTTATGGTGAATCTCCCCTTTGAGATCAACCAGGCGTTAGATAACACAATCATCTTTGCGTTTAAAAACTACTGAGGACATATATAGTTGAGACTTGTGAGGTAGATTTAGACTCCCAGGTTTGGATGGTACTTATACACCCATTCATTCGCCTGGGATTATGGAATTTTTGGCGGGACAGATTCCACCAATTATGTCAACTTTGGCTGGTTCTTTTTTTTTTTCCTTCTTAGTTTAGCATGTGCAAGTTATATGAGTTTTTTCGAATCACAGAACACGTCATTCTGCATCAGTTTATCAGGATGGAAGTATTCCTGGATTGTTAGGAGATACTGATCTGAATAAGGATAAGTTAAGACTACTACTACTATATTGTTACAGGAATTTGCACATAAATATTGCTGTATTTTTTTTTGTTTTTTTGCTAGTCGTTATGTTGAAACCAGTAAGAAGGAAGAAGGAGAGACTTAGTATTGAATTCCTAGGCAATTTCACTAGGAATTTAAATTGGTCCTGTACATTACCCAAAATCAGGTTGTTGGTTGACACTTGTTTGCATTTGACGTATAAGTGAAAGATACATTCCTTTGAACCTGAGACTTCTGCTACCCAGTTAATTTCTCGTGTCCACTTTTTTGTTTTCTGGTTTCGTTATTATAATGACCATCATTGTCTTTGCAATCTTCAGTGCTCGATGACCATTTATGATGTGCTACTGCTTGTAAGGGCTGATGTCTCCACTGTTGCACTTGGAATTGCTGCATCAACAGCTTCAATCATTCTTGGTGGCACCAAAGGGAAGCATTTTGCAATGCCCAACACACGGATAATGCTTCATCAACCTCTTGGTGGTGCTAGCGAGGAGATTATGCACAAGAACGATAATATTGTCTTCGGTTTCATTGGTCGAACTTTTGAACAGTGAACAAGTACAAAAAGAGATTGATAGAGATATACGTGTCTCAGATGGAAGCGGTCGAATTTGGAATTATCAATGGGTGTATTGACAGCGAGAACATACTCCCACTTATTATGTCACTGCCTGATAAGGTGAAATTAAGGTTCAGTTGCGCAGATATAATTGAAGATCTCAAGAAATTCCCGACACCAGAAATTCCCAATGATGAGATATACTAGGATTAACATGATCGTATGCTGGCATCTATATCATCTCCAATATAGATGCCAGTGAAACCGACTATACTACAACGACTTAGTTGAGTTTTGAGTTTCTTTAACTAAATCTAACTAAATAATACTTCAAAATTTCTTAATAATCATATACCTTCGTATGGGATTAGTGCTGCTGATTTTAGTTGTTGAAGATTTGTTTTGAGTATAAGAAATTCAGGCCATTCATCTCCTTTTAACTATAGAGGAAGGATCCCCTCACACTTTTATCATGACACTATCTTACACGTTGGGCATCATTTTTGCGAATAAAAACCAAACCGCAACGGATTTGAATCTAATATTTTGGGAATATGTTCCTCTTACCAAGTTCTACATGCCTACCAAAAATGAGCACATTCTCAAATATAAAACCTCACAATCTACCGATCTTAATTTCGACGGTCAGAAATCCGTTAATTTTCAACGGCTTATTTTCAAAGTAGTAGATGGTGGTGTTATATGTCTCGGAATACACTCATTTTTGGTAGGTATGTAGAACTTGGTAAGAGGAACATATCCCCAAAACATTAGCTTGAAATCCGTTGCGGGTTTGGTTTTTATTCGCAAAAATGATGCCCAACGTGTGAGATAGTGTCATGATAAAAGTGTGAGGGGATCCCTCCTCCTAACTATAATAATCATTAGTCTTTAAGATGATAAAAAACTTTTATGCTGAATTACTACATAATGTATTTTGTTTAGAATCCAAAATTTGCGTGAATAATGGATATGGAAAATTAAATAGAATGATATCTTAATTATTCTGATGGTTTTTTAGTGATAATTCCAGTGACAAAACTTAATAAATTTTGGCGGATAACCCGCAGGTTGACCCTAACCCGACTTGTTTGTTGTTAGGTCCATATATGCCAACCCTAACCCAGCCCGTTTAGCCAACAAGCCAAGCGGGTCGGGTTTAAACAATCTGGGTAAGGGTCGGGTTACATATTGACAACATATAACACAGTTCCAAATTACAGGTGTGCGGATTTCTTTTTTCTAAACTTTTTTTCCAAATTATATCGCACTATGAACAGGGTTATTGGTTCTGAAGGCGTGAAGTAAAATTTGTGATGGATTCAGATCAATTTTTCTCATATTGATGCTATAGGTGTAGTAGATTTGTTAGAAATAATTTTGGTTTTTGTCCTGTTGTGAATCAGGTTTGTAGAAGATATCGAAACTCCATCTCCATCCACATATACTGAATCCCCAATCCGATACAATGAATATACTAAGTAATGATACAAAAAAAAATTGATAAAAGAAATTTTATTGCATTTTAGCTTAAGGCATTAGCATTGTCTTTAGCTAGAAGACTACAAATCTCTAAATTGAAAGACTCATATACTTTAACATTAGAAGTTGTCTCTCTTACTGACTTAGAAATAAAATTTTCTACCTGATTGTCATCTCTGCTAACGAAAGTAAAAACACACTGATTAAAACTTAAGATTAAGTAATGATACAAATTATAGGTCAAGAAAACGTAAAATCTTCTTTGTGGTTTAAATCTTGCGATGTTATCAGAGGAGGTGATGGTGGTGGAAAAATAGAACGCTATTATATTTATTTTGGTTCGGGTCTTCTGCCGTGTTCATCATATATGCATCAAGGAATCATCATACTTTATTTATATTTTGGTAAAATTTAAATTTCCTCTGACATTTCATTCTTCATTATGTTGTTGTCCTCGTTTTGTAGATTTGCTAATTTAATGGACCAGAGAAGATTAGCTTTGGCAGAGCTACTTTATGAATATATTCAAATAAATTCAACTTATAAGAAACAATCATTAAAACTTCTTAGTCATACATAATTTATTTTAGGGCACTATACCCTTTCTAAACAAAAAAATATGAACTGGACATGATATAGTAATGAAAAAAAAGTTTCACTTGTATGTTTATATTGACATTGCATTTTTGTAGATTATTGTAATATTGTTTATTTAACATCTACATTGTTCCCGAGCCATGTGAGAGGAATATACCGTTAAAAAATAAGTTTTGAATTTGTTTTCGTTTGGATTTAATTTGTAAAACATTCAGTGTCAAAATTTTGAGTTAGTGTGAGAATAACGATGTCACTGGATCTTTCCCTACACATAATATACATTTCCTTTCCGTAATGTTAAAATTTTAATAAGTTGCACGAATAATTAGTAGTGATCCCAAAAAGATATGTATATTTAATTAACTTCTTTATCGATCAAAAAAAAACAAATTGATCAAAAAATCCAAAAGGATCAATATAAACCATAGTTCGATTGATGGAAGTAACCAACATCTCGACAGTCGGAATTATAAACTTTTACAATTGCAAAAAAAAAATCTCCAACGAGGTTGTTGGTGGCATTTTAAAAAATGTGATACAATGAAAACAACATGTTTATATAGTATCCAACCCATATTTGTTGAATACAATCTCTTACAGATGTTTTTTAAAGGTCGAAAAGGAAATTCATTTTAAAAAAAGGTACCTAAGAGGGGTATCTCATCCCATTGAATACAATCGAAGAACGATAAGAAAACCGAAAGGGAATTCATCTAACCAAGAAAGCAAACAAGAAAACGCAATAAAATCACGAAAACCGGTATACGGAATCACATAAAACAACAATAATATTTTTCCTTAGCTTGCGGACAAAACAAAGGTTGTAATTTGGTTCTTAAGTGGGACTTACGGAGATTTTATTTATTTATTATTAATGAAAATTCTTTCATTTCGCTCTTTCCATATGCTCCACTGTACTATATTGCAACCCGGATGTTATTCCACATTAGATCGAGTCTTTCATCCCCCAATCAAAATTCCAAGTTTTTGTAGAAGTAGTGATATTCGAGGCATAAGTCTATCGAAAACGGCAGCTGGTTGGTTGTCATCCAAGAAAAATTATTTTCAAGCTCTCTACCAAACAATTATGTATTAGAGTGTATTAATATGAACAAATCAGCTCCTGATGGAGATATGGGTTATCAAATTCTTTTAAATACTTGTGTAAATCAGGGGTTTAATTGTGTAACAAAGCTATACTAAAAAAGTAAATTAATATGAATATCAGATGTAAATAATACAAGTTAGAGGTTTCATCTTCCATCTTCCAACGTGTTACCAACTGAAACATGCTCAACATTACTTTTTTCTCAGTATTAATAACCCTAAGGCTTACTCCGGGAAAAATATTATTATCATTAAAGGCGCAAGAGCCACTCCATAAATCCTTTTCAATAAATATCTTGGTGCAAGAGCCACTCAAGTTTAACCCAATGGAAGCAATGGTTTATATGAGTTAAGGTTACTCTAAGTCATCTGGCGCAAGAGCCACACGGATTTAATCTAGGCATGCTTATACACATAATTGCATGGCGACATCGTCGTTAAAAACTATGTATGCTACTTGTAATAAGGATCTTTCGAAAATTTTGGATCTGAAAACCTAGTTTAGCTATAGATATCAATACATGCTCATCTAATTCACGACTTAAACAAACAAGCTATTAATCATACAAACGTTATTAATCAAAGAATATAAGATATACTAAGAGATTACGAATGAATAAATATAAATACTTCAATTGATAAACACGTCTTCAGATTTAGGACTATATCTCTAAACATTAAGAAAGATTTAGTTACTCATGGATTTCTCAAATTAAATCAATGAAAATATAAATGAAATCAAGTAAAGCAAACCCTAGAAATCGTGATGGTCAACCGCAACTTCAAGCCTTAGCTTCTTGTTCTCCTTATCATATGTAATTGTACGTCTTCTATGAGTCTTGAGGGTCTTCTTATATATCTTCTACGAAATTTAGGTATTAGAATCTTTTGGTAACCGGGTTTCCTCAATTTGGAAGTCAAAACGCGTCAAAAGTGTCCCCATGAATTATCCATGTTCGGCATGGTCTATCTCCAATGAACCGTGCCAATTCTATACCAAAATATGCCCTAACTTCTATGTACAAAAACTGTTACTGTCGGCATGGCGACTTTCAATGAATTGTACCGACCTTAAGACCAAAGTAATCAAAAATGTTCCTCGGCCCTACTCGGTGGGGTATCTTGTAGCGAGGAGTGATGAGCTCGGATTTGGAAATCGCCAAAACTAGGCCTCATACTCGGAAACTATTTATTAGGTATTTATATATAATAATCATGAGTCATGACTTATACCTGGTACTCATCCGATTTATATATAATACTCGATCTCCTCGACCAATTACTCGTCGAGTACTCGCCAAAATTGGTGTGATCGACCAACTTAATCGATGTTCATTGGAATGACCTTGGATTCGGAAATCGCATCGCTCATTTACCTGGCAATGAATACTTGCCAATTACTCGGTAGAGGATATCGATTTCAACTACTTTGCTTGAGACCTTAAAAATCTAATTTTTCTGTTTGGAAAAGCATAACTTCCACCATGGTCGACGATCTAGTGAACCGTACCGATTCTAGACCAAAAAAGTACATAAAATATGTCTGAAATGGTATTACTTTCGACATGGTTGGTAAACATGTCGAAAGTTGTGTTGTAGCGCACTACACCAAATCGACGGTTTTGAGACAGATATAAATGTTGCCATGATTTTTTGAGACCACATACAAGTGTCTCAATTTTGGCGTAGTGAATGTTTTGAGACGAATTTAAAGATGCTTATAAACGTCTCTTAATTAAATTTTGAGACTTTTTTATGTGTCTCATAAATGTTTACCCACGGTTTAGTAAGTGAACCAAATTTCCATTTTAAGCGACGCAAAAAACAAATTGAGCGACTCTTATATACGTCTCAAATAAAAATCCGATTTAAAAAAAAAAAAAATTATTTCAAAATTTCCTGCACTTGCACATTTGGTTTCCCGCACCAGAATACAGGTATTTAGCCACTCCATTCCAAATCATATATGAAACCACTATTCAATCCATTCTATTATCACATATGGAATTGCAGCATTACATATGGATCCATCCATACTATCAATCTATACAATTACAGATGTAAGATGATGAAATTTTAAAAAATAAACTATAAATAACAAGTCTGTCTCTACAATTTGGGATCAAAATTGAGCATATTTTGGGTTTCTTGTTCAATCAATGTCACTGGACCTCATCATGCGCGCATAGGCATGGATACATTTTCTACAAGAACTTGAGAAATAAGAAATTACTTACAACTTGTTCACTCAAATCATATTATTCTTATCCAAATGTCTTCTTGATTTCCTGATAATGGCACCTGATGTAAATGGAACATCTCTAGGAGTTAGTTTACATACCAAACGACCAGAATTAAAACATGACAAGATCAAATGGGCACAATTTGCAGACATATACCTTTACTGGAGCATCTTGTTCCGATCTTTCCACTTTTCTTTAGTCCAACACCACCTAACATAAATCTTCCCTTTTCTTCTTCTGAAGATTTGCCAAGTCAGTCTGCAAAGAGAGACAACAGAATTAATGAAAAATGTTAGGTACCTGGTACTATATACAGCTTTCAGTTGTGGAAACTTACAGGAAAGCTATACCCAATGATGTAAAATAGGTATGTTAAAAATTTCAGTGGTTGAAGCACATCAAATGGATTAGTTATATGTGTATGGGTTGCTTAATGGTAAGTGGTAACAGAATGCTCAAGCTTCTAAAAAAATTATTGTACTTAAAACAATTACTGTACTAACTTCAAGACAAATAAAGTATATGGTTATACCTCATCATATACTTTCTGTTGTGCCTTGGGTTGCTTCAAAGGCTTAACTTTTACACCTACAAACAAAGAAATTTCCAAATCAGGATCCTTATCATGAACATCATAGATGAATATCTGATTTCAAGAATTTTACCTGGCTTTAAAGACCAGTAACAGATACCAAAATTAAACATGTTACACAAATTTCAAATATGATGTTCTTGAGTAAAACACACAATTTTTATTGTTTGGAAGTAAAAGTACCAATTAAGATGCTAGAAAACAAATTCTCCGGCTCTGCACCCACCAACATTTCAGGATTGCATCTACTTGTTCTTTTTCTTTGGCCTCAACTGCAGTTCAAACAAGCAAATCAAAACGCAAGTTTGAGAATCATCATAATGAATATCAGAAACCCTACATACCACAAATGGATATAAATGGCAAAATCTGTTGAAAAGATACAAAAAGCCATACCCAGTAGCTATGTCCACACTTCTTCTTGCAGTTATAGCAATGCCCAATACATAAATGCACAACATAATGGTGGTTCCCAAGTCATTCAGTCTTATAATGTTATACCTACTATTTAAACCAAATGTTTATTTCCCGCCTCTATCATATATGGTTTACCTCTCACATGATCATGAATTCATTTATAGGGTAGTAAGTGTGAAAAATTCGACTTACTTGTGGGAGATCATTATGTCCTGGTTGTACACTTGTATAGGATAAAATTGAACCTGAAAAGTACCATGTATGGGTAGCTCTCCTTCATGTCCACCAACCAGCTGAAGATAAAAAAGGATACAAGGATTAGTAGCTGATACTGAGAGTATAAATCAATCCTTCTCCCTCCTCCTTTATCCGGGCTTGGGACCGGAAACGCAAGCATTAGCGGAGTTAAAAAGGTTTTGTTTGAACACCAAATTAATAAGATCATTATAGTAAGTAAATATAGGCATTTACAGACCCAACAAAAAAACTAACCTCACTGTGCTATACAACACTACTAAGGCTGGAATAACAAAAAAGGACACTAACAAACAAATTCTTAGATGCAACAAGTTGAATTTGCCATGTGCTAGTGTCGAACCTGTCCTTGCTGCGCAAAAGATCTCAGCTAAGGCTGAAATAACAAAAAAGAACACCAAAAAATAAGAATATACTAATGCTCAATGCCAACTGGTTGCTATGCTTGTGTGAACCTATCATCGTTGCGCAAAAGAACACAAAAACATCACAAACTAGGAAGATATTACACCTTGACCGGCACTAACCGCAACCCATCCTCAGACCAGATCAGAAAAGTAGGTAGTTCCAGATCCTTCAAAAAGTTAATGTCATCTCTTTGTGGACCATCCCATACTAACGCAGACTGATCATGAACTTCCTCGACATAGACCCTCTTCTCTATTGGCTTCACCTTTCTACAATGAATATAATCGCCAGTAACAATACATCCTGATGCAACAACCCTTCTTCTGTTATCTAGTAGTTGAACATGCAAGGAAGTAGGTTCATTGGTTACACTGTCAGCATGATCCAAGCTTTGATCATGTTGATGACCTAAGTGAGAATTGGACCATTTCTCTGGGCTGGGAGTGCCTACGCGAGCTGATGATGTAGGCGTCTTGCGTTTCATGCAGTTCAACATCTTCTAAGAACAAGAATAGATAAAATCATTATCAATTAACTATTAAACCTGAACATATTGCCTACATTACGACAAGTCAGAACTTAAAACTTACCTTTACTGCGCTGCCCAAGGACCCCAATTCACCTTCAATACAAATCAGTTTACCGCCCATAAACCCCACATCGGCTTCGATTTTGTTTAGTTTAAGCGCATTCTCGTTATCTCTTTGTTGAAGGGCATAATGTGTAATTACTGCCATTCCAACTTGCTTCTTCGACATATGGGATGAGTAGCCACGAATCCGACCACTTCGTTTTCTTCCAAACACCTCCTCTAGTTCAGCTGAAACCACATAACTAGAACTTGACTGATCTCCTTTCCCTTTGTTCCTCTCGAAAGCCCCTGATACTTTGCCCTGCATTTAGAATGAAAAAATGTAGCTGCAGTAAGTACCATTTACCGATGAGATCAGAAAGACCCAAAATAGTAGGTGCTGGTAGAAAAAATGTAGCTGCAATATATAAAAGTTACTTGTTACAAATAGAATTAACTTACATGCACTTCAAGTGCACTAGGATGGACAGTCCCATCACGTCTTAAATGTCCGTGTAACCACTTCTCTTTAGTCGACGATGGTACCACTTTTTCGCTCATTTTGTCCTACAAATACAAACACAGGTGGTTGGTTAGTAGGTTGTTACTAGTAACTGAAGATCAAAAAGAAGATCAGGAACATGAATACTTACTAACTTATGCTTATTGTTGTGGTATGTGCACCTCCCAAGTGTATGGTGGATAGTGGTCTTTGCTTAGCTCTCTGCATTCACCTTATTCTTTGCTATCTTTTTAGGATTTTTTTCCATATCAACAAATTCCTCCCAGATATTTAGATTAACCTACATAGGCCTTATCGACAAAATTCCCTAACCTACATTGTTCATCGCTAATGTTCTCTTCTACATGTTCCTTAACAGAAATTTCTTCCTTTACATTTTCCACATATACATTATCAACATCCACATTTTCTTCTACATGTTCCAGCACTACTTGTGATGATGTGGTGGATTTCTCCCCATGTAGACACCAAAGTACATATGACTTGTTTATTAAGTGTACTTCTAAATGATACTTGACTAGAGCAAAAGACAGAGAATACTTATTTCTACAAATACGACAAGGACATGGACATAATGGTGAATTTTTTACCCTGTTACTATATGCAAAATCGATAAAATCAGACACCCCTTTTCTATAGACATCACTATACATATCTTCTTCATTTATCCAACCTTTGTCACCTACTTGCACCATTCTACAACAACATAACATATATGGTATGTTAATCAAGGACCAAACACAACAATTAACAATCTTCACAAAAGCATCAACACCAACAGAAACTAAAATTTCAACAAAATGGTTCTTTTTAATACATTACTAAAATAAGACAAACTCAGATACAATATCACTCTAGAATTAAAATTAAAAATAATGCAAAGTATACATAAGCAAAAACACATCAGTCGATCTATAAAATATTGTCGAATAACCAAATGCTATCGAACGAAACATGTTATAGTAACCAACAAAACATGTTATAACAATCTTCTACCATACTCATATCCCTTCTTAAAGATCAAATATGTTATTATAACAACCAGCAAAACACACAGACCCTTACTTGTTTAACTTGTTTATCTGGTCTCTACATCAACTACAAAAAAAAAAAAAAAATCAACATTTATGATTTTAGTTTACTGGCTTGATTAATAGATTCATACTCTTTTTTTCAGTAGCCGATTACATTGAACTCTGATCAAGTCTACAATCTATGAAACTTTATAGTTCTCAAGCAAGCTCTATACCTGATCAAGTCTACAATCTGTGCTACTTTATAGTAGCAATGCAGATTGCAGTTACGCAAGACCTACAGTAGATGGACCTATCGAAAAGGGAACTGAAACCCCAAAAAAACAGCTTAAAAATACAAAAATCAGTGCATAAGAACATGGAGTGATGGCGAGATAAGATCTCCTCAGGAAGCATACATACTTAGTCCGGGACCATTCTGTTTCAAGACATTTAACCACATCACCAGTTTGATTTAAAATGTTAGAAATTTCTATCAACTTCTGACTGGGTAACAGTCCAGATCCATGACTGAATAAGATCTATGCCTGAAGATGGTACTCTAGTTTGAAACCAGACTGTGAATCATCTTCGTGGAAGCCCAAAAGTGATATAAGGGATAAAAATGAGAAGGGGTTTAAGAAGTACACTACCTTCCGCAAGGACTTGAACATACATATAAAGTCATAGAAATTCTTTTTATTATAACATCGCTCCAAAATTATAGAGCTGCGGTTGTCCCAATGAACACACATTTGAGGAATCTAATCTCAGCAAAAATCATAACATAGATACATAAAAAGATAAAGAGGAAAGCCAAAAACCACTAGAAAACATGGGAAAGAAGCATCTCAAAGATCAAAAGTTTGATGAAGCTGTGCACAAAAGCAGCACCTCAAAGACTCTCATTAACATTCATTTTAAAACACTTGCAGAAAAATAAATGCACTCAACACTTCTAGAACTGCAAGAACATGTTAAAGATCAAAAATGCAAAACTCACAGACCCACAGTGAAAAATCAAACACATAACCCTCAAATGGAAATCAATTCATAAATACATAAAAACACACAACTTGCAAACATAGAGAGAGAAAAACAAACAAATAGGGTTAGAGGTAATACCTGAATCTTCAAGGATTTTACTTCAATCTTCTTCTGCGAATTTCAGACACAAAATCAATTAGAAATCTCAAATTTTTAGGGTTTATCAATCAAAATCGACTTATGTAAAAATGATATTTCTTACCTGAGGATAAAGATTTCTAGGGTGTTTCTACTTCTCAATTGAATCTTCTTCTGAGAGTTTCAATCCAAAAGCAAAACTCAGTTTACAAAATCAAAGATTTTGATTTGTAAATTAGGGTTTTTCAAATGAGATTTTAAGTTTAGAAAATCATAAATCATTTAAGAATTTTGGTTCACTTTCTGTTTCAAATTGATATTAGTTTTCTCTCGATTTCTCTTACTCGATTTCTCTCATTCTTACTCTGGTTTCTTTTGAGCGGAGTAGAAAGAAGTCGAGAGAAGAAAAGGAAATAAAAAACCTGGCGAGATCGAGGTATACTCAAACTAATTGGGGTATACCCAATTTTAATGGGACACTTTTTGTGTGTTTTAGGGGGAGTCCTAATGGGTAAGTTACAAAACTACCCTTTTTTAAAAAAAAAACCTATTACCCTAAATCAGTTTTAATCTTTTCATTTCATCATCTTCTTCTCTTCTTCTTCTCCTCCACAAACTTACCGGCTCCATCACCCCCCCACCACCACCAAAACTCGTCGATCAATTCGTTAAAATCGTCGATTCGAAAACTCCGATTAGTCTTCATCAATGGATCCACCACGGAAGAAGGCAACTCGTATGAAAGAAACTAATCGAAAACCCAATGAATATAACCCTGGAATTGCAAGTTTGGTTGCTAAGAAAGTGAAGAAAAAAACGGTTGAAGAAGAAGAAATTGAACCCATTTGAAACACGTGAAATGGTGCGCTTAAGAAAGTAAGGGCACACTTAAACTCACTCTAGTACTTCAATTTCATGTTTCCATGTCAAATTAGGTCAGAAAATCCGAATTTGTGAATTGGCAAGATTGCGACGCCGGCAAGTTTTTTGTTATCGACCTTTAGGGTTTTCATAGTTAGGGTTTGGTAGGGAGGGTATAAGGTTGAAGAACTTGCCTCTTTGTATAGTTTACGTGAATCGCTACTAGCGTAGGCCGATGGTGTTTATGGGTGAAAACTACTCCTGCCGGATTTGGTAATTTGGGGTGTGTAGATGAGAATGAATCTAAACCCTAAACAAATGCATTGCGCGGTGAGTGCTTGTAGATTCAAAAATCAATCTGTGCAAGTCCGTCCTAAACCAAGAAATGGCTGTTCCAGACTTGTTTCGGTCGCAAAGTGAAGGAGATGGGGTTGATCTTAGGGAGGGAAGCGAAGAAGGTGTTGAGATTGTGAAGGTGTTGGCTTGCTTATGACTTGTAAAAGAAAGTTGAACCGCTTAGGATGCAAGCTATCGATTCGGTGTTTTGTATTAACACTTGATTTGTTTCTTGTCCTGGACTTGCTCTGTTGGTGGAAATAGGGAGGAGAACCTATTTATACAAGTCATTGAGCCTTATTCACGTCTCTCGTGGGAAGTGGAGGAAGTGGAGTGATGGAGTAGTGGAGTTGTGTGTTGATGCTACACGATCAGTCTTGCCCACTTCTCCTGTCAATGCTAACCGTCCATAACTTCCTAACACGTTCTTGTGATGGCGCGTTGCACGCTGCACGCTGTAAACCGCCAGACCAATACCCCAGTATGTATCCCCGATTTGTGACATGATTGATGTCTCGGAATGTGTGGATCGTGGATCCATGAAAGGTAGCATGTAATCTTTGAATTGAATAACTGCGTTATTCAGGAAGTTGATACTTGTGAAGTATCATGTGTATTTTATGCAAGTACTGCATCATGGTGTGGTAAAGTGATGGGTGGCGACGCCTCACTGACCAATTAACTCCCGACCAGGATTGTATAACCAAGCTGGTGAAGTTGGACGGACGAGATGATCTTTGAGACACTCATCTGCGACCGTTAATGAATTAGGGTTTTTGAAGAGGTGCGCAAGCATCACTCTTTAGCTTGGTTGAAACCAAGCATGGGATATAATTTTGGCAAGGCCGACCGTGCATGTGTGTAGACAACATGACGGTGTAGGCGCCTATACCCATTACCTCACGAAAGTATGATCCGGGCCACTCAATTCGTCAGGTGAAGTTGAGTGGTCGTGATCAATTTGTGACAGTAAAACCGATCTTGCAAGAGCCGCGCGTCATGCCTACTTCGGGCGCACGTTCCAAGATGACCAATCTTGGTCGGTCTTGGCCGATTGGTGCAGTGTGAAGGTGGTAGGCTGGCGTTCACGCCTATACTCCGAATATCCCAAGAAAACGTGATCCGAGCCATCCAAATCGTCCGCGAAGTTGAGCGGTCGAGATCGGTTTTGCGGTTTGGGAGGTGCGACCACGCTAGTTTGGGCACGTGTCTTGGAATGACCATGGGCGTGATATGCCTTGGCCGATCGGGTGAGGGGATAGATGGGTCCACGGTGGTCATCTTTGGTATGACCGGACACTGCTTAATCTAATCTTGGACCCTCCATTCGCACGGATAAGATGGACGCTCGTGATGCTCAAAACCCTAATTTTGGGTTTCAAGGCCGTGCGTCAATGCTTCATTCGGCGTACGGGTGAGATAACCAACCATGGTTGGTCCCGACCGATTGGTCGAGTACAGGCGAGCCACGGTGATTGTGTTGACATGCTCGGGCCCTTTGAATCTTCATCTACACCCTCCATCTATACATGCGAAGATGGATGGTTGAGACATTTTGCGACACATGTAATATGCCGCAAACCCTAATTTTAGGTTTTAAAGCCCATACTTGCTATGGTTTGGACGTTTTGGCAAGCTAGGCCATTACGGAGGGAGGCCGACCATGCGGGGTCCGCGTTGGTTCGGCGAGTGGATATTCCATACCGCTTGGGGGTGATGGAATTGATCCAGGTCATCCAATCATGCTTGTGGAGTTGGATGAGCGTGATCATATCCGGGTGATACTGGTCAGTCCGGATGCTCAATCGAGCTAGTATAACACACCGAGAGGGGCTCAATCGGGCTAGTATAACACACCGAGAGTCGGCTGTACGGGTATTTCGTACATGGTTTCATTATAATGCTTGGAGGTTCGTGTTGCTGTAAGAGCAACACTCGATCGTCATGCCGCACTGATAATGAGTACAGGAAATACAAGGTTGATTTCGCATTAATTAATAATGCTAGAAATTCATAGGGTATATGGGATTGTTGCTACATGCTCCAACCTGGATGAATTTCGTGTATTCCTGAGAATGAGATTGTTGCCACATGCTCCATTCTTGGTGAATTAAGTGAGGGAGTATCCAACACTTATTAATGGCTTTATCTTTTACAAGATGTCAGCGCATAGTTTTTTCTGGTTTTTACAATTTTAACCTTAAATGAAAATCCACCATCAACATTAAGTCCCCTGCCTAGCACATAATGGTTACACTATTGAGGGGTAGGCATGAGATGGTGACATACATAAACGTAAGAAGACAAGATAAAGGAAGTCTACCTGGATGGATTCTGGCCGTGGGCAATCCTCCATACGTGTGCGATCTCAAGCCTTGATGGACCTGCTTCCTTCCTTAAGGTATTTACATTAAGTCCCCTGCCTGGAGGGATTCTGGCCGTGGGTGCTTACACACTTCTGGTTGAATCGCTCGTGTATCCAGATGTTCTTCTGATTCTTGATTAGGGATCAAAAGAAAGCCTGACTTGGTCGGTGTCGTATCCCCATATATTGGGCGCCGTAATCGTTTTAGGGTTTCCTCAGCATATATGCAAGTGTAGAGATTCTGAACCACTTTTACGATTTTACAACAGGGCTTTCTCGTAGAAACTCCGTTTCCTTATCATGTCGAACACCAGTGGATCGTCTTCTTCATACCGTCAAGGATTCTCCATTAAACGTGCACGACCTGCGTCTGAGCTTCATGATGGATCCCCTGCTCGTGTTCTCCGAGTCAAGAAGATAATACCGGTTTGTATCTCCTTTTTTTTTTTACGAACAATTGCATGTTCTTCATAATGATCGAGTGAATAATCTTCTCATTCTTGCAGAGATATCCTACTAGGAACATGTGTGACGGTTATCGATGATGATGACTTAAACATGTCCTCTTCCTTCAAAATCAAACACGCCTACCCCCTGTCGACCTCGAAGATGCTTTGATGCGGGTGTCTCATCTTATGAATACCCCAATGCGGGTCTTTTATTCGATGTTCGCATGAAATGTTTATCCTCCGGCTACCGAGACGTCGGTGGATTCTTAGTGCGGGAGTTCGTGCCTCTTTACACGAAGTTATGGAGAAAGAAAATACGGTCATATCGCAACCGGGGAATGTGGTGAAGCACTTTGTTCATCCGCTCTGGTCACCACGGTAAACCTGTCTTCTTCCCATGATTCTTTGAGATGGAGAACATTTCTATCCGCAACGTTGCCGAATCAATCCTTGAAAAGTGGGAGGATATGGTATCTACCTGCGAATCCATGGAGTTCAACGTGGGCTGGTTGCGGCAGCGTCTTGATATTATCAAGGTCGATCGAGCGGGCATCCTCGTGAATGTTGTTCCTGCTGCGAAAGCTATCTTGGAAGAGGAGAAGGCTCTGGCCGCATAATCAAAGGAGGTAGAGCGGGCTGTACAGGACTTGAAGAAAAGAACAGAAAGATATCAAGCTAGACTGGATATGATGCTCTCAAGGAACTATAATCTTCTAGATGGCCTTTTCTAAGTCGTATTCGGATGTATTCCTTTTATGTCAAAGTTTATTGAACATCTTTGCGAGAATAAATTGCATGGGTTTTGATTGGTGAAACGGGTTTTTCATTGATGCATCTCTGAATATAATTGATGATTCAAACATGTAATGAAAATAAATGCCTGTATTGTTGACAGAGCAGATAGTGGTCAAGCATAATATGCCTTGAGCCACTTTCCATTGATGAATGCTTCCAATTTGCCTCCGTCCACCTTAATAATTTTGTAGCTTGAGTGTTGTAAGCCTTGGTGTTTGTGTAAGGACCTTCCTATTTCGGTGAGAACTTTGGTGCGGACATGTCTTGTTGGATGTGTTTGGTCGTTTTCAAAACCAAATCTCCCATTTTGAAAACACGTGATTTCACGGTTTTGTTGTATGCCACTGGAAATTGCATTTCTGTACACTGAGTACGTTCTTACGCTTTGTCTCTTCGAAATCCAGTGTCTAACTCCGCTACTCTATAGTTAGAGGCTTCAGCCTCGTTCCAGTGGATTCCGGTTGCCGCTGCGATCCTGGTTGATGGGATTTTGATCTCTGTTGGGAGAATTGCATCCGCTCCGTAAACAAGTGAGTATGGGGAAACCCCAATGGAGCTTCTGGAGATGTCAGGTATGCCCATAGTGCCATTGGTAGCTGGTCGTGCCATTCCACTGGGATTGTCGTGTCTTCGATTCGGTGATAACTGGATCAATGTCTTGTTGGTACTTTCGGCTTGTCCGTTCCCTTGAGGATAGTAGATGGTGGAGAAGACACTGTTTAATGCCATACTCCTCAAGTAACTCTCGTACACTGCTTATTGGCGAAGGGAGTGCCATTATCGGTGATGATATGCTTAGGCACGCCGAAACGACAAATAATATGTTCTTTTATGAATCTTTGCAATTGTTGCTCTCCTGTAGTTCCTCGCAGGGGAATGGCCTCTACCCATTTGGTGAAGTATTCTAGTCGTAGTTATGATGTACTCGTGCTGCTTCGATGATGGAGGATTGATTTTTCCGATAATGTCCAGTCCCCATTTGTAAAATGGCCATGGACTGCTTATCGAGTGTAAATGGGTGGAAGGCGCGTGAACAAGGTTCCCATGAATTTGGCATTTGTGACAGCTTTGCACAAAAGCGGCTGCATCATCCTCCATGGTAGGCCAATAGTATTTCTCGTGTATCTGGAGAAACAGTTTCATCTTCCCTTGATGTTCCCCTTCATGTGTTTCCTTGACATGGTAGGATTTCTTCCCGACCCAGGCATCGTAGTAGATTACCTCCAAAGCTCTTGCGATACGGGATCCCTTTATGTAATCTGAACCACTTAGCCTTTTGCTTCATCTTGATAGCATCCTTTTGTTTAGCGAGAGTTGTTCCGTCACGGAGATAACTAATGTACGGCTCTCTCCGGTCCCAGTGTGGTTCACGTTAAAAACTTCCAATTGATGTGGCGGCGCTTGGCAATTTGAGAAGAACCCGAAGTAGTGCGGATTGAGCCTCCGTCGGCCGATAATAGCCCGAGACGTTGGAGTCGTCGGTAAGCGTTACCATCGGTGATTTTCCACAAATTTCGTTGTGAACATGATTCATTTGTAGTTGTGCTTCGTCATCCCCAAGACATCTTGACAGGGGAACCATCCGGGTTCCGATAATGTCTGACATACCATGAAGCATGAAGATGTTCTGCAGGTTTTAAGACTGACCTTTCCTTGGGAGAGTGAGCTGTTGAGCTCTTGAATGATCGGAGTTCGCCAATCATCGGTCTTGGTGTCTTTGTATTGTGATAACCATGTCGATTTTATGGTTTTAAGACTGACCTTTCCTTGGGAGAGTGAGCTGTTGAGCTCTTGAATGCTCGGAGTTCGCCAATCATCGGTCTTGGTGTCTTTGTATTGTGATAACCATGTCGATTCTATGGTTCTCCTCTTTACTGTCAGGGTTTCTTCCAAACCTTCGAACTTCAATTTGGAAGCCAGTGTTGCTAGACAGTCGGCGTGCCTGTTGTTGCTGCGACTGACATGGGTTATGGTTGCATCGGCAAAATAATTCAGTAACCTCTGTGCTTATGATCGGTATGGAGCTAGCGTTACTTCCTTTAGTGCGTATAACCCATTCATATGATTCACCAGTAACTTGGAGCCACCTCTTATCTCCAGGCGCGTGACTCCCACTTGCTTGGCTATTGACAGCCCTATGAGGAAGGCTTCGTACTCTGCTGAGTTGTTGGTGCATTCGAAGTCCAGCTTGAAGGAGTGTGAGAATACTTCCCCAGTTGGAGATACTAATACCACGCCCGCTCCTCCGATGTGCGCTAGGGGTAGCGAGCCATCAAAATACAAGAGCCACACTTCTTCTTCCAAAACAGAGACGTCTGGAAATTCTCCGGGGAGATCTTCGTGTAGCCTGTAGTGCCTTCTCCAGGAAATGCTGCCAGTAAGTCGCAACCGCTTGAACCTTGATAGCTCTAGGTGGCGCACACGTTATGTCAGCTCGACATTTGGAGAAGCCACTTGCCTGTCCTTCCAGTCGGACCAGCTTTGAAAGTAAAAACTTTGCGGGATCGGATTTAGACACGAGTATCACCCTATTAGACAAGGTAGGTAATGCTGAACTTTTGAATGGAATGGATCAAGGCTAAACAAGCTTTTTTTCCCGCTGGGGGTATCGAGTTCGGCATCTCTCAATATTGGTGAAGTAGTATATGGGATGTTCGATTCCCTCGTCGTCTTCTGAGCGAGTAGAGCTCCCTCTGCGGTGTCGGCTGAAAGCAGTGTAGAGATGTAGCGGCTTTCCTTGTGCGGGAGATTTCATAACTATTTGGAGATGACGGTATTCGTTGAATCTTTCGAAAAGCCTCCTCTTGGGTTGTGGTCCAAATGAAGCTAGCTCCTTTCTTTAGCAAGGGAGTGAATGAGGCGGCAAGTTGGGCTAGACTCGGTATAAAATGTCGGATGTAGTTTACCTTGCCCATGAAACTCTGGAGTTCCTCCACGGTTCGTGGAGGCGGCATTGTGAGGATAGCTTGAGTCTTGGACGGGTCTACCTTAATTCCTTCCGCGGTTACTTGGAATCCTAGAAATTTGCCTGAAGAGACAACGAAAGCGCACTTGAGGAGGATTCATCTTCAACTTGTACTCTCGATACCTCTCGAACACTTGTAGTAAGACGTTGGTGTGATCTTCTCGAGCCCTTGACTTGACCACGATATCATCTACGTAGTCTTCTACTTGTTTATGCATCATGTCATGGAAGATTGCCGTCATAGCACGTTGATACGTTGCGCCGGCGTTCTTTAAACCGAATGGCATAACGATATAGTAAAAATTGCCAAGAGGGGTTTGGCTGTTTTACTTGCATCGTGCTCATACATCCTTATCGATTGTAGCATTTGTAACCATCCATGAAGGAAAACATGTCGTGTCCGCTAGTGGCGTCTACTAACATGTCGATATTAGGCGGGGAAAGTCGTCCTTGGGGCAGCACTTATTCGGGTCTCGAAATCCACACGACCATAGAATCTATCCGTTTTTCTTCTTTCTTTCGGGACCACATTGGCTAACCGGGTCGGATGGTGAATAGGTCGATGAAGCCAGTGACTAGTAACCGAATTTCGTTCTTGATTTGTTCTTCCACTTCATGTTTGAATTGCCTCGGAGATTGCTTGATTGGCTTGGATCCGGGTATGACATGCGGGTGATGAGTGACCAATTTTCATCTAGACCAGGCATTTCCTCGTATGTCCGGCGAACACATCTTGGTACTCCTTGAGTAGTTGAACAAGACCCGTACGTTCGTACGTGGACAGAGTCGAGCCCCGATAGAGACCGGCCGGGAGATTCTTCATCCCCGATGTTAACGAGTCTCGAGCTCGTCGGTTGTGGAATTGGTTCCATCTTGTAGTTGTTGCGGGGCATCTAATACCTCCTCTTGTACTTCGTCGTTCTGTGACATTCAATTGGGCGGAGAGGCGGGTGCCCGTCTCTCTGTTAATTGCTAACGGCATTTGGTATATTGTCTTCCTTTTCGGTCACGTTTCGCCTCGAAAGTGCGTTCCCTTTTGGTGTGAACGCGGGTTGAAGTCTCACTGGATAAAGATGGACGCCCCGTCAGAGAAGGCGTATCGTGGTGCTTGGCCCTTAGTGATGCAAATCGGTTTTCTTCCTGGATTGAAGCCCACGTGGGTAGTGGGGTGCACAGGACTTTGTCTGATCTCCTCTTCGAGGTACCTTTTGGCTCGAACAGCTCCATGATCGGTTGTCAATCCGTCAAATATAATTTCACTTTCCCAATCAACTAGATATAAATATAGTATTCGATAAGAAAGAGTTCGTATCCACAGAGAGGCGTTTGTTGTTATAAACTTTTAGTTTCTAAGTAACCCAAGGTATGTTTGTTGTATTTAAGCAAATAAAAGTAATTAAAAGCAAAGTAAGTAATTCGAGAAATCAATAAGGAGAGAATATTGGTCAAGGGATGGTATCATTCACAAACATGTATTTTCATCAATGATTAGAATTGGTATTTAATCTCGTATTTATTAAAAGTCCTAGGATATCTTGATCGCAAGTATAACCCGTTAATTCCCTGTTTTCATCACAACCACATTAAAAGATGCATATGTGAATTCTTCGTCGAAAGCAACCTAAAGTGTAAAAGCACAATTAAGTTTAACTCCCTAAAAGCATTAAGATTTATGGAATAAGACTCATCAATGCAAACGAATGTGTAAAAGCACTAAACGTTTTAACAAAAGTTATGATTCACTTGTGACTAGTAGGATATATCACTACAAGCTCTAACCACAATTATGCTACTTAGAATCAGGGATAAACAACGTTTTTCGTATTGAAAACCCTAATATAGCTCTAGAGATGAACACAAATCGGATTGATTCCGGACTCAACCTAACAAGTTTTCAAATCTTATAACACTATTAATTGTGAATCACAAACAATAATTATTGAGACAAAACTAATTCATTGAATCAAAAGCATGTTGAGAAATCAACTTTTATCCCATAACCAATAAGATGTTTAGCTACTCATAGCTATGGAGTTCATCATCATCAATATTCAATAATAAAACAAGGAAGAAGAAGAACAAAACCAAACCCTAGAAGCGTAAACAAAAGTGGCTCTCCAAAAATTCCAAGCAAAATGATATATCATAAGTTGTAGAAGACCTTCCCTTTTATAGATTTCTCCAACTTCTAAAATTAGGTCTAGTCTTCAAAGTCCATTAGGTGAGAATCCACCGAGCCCACAAGGATGAGAAACCCGTGTAGAAAATACGACCCAAAAATCGTCGCCGGAATTCTGGTATTGTGGCCGGAAAGTCGCTTAGGAAAAACGACTCCGGTGGCCGCAAAGTCCGCCGGTCACCGGTCAACGAGTCAGGACCGAGTCAACTCGGCTCATAACTGGATTGGATCGGGTCAGAACTAGATTGGATCGGGTCAGAACTGAATAGCCAAGCCAGGCCAGGCCATTGCACAGGCTGATCTCTGATGCACCATCATTGTGCTTCAGCCTAACCTTTGTGATGCACAATGATCACACTTCTCATTCAAAACAATAACAGCTCCAACTCTTCCCCCTCATTGCAATTTCTCTGTAACTTGTAACCTAAGCACTTAACCCAGCACTTCCACCTCGCCTGTAGCCACAAACACCACCAGGCTGCACCTGCTACATCAGTTGCATTTCATCAGCACCTGCACCTGAAACAGCTCCACTCACTAGCTACAGCCACCACAAATTGCGACCCTTGCAACTACCCCTCACTAGCCAGTCCACCTGCAATCCTGGTAAGCCCCTGCTCCTGAAACTCCACCAGAGCCAGCCCAGCTGGGAATTTTCTTGCTCATCTCACATAACACACCACCATTCATCCAGCAGCTCAGCAAAGCCATACAACCACCTGAAACTGCAGTTTAGTGCCTTTCACTGCAACAACAACATCAATCTGAGCCCTGCAACACAATCATTGCACATCCAAGAACCACCTGAGTCACCAGATCTTTCCCCCTGAACCATTGCCATCCAATCCAGCTTATCCCTGAACCTGCAATATCTGCTATAGCAATGCAAACTGCTAGGCAAATCAACCTGTGCACAATTTCCTTGAACAACTCCAGCTGCATTGCTTTTGGGCTCCATACAAATCTGTCAAACAAGCCACCACCAGCTCATACTTCATACCATCTGAACCTCAACAGCCACCTCAATTCCATACTCATATTGCAACTGCAACAATATACTCAGCCAACTTGCACCAGTACATTGCACTTCCTCCACCGCCTCAAGCCACCATTCACAAGTCACAAGCCCAATTGCACTGCAGTTCACCACCATCTCCGGATGCTCAACCATATTCCACCCCAGTCACACTTTCACTATATAGGTGTAGAACTGAGTGCATAACCAAAGCAATCCCAGCTCAAATGCTCCATCTTGCCCTGAGCCATCAGCAACTACCAATGCTCTCAATTTCATATGACCTGCACATTACAGCTCCAATACCCACTGCAACCAACAACACCAGGTTAACTTCAACCACTAGAGACTCAACCATTTCAGACCCCTTCTGCCCGCCATCGATTGCAACACAAACCAATTCTTCTTGAGTTCAAGCTCACCCTTCAGTTGCTCAAGACACGCAACAAACTCCCCTGTAATTTGCCTTGACTGCTCTAATCCCTTATTCGATTCACTCTTAATCCATGAGACTCAAACCCAAATTTGCCATCTCAATTTGTAATAAAGAATGATGACAAAATCTCTCCATACATCTCTGTCCAGACTCAAACCCCGACTCACGATTCTTCTTGATTTCTTCATTTTCTTTCTCTTGGACGTAATTTCGATAGAAACCCCCATCTCCTTTGGTCATTATTAACCCTAATTCCTCATGAATCGCGCCTTGCTTTGATCAGTTCACTATCATCAACGAAACAAATTGCATGCGCTTTCTTCATGACTCAAACGGAGAATCACATCAAAATCTTACCAATCCCATTCTCAATCTTAATTGAAGTGACTTCATCTTAATCCTAATCTCGTTCTTCCCCGATTTATCCGGCTCCCAATTCTCTAAGATCTCATCGATTTAAATCTCAAGCATTTCTCTCTTTCTCGATCTCCCTGTCTCGCTTAGCCATCATGTGACTTCATCGATTTTGCACTGCAAGCACAACCACCTCGCCATTCCATAGCACCATTACCTTGGTCATCTCGATTTCTCTATATGCTCTATCGATTTTAACGGCTGACCATGGTCGCTTTCCTTTCTCTTCTTCTCACTCGGATGCAAATGATTGAATGAGATTTCTTAATTGAGGATAACGTTGGATTGAGGTGCTAACAACACAACCATCCCTGGATAAGGGCTGCCCGAGATAGCATCCCCTTAACCGCAGACTAGCCTTTCTCTAGTACTCCTCTAGAGAGTTGCCCCTTAACCTTAGCTCAGCTCCTTATAATGATTGCCATGAAATGACAATTTTGCCCTTTTTACTCCAATTGGTTGATTTCTCCATCTTTTCCTCCGCGCGACTCCAGAGTACCTAATAACTCAAAAACACACGTAAAGTACATAATTCACAAGAAAAATAGCAAAGAAAGCGTAACTACTAGATAGTAAATACGGTGTATTCTACGCCTATCAGATTCCCCTACACTTAGACTTTGCTAGTCCTCGAGCAAATCAAACAAAACAATAAAATACAACAACTCCGTGTCGTCGAGGCTACGGTCACTTTTAGCATAAATAACAAGCCTTTAAACCCCTAGGTGTCCCTAGTGGACGAGTTATAATCTCGTGAGGGTTTACTAGAGATTTACCCACAAAACCTATTTTTCCAACTTACTAGTTCTCCGTAATGATAGTATCCAACGCGCTAAGAAGACATAGAGATTCTGCACACTAGTCATAAGAAGTTAGACACATAAATGAACACAATCTCATTCTTAAAAGTTGAGAGAGAAGTAACCATCCCTTCTCGACTAAAATTCGGGTTCGGAGTGATCAAAAGTCTCGACTCGCCTCACAAGAAAGGGTTTTATGATATTGCTCTCAATAATAAACAGCTCTTTATGGGTCACACATGTGTCCAGGTTGGAATGAAGAGAGAATCCTGAGACACGTTGAATGGTGGGAAGGCATAACCCTCCGAAGTATTTTGAAAACCCACATCTTTTATATGTTTTTGAAAACCCATTTTTCTGACGATCTCTTCGAAAGGAAATCAAACCATTTAACGAAGGTGGGAATATGCTTACTTACAGTGAATCCGTTCGGCGTGCAGCTAGCACCACTCTCACAACATCCATAGAAACGTCTTCGGTCTTCTATCGGTGTCTTCATCTTCGTCTTCGGTCTTCAACTCTTGATGATAACTCTCGAACTTCGTAGAATCTCGACAATATGATTCTTTCCTCAAATTTCTTGTCGCTTGAAACTTCATTATAGATATTCCTTCTTTCCATAGACTTTATTGAAAGAATACAAAAAAAAAATAAAAACTATACAAACCCAAATTTTTTTTTTTTTTTTTTTTTTTTTTTTTTTCTATTTTCGTTTTTTCTTTTTTTTCTTTTTTTTTTTCTATATTTTCAATTTTCGTTTTTTTTTTTTTTGAATAAAAATTAAAACAAATACAAAAATAAAACTAAAACAAAATAAAAACTATTAACAAACCTAAAAATTTTTCTCTTGTCTCTTTTTTTTTTTTTTTTTTGAGACAAGAGAAAGTAAAAATACAAATAAAATAAAAATGTAAGTACAATGCCATGGTGTAAGTACTTTACCGCTTGAATCTTCACAACTTATATGTCTTGATATCATAAACTTCTCGAACTTTCATCCTTGATAATTTCCGCTCTTGTATTATAGTCTTTAACTTATAAAAATTCTGCCCCTGTTTTGTTGCTTTACTCAAATTTGAAATCCGCCCATTTCTGTATTGTTGCTTGTAAACCTCGAACGTACTCAACTTTCCTTCGAATTTGTGATGCTCCTCTTGTTGATGATGATGGTGTTTCTATGGACCTGTTGGTGTAGAGAGAGATAAGGTGGATGGTGCTAACTGCGAACAAGATCACAAGTGGTATGTAAGTTAGCAATTCGATGTCACCAACATGGTTGATAAAAATAGCACTCAAGAGATCAAAATAGTGCTTCTATGGTGGGAAATTGGACATCTCACCATTCTGCCCGGAATTTACGTACGGTGACACGCACTCTAAAAGCACAATTTAGACAGGTACAAAGAATTGAAGGTTGGTGCCTCACATTATGTAACGTGGGTAGTCTCCACTATGGGGATCATTTGTTCTAATACCGAATTCAGCACTGCACCTTATTTGCCCTTTGGCATGGTTAAATCCAACTTTAACTCTCATACAATTAAGAAACCCGATCATGTTCTCTGTCATCTCTAAGTTCAGTCACTATTGTGAGATTCTCGATGTAATCTTAGCGACATGTATACTATGTGACTCTAAATAACTACAAGTTGGAGTTTTCTTATTCACTAGTTCACAAAAAAGTTGAAAAAATTGCAAAAACTTACAACATAAACCCCTCCCCCACACTTAAACTTTACATTGTCCTCAATGTAAATTGAATCATCCAAAGTAAGTCAAGGTGGGAAATCCTAATAAGAAATCAGCAAAAACAAAGTAAAAACAAAACAAGAAAAACTAAAAACAAGAAAAGAAATAAATACAAGACAAGAAATACTCATCCTTTGGGTTGCCTCCCAATTAGCGCTTGGTTTAAAGTCGTCAGCCCGACTATCTCCTTGCTTTTCTATGACTCCTCCAGAGGGAGCACATCCACAAAGTTAACTCCTTCCACCACTTCGGAAGTGAAGTTCTCATAATATGGTTTCAACCGGTGCCCATTAACTTTAAGTTCTTTCCCCTGTAGCTATACTACGAATTTCCACTGCACCATGAGAAAACACATTAGTAACAATAAAAGGTCCGATCCATCGTGACCTTAGTTTACCCGGAAATAATTGCAAGCGAGAATTAAACAAAAGCACTTTCTGCCCAATGCAAAATTGTTTCCTAGAAATCATGTTATCATGGAATGCTTTCGTCTTTTCTTTGTAAATCCGTGAGCTTTCAAATGCATCATTGCGAAGCTCCTCTAGCTCTTGAAGTTGTAACTTCCTTTGCTTTCCAGCCCCATCCATCTCCATGTTGCATTGCTTAATAGCCCAAAACGCCTTATGCTCAATTTCCACGGGTAAGTGACAAGGTTTACCATACACAAGCCTAAAAGGAGACATTCCAATAGGTGTTTTATATGTGGTTCTATACGCCCACAAAGCATCATTAAGTCGCATGCTCCAATCCTTCCTTGTCGGGTTCACCGTCTTTTCTAGAATTGATTTCACCTCACGGTTAGACACCTCGGCTTGTCCATTGGTTTGGGGATGATAAGGTGTTGCAATCTTGTGCGACACATTGTACTTCGCCAACAAGCTTTGTAAAATCTGTTTTTGAAGTGAGAACCCCCATCGCTAATTATGGCTCTTGGAATTCCAAACCTTGCAAAAATATTAGCTTGCACAAAATCGAAACCACTTTAGAATCATTAGTAGGGGTGGCTTTAGCTTCCACCCATTTCGAGACATAATCAACCGCACGTAAGATATAAAAATTCCCATGGGAGTTGACAAAAGGCCCCATAAAATCAATACCCCATACATCAAAAACTTCGATAAATTGAATATAAGTTTGTGGCATTTGATTTCGGGCACCTAGATTATAGGTTCTTTGACACCTATCACAAGTGGTACAAAATATGTGTGCATCCTTAAACAAAGTTGGCCAATAAAAACCACTTTCAAGTACCTTGTGCGCGGTTCTCTTACTCCCAAAATGTCCTCCGCAAGCATAAGAGTGACAAAAAGACAAGATAGAGTTAAATTCGGAATCGGGCACGCACCTTCGTATTACTTGGTCACTACCATGTTTCCATAAGTATGGATCATCCCATATGTATTGGTTCCCTAACCTCTTAAGTTTGTCCCTCTCAGCACGAGACAAGTTCTTTGGGATTTGTTTAGAAACTAAGTAATTGACAATATCGGCATACCATGGTTCTCCAAGGGCAATTGAGAAAAGTTGCTCGTCCGGGAAACTTTCACGCAACAGGATAGTCTCCTTGTCCACAGCAAGTCGGCTCAAGTGATCCGCAACGGTGTTCTCAATTCCTTTCTTGTCTTTGATTTCAATATCAAACTCTTGCAAGAGTAATATCCACCGTATGAGCCTCGGTTTCGCCTCCTTCTTTGTAAGCAAGTATCTAAGTCTTTGCATGATCAGAAAAAACAACAACTTTTGTACCAATTAGATAAGAGCGAAACTTTTCTAAAGCAAAAACAATGGCTAATAACTCTTTTTCAGTGGTGGTGTAGTTTTGTTGAGCCTCATTTAACGTTCTAGAAGCATAATAAATAGCGTGAGGAAGCTTCCCCACACGTTGCCCAAGCACCGCACCAACCGCATAATCACTAGCATCACACATGAGTTCAAACGGCTTACTCCAATCCGGTGGTTTAATGATAGGGCTGAGATCAAAAGTTCTTTCAAACGATTGAATGCCGCCATACATTTCTCATCAAAGTCAAAAACCACATCTTTTTGCAATAAGTTACATAGTGGTGATGCTATCTTGGAAAAATCCTTGATGAACCTACGATAAAAACCTGCATGACCAAGAAAAGAACGAATCTCCCTCACCGTAGTGAGAGGGGTTAGAGCACGAATAAGGTCTATCTTAGATTTATCGACTTCCAAGCCTTTAGAAGATATTATATGGCCTAAAACTATGCCATGAGTTACCATGAAATGGCACTTCTCCCAATTTAGCACAAGATTTGTTTCAACACATCGTTCAAGGATTAGAGACAAATTGTTCAAGCAAAGGTCAAACGAATCACCAAAGACACTAAAGTCATCCATGAACACTTCGATTATGTTTTCAACATATTCCGAAAAGATACTTACCATACACCTTTGAAAAGTAGCCGGAGCATTGCATAAGCCAAAAGGCATCCTTCTATAAGCAAAAGTACCGAAAGGACAAGTGAAAGTGGTTTTCTCTTGGTCCTCCGCGCTATCATCCGATTATAACACGAATAGCCATCAAGAAAGCAATAGTAAGAGTGTCAGCTAAGCGTTCAAGCATTTGATCAATAAAAGGTAAAGGAAAGTGATCTTTTCTAGTGGTGGCATTCAATTTTCTATAATCAATACAAACCCTCCAACCGGTTTGCACACGAGTTGGGACAAGTTCATTCTTATCATTCTCCACCACCGTCACACCCGATTTCTTTGGTACTACTTGTACCGGGCTTACCCACTTGCTATCGGATATGGGGTAGATAACACCCACTTCCAAAAGCTTGAGTATCTCCTTTTTCACAACTTCCATCATGGGAGGATTCAAACGACGTTGCGCGTCCCTTTTAGGCTTTGCATCATCCTCCAAACGAATTTTGTGTGTAGTTGCGGGATTTCCCACACTACACCCCTCACTATATTTTGTAGATCTAAATCATATTAATCACCTAAATTTTAAATATAAGTGCTAGAAATTTAAATAGACACATAAGATTTTTTACGTGGTTCGATCAATGTGATCTACATCCACGATTCTTCACTATGATTTTTGAGGTTACATAAGAATTAGATTTACAATCTCCATTAATGGATATTTTGTAGAGCTCTAGATCTAATAATTTGGGGAAGAAGATGATAAAGGAAATAAAATCTTTTTCTCTCTAAAAATTATCTCTCTCCAAAATATCTCTCTCTCCTACTAAAACTATCCTCCTCCAAAATTATCCCTCCCCTTTCTCTCTCCTGCTCTCCTCTTTATATAGGTGTTTACATAATGGATGTCAGCTCACATACAGCTCATATTCTCGCGAGCCCTTTAATGATTTCGCAGGCTCTTGCTACCTTCTCTCGAGACATTCTCTCGAGTCTTGCTACCTTCTCTCGAGACACTCTCTCGAGCCTTGCTACCTTCTCTCGAGACACTCTCTCGAGTCTTGCTATCTTCTCGCGAGTTATGAAAATTAATGAATCTCGCAAGATCTTCTCGCGAGTTAAGGAAATAATTGAATCTCGCACGCTAAGGAAATATGTTGTGCGATATTTGAATCCTACATCTTGCCTCTTTTTCCTTGAATATTGCTTGAAGAGCGATCTTTAAGGAAAAAATCATTGTTGTAGTAGTCTTTGATCTTTGTTGATGAAGGAACGAGCGAAAGAATACTGGACTTGAAAAGTACGTACTTGCCTCTATTCTTTTGCGAAGTTCTGAAGCTTTGAGAAGTACATATGAAGTATTCTTGAAGA
This sequence comes from Papaver armeniacum, assembly GCA_023531295.1. Classification (NCBI taxonomy): domain Eukaryota; kingdom Viridiplantae; phylum Streptophyta; class Magnoliopsida; order Ranunculales; family Papaveraceae; genus Papaver; species Papaver armeniacum. The sequence goes on from JAJJWW010019478.1 coordinate 244,423, forward strand.
AGTATATGAAGTACTTAATCCTCGAAATATATAAGAAGTATTGCGAATCCATCATGCGAAACTCTCGCTCCATGTTCTTTGCCTCATGCTATGCTCTATCTTTCGTGAAGTTCTGAAACTTTGCGAAGTGGATAAGAAATATTAATCCTTGAAGTATAAGAAGTATTGCCTCTGTTCATGCGAAGTCATTATTCCATTTGAGGATTCTTGTTGTTCATTGGTAAACATCTTCTTTGGAAATGATTCTTGCCGAGAAAATAAAGAACATAAAATGTTTTTTCGGTAATCCATTGTTGCCTCTGTTCTTTATCTACGAAGGTAGAATCGTTGAAAAAGTGTTGAATGAGTGAGTTATTTCTTCATTCTTATCTTTCCTCTATCTCTGCGTTGTGCTCATGCGATAGTATAATCTCTTCATTGCTTTACGTTGAATTTTACCATTGCGACGAGGTCGCGGTATCTCCATGAATGGAGAAATCTACTTTTTCGCCTTATCATTTCGGTAGTCTTTATTTTATCTCTTCTTGTAGCGACAAGGTGTGAGCCGCCTTACATTTTCATGCAATGGCCCATTGACCTTGCCTTATCATTTTTGCGTGGTCTTCAAGTTAGACCTCCCTAATTAGAGGTCTTCCCTGCCACCTTTCATCGCGACAAAATCGCAGGACGTCTTTACACTTGCATGTAAAGACCCATTGATCTTGCCTTATCATTTTCCAAGTATTTTTGCCTCTGCAGGATGTTTTAGTTGCGACAATATGACAGGCCTAGATATCCTTGCGAACATAAAGCCCCATGACATTGCCGTCTTGCGACGAAATCGCAGGACGTCCGTACATTTTCGTGTAAAGACCCATTGATCTCGTCTTACCCTCGCGTTAGTATTATTGCCTCTGCAGGATCATTGCACAAATATGACAAGCCTAAGTCTCCTTGCGAAAACAAAGCCTCATGACATTTGCGTCTGTTTTGACACTTCCCCTAATGGAAAGCGTCGCCCTTATCTTCTCCCTGGTTGCCCCTTCAAGGAGGCGAAACATCGGCCATACAAGACTAGCTCCTCCCATCCGGTCTTAACAACAACCAGTTGTTTTCGCAGCCTCTTATCCCTTATACCTATAGGGTTTATGGTTACGAGACTGCACCCTAAGTGGAGTTTTCTTCGGGCGAGTGCAACATATGCCAAGACTTGCCAAGAATGGCCAGGGTAGGTTCATCCATCCCGGGCACTCAGCTCAACCGTGTACCTCGGCGCCTTGAGCATACACTCGACTCCTTGAAAGAGACCCTCGGTCGCCCAACCAGGGTATAACCTACATATATAGTTGGGAATCCAAGGTACCTCTTAGGATAGGCTTTCATGGGCCCCAAATTTCCATGACTCGGGCTTCGGGAGCGGTGTAACCTTCCCCCGAGCCATGTCGAGAGATACCCCCTTATATGACGCACTTTAGGTCTTACATTTGCCTCTTACGAAATGTTATTCGCGAACTAGGGTGTACGCCATAAAGGTTCGTCCCATTCACTCACTCAATCATTTTTGTCAATTCATTCAATCATTCATTTTTGATCATCTCTTCTCATTATCTTTGCGAAATTATCGCATGTCTTCATTCTTTCATTCATCCTTTCATTCATTCCTTCATTTCTGTCACTTCCTTCACTCATTCTTTTATTTCTGTCATTTCTTTCATTCATTCTCATAATATCATATCATTTGAAGTAAAGTAAATATTCAAGAGAAATATATAAATTAATCTGCGAGATCTTTCTCAAATCTTTGAAATCTTTAAGATCTTTGTAATTTAGAAATCTTTGAAATCTTTGTAATTCCTTATAATTTGAAATCTTTGAAATCTTTAAGATCTTTAAAATCTTTAAATCTTTGTAATTTTGAAATAATTTTAAATAATTTTGAGATTTCTATAATTCTGCGATTATCTCGCCCTTTGTAAATCAAATCAAAAATCTTTTTATTTTTTGTATAAGTAAAATGTTCAATGAAAGTGGTACTTAGCTTTTGTGGTTTGTTGCTGCTGTTGTCTCTTGCGAAGTATATGATTGGCTTGCGAAGCTAGCATCCTTGAAATGTATAAATGTCGCACAAAATATAATTATCTCGCAGCAAAAAGAATTGTGAGAAATGAGATTTGAACCCTTGACTTGCCTCTTGCATATTCTCGCACCATACCAATTGTGCTAATCCTCATTTGCGAAATTAACTTGCGAGATAGTCATAAACTTTCTTCTTTGCGAAATAGGCAAAGTCCTTGCGAAATTTCGCATAACAAAAATAAATGTGCGAGAGCAAGAATTGATCTGCGACCTCCTGCTTGCATTCATGCCTCCTGACCAACTGTGCTAGCCCTGCCTCTGCGAAGTGTTTCTGCGAAATAATCATCTACTTTCTTCTTGCGAGATACCCTTGCGAAGTAAACATTTATATGAAGTAGGCGTATATCATCTGCGAAGGGAAGAATACTGTGGCAAAAATTCTGTGGTCAGCTTTGAGTAAAAAAATCACGTGAAAAATTTGGTGGAATGAGACTCGATCTTGCGACCACATGCTTGTAGTCTCCCTCTTGAACCAACTGGGCAGAATACTTTTTGCGAAATTGATGCACTATGTTGAAACTAGATCTTATGCTCTACCTTGTTAATCCAAAAATATGCTAAAATTTTGTTTGTGTGCGAATTCGAAATTATGACCTCAGTTTGGCTTGCTTCAATTCTAACCATCTCTGCTGGCTTTTGTTTTCATATGAATAGCGAGATCCGCATATGTTATTCTCATCTTAATGTCTTTTATACTCTTCCTCATCATCATTTCTTCTTCCCCTCCTGAGTTACTGTCTTCGCTGGAATATATGACAAAGTATATTCTCTTAAGTTGCTGACTAGTTTTCATCTTCCTTGTTGCTAACCGATGTGATTTGCCAACCTCATGAACCGCGGTGTTCTTCGCAGAGAAGATCTTAACTTCGCGTATGCTGCGAAATTATATTATTGGAGTTACTGTTTTCTTCGCCATGTTCTCCTCTTGCTCTCTTGATCTTTGAAATAGACAAATGATAGGGGGTATTGCCTTTACTTCGCAGAGTTTGCTATCTCTTCATTTGCTATCAACGATTTTCTCCATAGAAGACATTTGGTCGTTCCTTGCAGCATGATTAATTTCTTTGCTCTATCCATTGTTCCCTTCGTGCTGATGAATCTTTGCTCTGCGAACTGAATTGGTGTTGCTGACTTTCTGTGCGAGATAAACAAATCGCCTTCGAGTTTTGTTTAAACTGTTCAAGCCCTCCAATTTATTTTAACGTCTACGTTTTCGTGTCTTAGCTCTGACTTCCTATTTCCTTGCCTGTTAACTTCTTTTCCTATGAGACTGTTGAACTGATGTTTTTTTTTTCTGCTTTGCGCAAGGTTAATTTGCACATCGCACCCTGTTATTGAAGCAAAGCTCCAATTTTACTCTTTCTTTGGGATTGATGTCTTCCCATTAGTCTTCATTGATATATTTACACATGCGCATTTTCTTCATCTTTGGTATTTCTTTGCTTGCCATACTATTTCATCTATACTTTTTGCGAGAGCTCACCGCCTTCCATTGTTTGATATCATTGTCTTCTTTTTCTTTGTACCTGTCTGCTATATTTCTCCATTATACTGGTTGCTCGAAATCATCTTTTGTGGTCGCTTTCTTCTCTGTGGTTCCTTACCCGTGACACTTCAAGCACAATAAACTCTCGGTTCTATTCTCTATCTCGATTCTTCATTATTCTTATCCTGCTCCTTCGCGCAGTCAATAACACTTGTTCTTAGGTAGCGAAGTTGAATTGCAAGCTTCACGTGCATGAGCTGCATGGGAGAAGTTACTTGTCGGTTTTTGATCCTTTGATCTTTTATTGAACTTAAAATGTATTTTAATTGCTTGTTGTTTGGGTTCACCGAGAATCATTACTTATTGATGATGATGCTGCTTGGACATTGGTTTCTTCATGAATTATCATGGGTTCACCACTGCTGATGACGAGGTGATTGTATGGTGGATCATCTGTCTCACTTTTGGTTGTGTTGCTCGCAGCTTCATTGATTACTTCGCTGGAGTTGGTGACGAAATTTGTTTGCAAATAGTTGATTGGGATTTGACTTTGCGAAGTAGATGTATGAAATTGGTTGTTTCGCCAAGTTATTTGTCTTTGTTTCTTCTTATTTGGTCTTTTATTTTCTTTGCAAAACTCTACCTCCCATATCTGTTCATAATATAATCTCGCAGTACTAATTGTTGCGAAGCCGATTATTTGACTCGAAAGCTGTCTTTGGGATGTGGATTGATTGATGAAGTGAGTTCTTCGAAATTAGGCGAAGTAAATTTGACTATCCTGTTCCCCTTTTTGTTTTGTTTATTGATTAACTTTCATGCTGGAAGAACCTGGGATTTTCTCATCTATTACTTCGCACTGTGAACTTGTGGAAACTATCTCTTCGCTGATTTCTTCTCTTCTTAGCTTGCTGGTGTTTCTCATTCATATGTTGTCTTCCCTTCTTTATCTTCGCATAAGCTTTCCCTTCGCAGAACTAGCTGGATTTATTGACTATGTGGCGAAGTAATATTGTTATAGCGTGCGAGAGGAACTTGCTCTTTCTGTACCTAATTGTTGAGAATTTCTGTTGGAGTTGAGTTCAACCCATTCTCCGCTGGTCTATTTTTTGTACATTTTCTTCTTCGCTCAAACTTCTACCTTGTCATGGCTAATATTTGGATGAGAACTTTGTTGGTTACTGATGATATTTTCGCAAAGTTAGTTTTGACTATCTTATCTTTTTTTTTTATCTTTTTTTTTTTTTTTTTTTTTTTTTTTTTAGCTACCTGACGAAGTAAAACCATCTTTGTTGAATTTTGATGCTGTATTTTCTTTGCTCACTGTCCCTTTAACTCGAAATTACTACTCCCAACTGATTTGCTCTTCATTTGCTGCTACTGATTTGTGCTGGGAAAAACGTTCATTCATACATTATTAAATCAAGATTTTTCTTCTTGATTTATTGTTGATGACGATTCTTTCAACTTTGTGTTGTGCTGTTGTTTTGAGCAATTATATTGTATCTTTCTTTTTCTTCTGTCCTCTTTGAACTTTAGCAAATGTTGCCTGAAGATGACTATCCCCATCTGATACCGCCGTTTTTTACCTCTAATACTTGAAGATCCAGTGTATCCAAGCTTCAATGGAACTCTCTTAAATCAACAAAATCAAATAGACTCGTCCCTGTTTCTAGCGCATATGTAGTTGCGGGATTTCCCACACTACACCCCTCACTATATTTTGTAGATCTAAATCATATTAATCACCTAAATTTTAAATATAAGTGCTAGAAATTTAAATAGACACATAAGATTTTTTACGTGGTTCGATCAATGTGATCTACATCCACGATTCTTCACTATGATTTTTGAGGTTACATAAGAATTAGATTTACAATCTCCATTAATGGATATTTTGTAGAGCTCTAGATCTAATAATTTGGGGAAGAAGATGATAAAGGAAATAAAATCTTTTTCTCTCTAAAAATTATCTCTCTCCAAAATATCTCTCTCTCCTACTAAAACTATCCTCCTCCAAAATTATCCCTCCCCTTTCTCTCTCCTGCTCTCCTCTTTATATAGGTGTTTACATAATGGATGACAGCTCACATACAGCTCATATTCTCGCGAGCCCTTTAATGATTTCGCAGGCTCTTGCTACCTTCTCTCGAGACATTCTCTCGAGTCTTGCTACCTTCTCTCGAGACACTCTCTCGAGCCTTGCTACCTTCTCTCGAGACACTCTCTCGAGTCTTGCTATCTTCTCGCGAGTTATGAAAAATAATGAATCTCGCAAGATCTTCTCGCGAGTTAAGGAAATAATTGAATCTCGCAAGCTAAGGAAATATGTTGTGCGATATTTGAATCCTACATTGTGCATACAAACGGCAGGGCTAATACCCTTGATATCGGCAATTGTCCATCCTATAGCCGTCTTGTACTTTCTTAGCACCCTTAGAAGTTTTTGCTCCTGTAAATCACTAAGCTTGTTAGAAACAATCACCGGTAACTCTTCATTATCACCCAAGTATAAGTACTTAAGGTGGTCGGGAAGAGGTTTCAATTCTAAAATCGGAGATTTAATAATTGAAGGTACAAGCTTTTCATCACTGCATGGTAAAGAAAAAAAAAGAGATATTATGAGTTTTCGGGCATTCTTGTAGTGAATTAAGATCACCAAGAGCTTCCTTGACTTCATTACCACACTCTACACCATTATCTATGGATGTAGTTAACACGGTTTCCAAAGCATCATCACCGTTTAATTCAAACATTTGTTGTGCCAATGTATCCATCACATCAATGGAGAAACAAGAGTGGACATCGCTAGGATATCTCATCGTCTCGAAAATGTTGAAACGTATTATTTCTCCATCAAACTCCATAGTTAGCGTTCCCTTATCCACATCAATTATGGTTTTCGCCGTTTTCATGAAAGGACGCCCAAGAAGCAATGGAAGAGATGAGTCCGGTGAACCTTCATCCATCTCTAACACACAAAAGTCCGCAGGAAATACAAGTTGATTAACCTGCACAAGAACATCCTCAACAATACCCATGGGGTAAACATTAGAGCGATCGGCTAATTGCAATACAATTTCAGCCTTTTTAAGAGGACCAAGATCAAGTGAATTATACATTGACGCAGGCATAACATTAACGGAAGCACCTAAGTCCAACATATCTTTGTTAAAAGTTGTGTTACCAATTGTGACGGGAATGTCAAAACTACCCGGGTCCTTGCACTTAAGTGGGAGTTTGTGTTGTAAGATTGCCGAGGCATTCTCCCCCACACTAAGCACTTCATTACCTTTGAGCCTTTGTTTGTTGGTACACAAGTCCTTCAACACCTTTGCATACTTTGGAACTTGCTTGATAGCATCAATGAGTGGTATGTTCACATGGATCTTTTTTAGAACGTCTAAAATCTCCTTTTCTAGTTCCGCCTTCTTAGAACTTGCAAATCTGCGAGGAAAAGGGAGAGGAGGAACATAAGTAGAAACCGGAGTTTTAGAGTTAGGAATAGGTACCTCAGAAGTTTGGGGAGAATCCTCATTATTCTCCTCCAAAACAGGTTCCTTGGGTGTCTCCACCTTGCCCGAATCAAGCAACCGGGTTGCACAAGTTGTGTACCACTTCTCAACGTAATAGCATTGACACCATCTTTTGGGTTAATAGGTTGAGAAGGGAGTTTCCCACTATTTTGCGCCTTCAATTGGTTCAACTCAATAGCCATGGACCCCATTTGTGTTTGCAACTCCTTAATAGCACTCTTTGTCTCTTGTTGACTTTCTTTGAACATGGTGGAAATACCTTGCATAAAAGTTTGAAGCTTTGCATCAATATCAGCACCTTGAGTTTGCATTGATTGTTGTGATTGAGGTTCTTCGAAATTGTTGTTGTTGTGGTTGAAATCCACTAGGACGGTTGAAAGTAGGTTGTTGAATGGCTCCTTGCTTGTTGGCATAGCTAAAATTGGGGTGATCTCTCCATCCCGGATTGTAAGTGTTGGAGTAGGGATCATACCGTCTTGGTTGATTCGGAAAGATCGCATTAGCTTGCTCGTCTTCATAAGATTGAGAAGAAGTCGGTATAACCGCGGATGCAACTTGTTGCAACATTGCTGTCATGTTACCCATTTGTTGACGAAGGTCCTCCACCTCGCTTACTTCATTCACCCTTCTTAGAATCACATCCGAACCACGACTTAAGAATTGTTGTGAGTTCGCTGCCATGTTTTCAATCAACTATCTAGCTTGTGCCACCGTCTTGTTCACTAGTGCACCACCACCCGCGGCGTCAAGAAGATTCCTATCACTTGATTGGAGCCCTTCATAGAAGTATTGGATAATCATCGCATCACTGAATTGGTGGTGAGGACAGCTCCCAACCAATCTCTTATATCGTTCCCAACATTCATATAAGGATTCTCCTACGTTTTGCTTCATACCGCAAATCTCCTTGCGAATTTGAGTAGCCTTGGATGCAGGAAAATATCTCTCCAAGAAGAGTTTCTTCAGCGCATTCCATGTTGTGACACTTTCGGGAGGTAGATAATATAACCAATCCTTAGCACTATCCATTAAAGAGAAACGGAAAACCTTCAACATTGCACCATCCGCCTCTACATCCGCTGGAAGCATAGCCATGACAGTGGTGTGGAAGTCCATAAGATGTTTGTTTGGGGTCTTCATTCACCATGCCATGGAACTTTGGTAATTCTCTAAGCAACCCCGGCTTAATCTCAAAAGTAGAGTCCGTTTGAATACAACCCCGTTGTGTGTCAAGCTTGTGAGAAGCCAAGTCCTTGAGTGTACGATTTGCATCACCCATTGCTATTTCAACTTGAGGTACGTCTACGATTGGAACCTCTTACTCTCCTTCTAAGTGTAACTCTCCGTCCACTCCTAACTCGTGCTCGTCCGTTGCGCCTTGACTTGGTTGGAGTATTGTGCCTCTCCGAGTAGCTATCCCGCACCTTGGATAATTCCAATCTTTAGTAGCCAGGATCGATACACGAAAACAATTCTAGCAACCAAGTGAGAACCAAGACGACAAACAAAAAGCAAAGATAAAAGCGAAATTGTAAAAAGAAACTAAAAACTCAATAACAAGCCGTGTGCCTCCCAAGCAACAAGCGCCAAAATTTGATCGGTTGTCAAAGTCAAATATAATTTCACTTTCCCAATCAACTAGATATAAATATAGTATTCGATAAGAAAGAGTTCGTATCCCTGAGAGAGGCGTTTGTTGTTATAAACTTTTAGTTTCTAAGTAACCCAAGGTATGTTTGTTGTATTTAAGCAAATAAAAGTAATTAAAAGCAAAGTAAGTAATTCGAGAAATCAATAAGGAGAGAATATTGGTCAAGGGATGGTATCATTCACAAACATGTATTTTCATCAATGATTAGAATTGGTATTTAATCTCGTATTTATTAAAAGTCCTAGGATATCTTGATCGCAAGTATAACCCGTTAATTCCCTGTTTTCATCACCACCACATTAAAAGATGCATATGTGAATTCTTCGATAAAGCAACCTAAAGTGTAAAAGCACAATTAAGTTTAACTCCCTAAAAGCATTAAGATTTATGGAATAAGACTCATCAATGCAAACGAATGTGTAAAAGCACTAAACGTTTTAACAAAAGTTATGATTCACTTGTGACTAGTAGGATATATCACTACAAGCTCTAACCACAATTATGCTACTTAGAATCAGGGATAAACAACGTTTTCGTATTGAAAACCCTAATATAGCTCTAGAGATGAACACAAATCGGATTGATTCCGGACTCAACCTAACAAGTTTTCAAATCTTATAACACTATTAATTGTGAATCACAAACAATAATTACGAGACAAAACTAATTCATTGAATCAAAAGCATGTTGAGAAATCAACTTTTATCCCATAACCAATAAGATGTTTAGCTACTCATAGCTATGGAGTTCATCATCATCAATATTCAATAATAAAACAAGGAAGAAGAAGAACAAAACCAAACCCTAGAAGCGTAAACAAAAGTGGCTCTCCAAAAATTCCAAGCAAAAAGATATATCATAAGTTGTAGAAGACCTTCCCTTTTATAGATTTCTCCAACTTCTAAAATTAGGTCTAGTCTTCAAAGTCCATTAGGTGAGAATCCACCGAGCCCACAAGGATGAGAAACCCGTGTAGAAAATACGACCCAAAAATCGTCGCGGAATTACAGTATTGTGGCGGAAATCGCCGGAAAGTCGTAGGAAAACAGCTCAGGTGGCCAAGCAAAGTCCGCCGGTGACCGGTCAACGAGTCAGGACCGAGTCAACTCGGCTCATAACTGGATTGGATCGGGTCGGGCCGGATTGGATCGGTCGGAATCGAATGGCCAAGCCGGGCCGAGGCCATTGCACGGCCGATCTACGATGCACCATCATTGTGCTTGACCTAACCTTTGTGATGCACAATGATCACACTTCTCATTCAAAACAATAACGGCTCCAACTCTTCCCCCTCATTGCAATTTCTCTCAGTAACTTGTAACCTAAGCACTTAACCCAAAGACTTCCACCTCGCCCGTAGCCACAAACACCACTTTCGCACTGCTACATCGGTTGCATTTCATCAAGCACTGCACCTGAAAGCACTCCACTCACTAGCTACGGCCACCACAAATTGCGACCCTTGCAACTACCCCTCACTAGCCAGTCCACACCGCAATCTCGGTAAGCCCCCGCTCCCGAAACTCCACGAGCCCGGCCAGTGGGAATTTTCTTGCTCATCTCACATAACACACCACTATTCATCCAAAGACTCAGCAAAGCCATACAACCACCAAAGCTGAGTTTAGTGCCTTTCACCGCAACAACAAACATCAATCTGAGCCCTGCAACACAATCATTGCAATCCAAGAACCACCTGAGTCACCAGATCTTTCCCCCTGAACCATTGCTGTAGGATCATAATATCGCAACGTACAAGGTTTGCGAGATTAATAAACGACGGTGTCGCGAGGGAGTCGCAGGGAGCTAAAATAAACGACGCGATGAATAACGACGAGCAAAACAATTGGAAGACATGAAACCTGGCGAAGGTTAAGAAGTGTCGCGAGAATGAATATTTCTGCATTTGCGACACTTCGCGAGACATTCCCGAAAATAAAGGGTAGCTTAGCTGTCATCCACTATGTATTACCCTATATAAAGGGCTAAATGAGTCTGTTGAAGAAGAGAGATCTCTTTGGAATTGTGAAGCAAGTCAATAGGAGAGAGAAAGTTTAAGAGTGTTTTAATTTCTAAGTGTAATTCTATTTTCCTGTGTAAACATTTCATGGACTCAATCAATAAATATTCTTGATCTTATATCTTTCAATGGATTAATTAAGCAAAATTGAGTAAGGGGTGTAGTGTGGGATTTCCTGCTACTACATATGCGCTAGAAACAGGGATTTCATTTGTAAAAGAGAGAAAATTGCAATTAAAGTTGTTTGAATTAGGAAAATGAGAAAGGAAAATCTTAAATCGGATGAAAAAGATATGGCATAAAAAGCCACGAGACACAAGAGTAATGATTAGCGAATTTCATGAAAATATCAGAGGAAGAATACACAAACGAGATTTTGAAGGAAAGAAGATTACGGATAGAGAAATAACATCACCTTTGAAGGATTGGGAAAAGCAAGAGATAACTTTTACGGCGGAGGAAATATCCAAAGAAAATTTGGATCACGCATCTCCTTTGGTGATCGTAATAAACGCATATAAGGAAGGAGAGGAATTAGAGAACACGGTGAAAACATGGGTAGTGAATGGAGTTTTAATTGATACAGGAGTCTGGTGAACCTCATGTTTTATCACGCTTACAAAAAGATGGGATATAAAGACGAAGATATGATTTTCGCGGCATACAATATTCAAGGTTTTGGTAAATCCATAACAAAAGTTAAAGGGGAGATAGAAATACGTGTTCCGTTAGGAGGAATCGAAACACAGGTGACGTTGAGTGTAGTGGATATGGAATCACCGTATAACATATTACTAGGAAGACCATGGGTACATGCAATAAAAGCTGTGGCGTCGACGCTTCATCAATGTATCAAATTTCCTACACCAACCGGGATCGGCGAGATCAAAGGGGACACTGCTAAAGGAAGAATATATTATCAAAATGAAGTAAAGTGTTGCGAAGAACAAGTGAACAAGCGAAAGAATATATCAAAGTATCGCAAAAAGATGGCGAGGGCGGCTAAGAAAGAAGAAGAGTTCAGAGTTTACATGATCAGAGCGAAGGAAGGAAAAGGCATACCTAGCGAGATCTCGGGAGAAGAAAATGATCCTGCGAAAGAACCGAAAGGACCGACCCCTATGGGAGAACCGAAGGCCAGTTACGTCGCGGCAGAGCAAACCAAAGAAGTGAATATTGGAACTAAGGAAAAACCCAAGATGCTAAAGATTGGAACTAACATGGGAGCGGAAGAAGAGAAAAGAACTATTGATCTATTGCGGGATTATAAAGATATCTTCGCGTGGGATATGGATGAAGTGCCTGGTATAGATCCATCAGTAGCCTGTCACAAGTTGGAAATTGATAAAAATGTGAAGCCATTCAAACAAAGAATTAGAAAGATAGCAACAAAGATATCACCCTCGGATAGAAGAGGAAGCTGCAGAAGATCTTTGGATGCGGGAATTATTAGACAAGCAAAATATCCTGAATGGATAGCGAATATGGTTATAGTTCCAAAGAAGAACAAGGGAATAAGGATTTGCATTGATTTCACCGATCTAAATAAAGCTTGCCCTAAAGACAGTTTTCCATTACCGGACATTCCACAACCGGTCGAATCGGCGGCGGGAATGAAAGAGTATCATCGCTGGACGGATACAAAGGTTACAATCAAATTCCTCTCGCCGAGGAAGACCAAGAGCACACTGCTTGCTTTCTTCGCTCCAAGAGGATTATCTTGCTATACTAAAATTCCGTTTGGTCTGCGAAATCTTTACGAGCAACGTATCAAAGGATGGTAGAAAATGTATTCGCGAGAATGGATACATAAAACACTAGAGGTATACGTAGATGACATGCTAGTAAAAAGTAAAAAGCGAAGAAGATCACGTGCGAGACTTGAAAGAAATTTTTGAACAAATGAGGCGTTTCAACATCAAAGTCAATCCAGAAAAATGTACCTTCGGAGTTGCGTCAGGGAAGTTCTTGGGTTACATTATATCAAAGGAAGGAATACATGTTGACCCGGAGAAAGTAAAAGCGATTCGCGATATGCCGACACACTGCGACTTGAGTAAAGGATGTTCAAAAGCTGAATGGGTTGCTAGCATCACTAGGAAGGTTCATCTCACGGTCATCTGATAAGTGTAAACACTTTTTCAGCGTTCTGAAAAAAGGATCGAAATTTAAGTGGACGGACGAATGTGAAAAGGCTTTACAAGGGATCAAAGAGCATTTAATGGATATATCCATTATGCGAGAAGCGAGAACCGGGAGAGGAATTATTAATATACCTCGCGACAACATCGCATGCCTTAAGTCTTTGTTTTACTACGAACGGACGCAGGAGTAGAAAAACCAATCTATTATATCGACAAAACTTTTAATCTTTGAGAAAGAAATTATTCGAAGATTGAAAAACTAATCCTGGCGTTAGTCTATGCGTCGTTTAAACTTCGTATATATTTTCAGGCACATACTGTTATAGTGGTAACAAAGGTACCAATCGAGTCAGTAATGAAAAATTCAAAAAGATCAGGAAGAGTCGAAAGATGGAATGCTCAAATAAGCCATTGCAAACTCAAATATGAAATATTATCTTCAACCAAGTCACAAAGTTGTCGCAGACTTTTCGCGAGAATTTCCTTTGGAGGAAGATGAAGCAGTGGATGAAATGATGGATGTAGAAGAAGAGCATGGAGATCCAAAAGATTTGTTAAGCGAGCTGCACCGGTGGGAAATATTAGTGGATGGATCATCAAATGGAGAAGGTAAAGGAGTGGGAATTGTTGTGATTTCGCCAGAAGGCAATAAGTTAGCTTTTGCTTTTAGATTGGAATTTGAGTCTACCAATAATGAAACGGAGTACGAAGCTATAATACATGCTCTACGTTTTGCAATAGAAATGAAACTGGAGAATGTGAGGATTACCATGACTCGCAATTGGCAATTCGTCAGATAACAGAGAAGTATGCTACAAATGATCCATCCCTACGTAAATACAGAAACTTGTAGAAGTGTTGTCAAAGACAAATACCGAAAATAAAATGGAGGCACATATCAAGGAGAGATAATAGACTGCAGACGCTTTTGCCTTTATATCGAGTATGATGACAGGACCCAATCTGCGAGGAATATCAAAATACGTACGCTCATTGGCGCCATCAATTAATAAAGAGGAAGGACAAGAGGCAGATATAATGATGGTGGTAGATGAAATGCAATGTAGCGAGGAAGACTGGAGAGTAGAACTTCATGCGTACTTAATGAAAGGAGAGGTACCAAGAAATAGATTGGAAGCACACAAGTTAAAGAGTCGGGCAACAAATTATGAATTACGAGATGGCGTGCTTTATCGGCGATCTTTTGAGGGGCCTTCACTTCGATGTCTAACAAGGAAAGAAGGAGAAACCATATTGAAGATGCTACATAGTGGGGATGCCGGAAATCATAGCGGCGGGAGATCTTTGGCATATAAGGCAAAGACGCAAGGATATTATTGGCCATATATGCATGAGGACGCGAGAGCAATATCCAGACGCTGCGAAGATTGTCAAAGACATGGGAAGAAGATACATGCACCTGGAGCACCGTTAAATTCTTCGAGAAGTGTGTGGCCTTTTGGAAAATGGGGTTTAGATATTGTGGGACCATTTTTACCGGGAACAGGACAAAGAAGGTACTTAATTGTCGCAACGGACTATTTCACAAAATGGGAGAGGTGAAAGCGGTCCAAGCACATTCGCGATAAGGATGTTTTTACTTTCATATTTGAAAATATTATATGCAGATTTGGGATCCCCGCACAATTGGTATCCGATAATGGGAAGCGGTTTGAAGGGCAAAATATAGAGATTCTTTGCTTAATGCATTTCGAGATAAGATGTGGAAAATCAACTCCATTATATCCACAAGCTAATGGCCAAGCGGAGGAAACAAACAAAACAATTGCCGATATATTGAAGAAAAAGTTGGAAGGACACAACAGGGGATGGTGCGAACAAGTACCCAATGCAGTATGGGCCTATAATACAACTAGAAGAGAAGCCACAGGAATGTCCCCTTTTAGCTTAACTTACGGAGTTGAAGCAAGATACTCCCAGAGGTCGTGATTCCGACAACCAAAAAAGAGGTCTGGGAGAAAAATCTTAGCGCAGGCAACATTCTAATCAAGTTGGATGAATTGGAAGAAAAACGAGAAAAGGCATTGCGACACATGGAGAATTATTAGCGAAGACTGGCTAGAGAATATAACAAGCGTGTAAAAATACGTGAGTTCCAACCAGGAGACTTGGTGTTGCGAGAAACCCCAATATATTAACGTGAAAGTGGAGGCAAGTTGGCGAGAAAATGGGATGGACCTTATATCATCAAAGAGGTAGTTGGTACAGGGGCATATAGATTGATGGATCCCGAAGGAAAAGATGTGGGACAAAAATTGGATAGACCATGGAATAGGTTATATCTAAAGAAATATTACCCGTAAAAATGGGAGAGGAAAAATGAATCAAGATGAAGTACTTCTTCGCAAAATATTTGCGACATTCAATAAAATGCAGAGAAAATCCGCGAAGATCTCGCGACAGGAATAACAAAAAAGTCATGAATGGCTTAACAAAACAACAAGAGATAATGAATGATTAAATGAATGAATCGGCGAATATCTCGCAAGCAAAATAGCAAATGATGAAGAATGATTGAATAAAAGAATGAATGATTGGGACGAACCTTTATGGCGTACACCCTAGTTCGCGAATAACATTTCGTAAGAGGCAAATGTAAGACCTAAAGTGCGTCATATAAGGGGGTATCTCTCGACATGGCTCGGGGGAAGGTTACACCGCTCCCGAAGCCCGAGTCATGAAAATTTGGGGCCCATGAAAGCCTATCCGGAGAGGTACTTTGGATTCCCAACTATATATATAAGGTTATACCTGGGTTGGGCGACCGAGGGTCTCTTCCAAGGAGTCGAGTGTATGCTCAAGGCGCCGAGGTACACGGTTGAGCGAGTGCCGGGATGGATGAACCTACCCTGGCCATTCTTGGCAAGTCTTGGCATATGTTGCACTCGCCCGAAGAAAACTCCACTTAGGGTGCAGTCTCGTAACCATAAACCATATAGGTATAAGGGATAAGAGGCTGCGAAAACAATCAAGTTGTTGTTAAGACCGGATGGGAGGAGCTAGTCTTGTATGGCCGATGTTTCGCCTCCTTGAAGGGGCAACCGGGGAGATGATAAGGCGACGCTCTCCATTGGGGGAGTGTCAAAACAGACGCAAATGTCATAAGGCTATGTTTTCGCAAGAGAATTTAGGCTCGTCATATTTGTGCAATGATCCTGCAGAGGCAATAATACTAAAGCGAGGGTAAGGCGAGATCAATGGGTCTTTACACGAAAGTGTACGGACGTCCTGCGATTTCGTCGCACGACGGCAATGTCATGGGGCTTTATATTCGCAAGGATATCTAGGCCTGTCATATTGTCGCAACTAAAACATCCTGCAGAGGCAAAAATACTTGGAAAATGATAAGGCAAGATCAATGGGTCTTTACATGTAAGTGTAAAGACGTCCTGCGATTTTGTCGCAATGAAAGGTGGCAGGGGAAGACCTCTAATTAGGGAGGTCTAACTTGGAAGACCACACAAAAATGATAAGACAAGGTCAATGGGCCTCTGCATGAAAATGTAAAGGCGGCCTGCGACTTTGTCGCAGTGAGAAGAATTAAAATCAAATCCCTGATTGGGATGGATTTACTTGATAAAAAATTCAATGAGCGAACATGCTCGCAAGGTGGTCTTAACTAAAGAAAGGAAGAAAGAAATATGGAAATTACTCAATCAAAAGAGTTAAGTCATTCAAACAAAAAGGAATTCTAACAAATTACAAAGAGAATTTAACTCTCTACATCAGCATTATCAAATACAGAGGGTGGTCGAGACTTTTCTGCGCCTTTATCGCCTTCACATCCGCCGAGTTGATGGATTTTCTTGAAATGTTTTCATCACCTTTGTTCTCGCCGATTCTTTGGACTTTCATCGTAAATTTTTCTATTCGGATCTTCATCGACAACTTCCTTACTAGGGAGATCTTCGCCGCTTTCATAGTCATAATCACTATCAGGAGAATTAGGGACTTCATCGTCACTTACTTCCAAAGGATCAACATGTATAGGATCAAGAGACTTAGACAGTAAAATCTCATTCACGAGGACTTCACTTTGAGGGGAATTGACGAAGCGCCTTTTGACGGTTTTTACTATCTATGTCTTTCTGATCGGACATGTAATCAAATCTACGTTCGCACGATCGCGAGAACGAGCGAGGAGGAAGCGAGCAATCCATTTTCTTTGCGAATTTTAGAATAATCCGATTTGAGAGTAGAAACGACGGCGCGAAGCTTCTTCTCAGAATCTGCATAATAAATACCCAAGAAAAGATTAAAAGAGATCCTTACAACAGATCTTTAGAACTTTCAAAATAATTAAAGATTTGTGAAATAAATGAATTAAGGTAGTCAAATAATTTGACTACCTTCCTTTTGAAGAGTAAGTTGTTGAATTACAGCGCCAAAGTTATTCCCAGACAGTCCATGGCATCATCAAATGAGTCTCCAACTAAACCTTTCAATCGAGATCGCAATTTCTTGTCATTAGAAACAAGTATGGAATTTTCGGTGGCGAGAGTAGAGTTGGATTTTTCTAACTTGGTGCATTGTTCTGGAATTGCTTCGCTTTTACACTCAAAGTTATTCTACCTTGAATAAGTTTATCTCTCTCGGTGGAACTCTCTTTAAGTTGATTTTTCAAAGTATGAATGGCCTGTTCTTGTTCTTCGCATAATTTTTGACAAGCATCATAATTGTCGCGAGTAGATCGCCACCTTATTCAACAGAAGAACGTTTCTCTTGTAAAAGAGTTCGATTCTCATCCGATAAAGTTTCCAACTCCAAATTAGTTTTAGTCAAAGAATAAGAGAGGCGAGATAAGTCATTACTTAATGAGTCTTGCTTTTGCGATAAATCAAAATTCTCTTTAGACAAGTTATTTATTTGGTCATTTGCATAGGTATGAAGATTATCTAAGAGATTATCTTTGCTCCATCCAAGCATCTATTTCAACTCGAACTTCTTCAACGATAGACTCCGTCTCGATATATCTCCATTATTCGTTTGGTTTAATACTTGGAGGACGAGCAAGGGATTGAGTTGTAAAAAAAAAAAAAAAAAAAAAAAAAAGGTGGCGAGAGCATACCTTTTTAATTCTTCATTCTTCTCGCGAAGATTATCACGATCTAGTGAGATACCGAGAAATTTTTGATTTTCAAGGTGGAGATTATTGCATTTCACAGACCATAACTTGGAGATCATCCTTGACTTATTAATCTCTTGAATTAAAGATGCTTGCGAGATCCTATCGGGACCAAGATGCTTACTTAAAATCTCGCAGACATTGGATTTGACAGATCGCAGAAGTCTTTTGGCATCATTCACGAGATCGAAAGGACCTTAAAGGCCACATCTATCCCTTCCAAATTTTCCGATTAGAGGAATTTGTTCAAACAAAGAAGACGAGTCGTCCTTTGTCAAAGGAACCTCATGAGAAGAGGAGGTTTCGGGAGAGAAGTGATTGGAGAAATAGCAGGGACATTGATAAAGGGGCTGTATAAGATCGTTTGTAGTAGGACAGTTATAAGGAACTTGGTCTATGAGGAGTTGAGGTATAGAAATATTGTCGCTAGTAATGTTACCAGAGGAAAGAGGCACAAAATTATCTTGCGAAGATTTCGCAGCAGGAGACGAAGACGTGAATGAAGGAAATGGAACGTCGGGGCTAACGGAGTTTAGAGTAGCGAAGCTTTTTGGGAGTATGACCAGTAGTTTTATCATCCTGCGAATGACAAATTAAATAAGAAATAGAGGCAACAATGTATTGTTAATAGAATACAAATGTTTCTTAAATACCTTGTCACTCGCAGAATGTCTTTTTGTAGCCATAGATTTTGCTCGCGAAGAGGACTTTGGTTGCGTAAGGGATTCTTGTTGCGAAGTAGATTTCGATGGCGAGCCCAAAGAAAGAAGAGGGTCCTTCACGGTAAATTTAGTTTTGGGTTGGTTCTTGCTAAACAACAATGGCAGAAAGAGAACTACAAAGTTAATCATACCAGTGTGATTTCAACGAGAAAAGCTAACCTCAAATTTAATCAACCACAAAATCAGCCAGCTATGGCAAAATTAACAAACCTGGACGCCATGAGAGTAACAACTGGTAGGGAATAGCTAAAGTGGTGAAGAAGACGGTAAGAGGCAACAATAGGCAAACACTTGCAGAACGATGAAGAAGAAGAACACTTGCAGACGATGAAGAAGATGAAGAGGAAAAGGAAAATTCTTCACAGGGGATGCTCCTATAAATAGATGAGAAAAAAATGTTATGACCGGATAACATTAAATGCACCGGTAAAAGAGGAAAATATAGACACGTGTAAACGGTCACTACTAAATCCAAGGAAACCTGACAAAAAGAACTTTAGTAGAATCCAAATATACAACGTATTTCCTAATAGGCGAGAAGAGCTTGCGAAATTGATTATTTTCTGTAATTCATGAGGCAAGAAATGACACTTCATATATATATTACAAAGAAGCTTCGGAACTTCGCAAAAGAATAGAGGCAAGTACGTACTTTTCAAGTCCAGTATTCTTCCGCTCGTTCCTTCATCAACAAAGATCAAAGATTACTACAACGACAGATTTTTCCTTAAAGATCGCTCTTCAAGCAATCTTCAAGAAAAAAGAGGCAAGATGTAGGATCATAATATCGCAACGTACAAGGTTTGCGAGATTAATAAACGACGGTGTCGCGAGGAGTCGCAGGAGCTAAAATAAACGACGCGATGAATAACGACGAGCAAAACAATTGGAAGACATGAAACTGGCGAAGGTTAAGAAGTGTCGCGAGAATGAATATTTCGCATTTGCGACACTTCGCGAGACATTCCCGAAAATAAAGGGTAGCTTAGTTTGTCATCCACTATGTATTACCCTATATAAAGGGCTAAATGAGTCATTGTTGAAGAAGAGAGATCTCTTTGGAATTGTGAAGCAAGTCAATAGGAGAGAGAAAGTTTAAGAGTGTTTTAATTTCTAAGTGTAATTCTATTTTCCTGTGTAAACATTTCATGGACTCAATCAATAAATATTCTTGATCTTATATCTTTCAATGGATTAATTAAGCAAAATTGAGTAAGGGGTGTAGTGTGGGATTTCCTGCTACTACAATTGCCATCCAATCCAGCTTAACCCTGAACCTACAATATCTGCTATAGCAATGCAAACTGCTAGGCAAATCAACCTGTGCACAATTTCCTTGTCTGACTCCAGTTTGCATTGCTTTTGGGCTCCATACAAATCTGTCAAACAAGCCACCACCAGCTCATACTTCATACCATCTGAACCTCAACAGCCACCTCAATTCCATACTCATATTGCAGCTGCAACAATATACTCAACCAACTTGCACCAGTACATTGCACTTCCTCCACTGCCTCAAGCCACCATTCACAAGTCACAAGCCCAATTGCACCTGCAGTTCACCACCATCTCCAGATGCTCAACCATATTCCACCCCAGAGTCACACTTTCACTATATAGGTGTAGAACCTGAGCTGCATAACCAGCAATCCCAGCTCAAATGCTCCATCTTGCCCTGAGCCATCAGCAACTACCAATGCTCTCAATTTCATATGACCTGCACATTACAGCTCAAATACCCACTGCAACCAACAACACCAGGTTAACTTCAACCACTAGAGACTCAACCATTTCAGACCCCTTCCTGCCATCAGACTGCAACACAAACCAATTCTTCTTGAGTTCAAGCTCACCCTTCAGTTGCTCAAGACACGCAACAAACTCCCCTGTAATTTGCCTTGACTTCTCTAATCCCTTATTCGATTCACTCTTAATCCATGAGACTCAAACCCAAATTTGCCATCTCAATTTGTAATAAAGAATTGTGACAAAATCTCTCCATACATCTCTGTCCGGACTCAAACCCCGACTCACAGATTCTTCTTGATTTCTTCATTTTCTTTCTCTTGGACGTAATTTCGATAGAAACCCCATCTCCTTTGGTCATTATTAACCCTAATTCCTCATGAATGCCTTGCTTGATCGGTTCACTATCATCAACGAAACAAATTCTCATCTCGCTTTCTTCATGACTCAAACGGAGAATCACATCAAAATCTTACCAATCCCATTCTCAATCTTAATTCAGAACAGCTTCATCTTAATCCTAATCTCGTTCTTCCCTGATTTATCCGGCTCCCAATTCTCTAAGATCTCATCGATTTAAATCTCAGCATTTCTCTCTTTCTCGATCTCCCTGTCTCTGCTTAGCCATCATCAACAGCTTCATCAGTACCTGGCAAGCACAACCACCTGCCATTCCATAGCACCATTACCTTGGTCATCTCTCGATTTCTCTATATGCTCTATCGATTTTAACAGCGGCCATGGTCGCTTTCCTTTCTCTTCTTCTCACTCAGATGCAAATGATTGAATGAGATTTCTTAATTGAGGATAACGTTGGATTGAGGTGCTAACAACACAACCATCCCCTGGATAAGGGCTGCCCAGATAGCATCCCCTTAACCGCAGCTAGCCTTTCTCTAGTACTCCTCTAGAGAGTTGCCCCTTAACCTTAGCTCAGCTCCTTATAATGATTGCCATGAAATGACAATTTTGCCCTTTTTACTCCAATTGGTTGATTTCTCCATCTTTTCCTCCGCGCGACTCCAGAGTACCTAATAACTCAAAAACACACGTAAAGTACATAATTCACAAGAAAAATAGCAAAGAAAGCGTAACTACTAGATAGTAAATACGGTGTATTCTACGCCTATCACTCCACTCCGCATATTGGTGCGTACGGAGACAATGATGCAGGAATGCGGATGACTTTCTCATTTAGCATGGTCTTCAGGCACTGGTGATACGTTGAGGGAATGACCTTGTTGTCGTGAAGCCATGGTCTCCCAAGTATCATATGGTAGTCAGGCTCCTTTTCTATGACTTCAAACTTTGCTCTTGATCGAACAGGTCCTCGCTGATAAATTCATATTGACATACCCGTATGTGCTGGGTCCGATTTCCTTGAAGTCCGTCATCGTGGTGGGCTGTCGTACAATCTTGCATAGGCTAACCTTGTTTGTCTTGAGAGTCTTGAGAGTAATCACATTCGAAAGATGCTCTGTGTCGACGAGGGCCCTCCCGAACTCGAGCCCTTGATGTGAGCGGTAACATGTAGGGCCCGATTGTGACCTTCCTCTCGCCATCATGTCGTCTTTTGTGAATGTAAAATTATTTACAGATATTTAGATGTAGTTAAGACTTCTGGACGAGAAGGAGTCAGGCGTACGTCCAGAGCTATTTTATTAACTGCAGCAAACGTCTCTGCTCGTTGATTCTTCGAGAGGTGCAAGAGTTCACACAAGCTTTCCACTAGAGATGCCGCTTCCTGATCCACTGGCCTCTGGTTCGTAGTAAAATTGTTGATCTGAGGGGGACTAGTCCCCGGTGTAGAGGTTTCCGGAACGCTCATCTCTGATGTCATCTTGATGAGGAGATCAAGTATGCCGTTTATCGCTTCTTTGATTAGCTCCATATTCTTGGTGTGAATTTCCTGTACCCGTGCTAGTTCGCTTAATGTTGGAAATCTCCTGATCATGCCGTCAGATACGCCGTTAGGAGGAGAGGTATCTCCGTTGGAGGAACCGTCGGGATTTGAGGTTGTCGAGGCGGTCCTAAGACCAACCATCTCGAAATTGATTGAATGGTATTGAAGAAATTGACTTTACAACCGAGAGATCAGCCTCCCGCCGTGGTCGCCAATTGTTTATGGGTGAAAACTACTCCTGCCGGATTTGGTAATTTGGGGTGTGTAGATGAGGAATGAATCTAAACCCTAAACAAATGCACTGCGCGGTGAGTGCTTGTAGATTCGGAAATCAATCTGTGCAAGTCCGGCCTAAACCAAGAAATGGCCGTTCCCGGACTTGTTTGGTGCAAAGTGAAGGAGATGGGGTTGATCTTAGGGAGGAAGCGAAGAAGGTGTTGAGATTGTGAAGGTGTTGGCTTGCTTATGACTTGTGTGAGAAGGTTGAACCGGCTTACGGGGGATGCAAGCTATCGATTCCGGTGTTTTGTATTAACACTTGATTTGTTTCTTGTCCTGGACTTGCTCTTGTTGGTGGAAATAGGGAGGAGAACCTATTTATACAAGTCATTGAGCCTTATTCACGTCTCTCGTGGGAAGTGGAGGAAGTGGAGTGATGGAGTAGTGGAGTTGTGTGTTGATGCTACACGATCATTCTTGCCCACTTCTCCTGTCATCGCTAATCGTCCATAACTTCCTAACACGTTCTTGTGATGGCGCATTGCACGCTGCACGCTGTAAACCGCCAGACCAATACCCCAGTATGTATCCCCGGTTTGTGACATGATTGATGTCTCTGGAATGTGTGGATCGTGGATCCATGAAAGGTAGCATGTAATGCTGAATTGAATAACTGCGTTATTCAGGAAGTTGATACTTGTGAAGTATCATGTGTATTTTATGCAAGTACTACATCATGGTGTGGTAAAGTGATGGGTGGCGACGCCTCACTGACCAATTAACTCCCGACCAGGATTGTATAACCAAGCTGGTGAAGTTGGACGGACGAGATGATCTTTGAGACACTCATCTGCGACCGTTAATGAATTAGGGTTTTTGAAGAGGTGCGCAAGCATCACTCTTTAGCTTGGTCGAAACCAAGCATGGGATATAATTTTGACAAGGCCGACCGTGCATGTGTGTAGACAACATGACGGTGTAGACGCCTATACCCATTACCTCATGAAAGTATGATCCGGGGCCACTCAATTCGTCTAGGTGAAGTTGAGTGGTCGTGATCAATTTGTGACAGAAAACCGGTTCGCAAGAGTCGCGCGTCATGCCTACTTCGGGCGCACGTTCCAAGATGACCAATCTTGGTCGGTCTTGGCCGATTGGTCTGGTGTGAATGTGGTAGGCTGGTGTTCATGCCTATACCTGAATATCCCATGAAAACGTGATCTGAGCCATCCAAATCGTCTGGCGAAGTTGAGCGGTCGAGATCGTTTGCGGTTTGGGAGGTGCGACCACGCTAGTTTGGGCGCGTGTCTTGGAATGACCGGGCGTGATATGCCTTGGCCGATCGGGTGAGGGGATAGATGGGTCCACGTTGGTCATCTTTGGTATGACCAGGACTGCTTAATCTAATCTTGGACCCTCCATTCGTCTAGGAGAAGATGGACGCTCGTGATGCTCAAAACCCTAATTTTGGGTTTCAAGGCCGTGCGTCAATGCTTCATTCGACGTACGAATTGAGATAACCAACCATGGTTGGTCCTGACCGATTGGTCAGGTATGTAGGCGGGCCCACGGTGATTGTGTTGACATGCTCTGGGCCCTTTGAATCTTCATCTACATCCTCCATCTATACCTGCGAAGGATGGTTGAGACCGTTTTGCGACATATGTAATATGCCGCAAACCCTAATTTTAGGGTTTTCCCGCCCATCTTTGCTATGGTTTGGACGTTTTGGCAAGCTAGGCCAATGAGGGGAGGCAGCCATGCGGGGTCCGCGTTGGTTCGGCAGTGGATATTCCATACCTGCTTGGGGTGATGGAATTGATCCGGGTCATCCAATCATGCTTGTGGAGTTGGATGACTGTGATCATATCCGGACTGATACGGTCAGTCAGGATGCTCAATCGAGCTAGTATAACACACCGAGAGGGGCTCAATCGGGCTAGTATAACACACCGAGAGTCGGCTGTCACGGGTATTTCGTACATGGTTTCATTATAATGCTTGGAGGTTCGTGTTGCTCTGTAAGAGCAACACTCAGTCGTCATGCCGCACTGATAATGGGTACAGGAAATACAAGGCTGATTGTGCATTAATTAATAATGCTAGAAATTCACAGGGTATATGGGATTGTTGCTACATGCTCCAACCTGGATGAATTTCGTGTATTCACAGAATGGGATTGTTGCCACATGCTCCATTCTTGGTGAATTAAGTGAGGGAGTATCCAACACTTATTAATGGCTTTATCTTTTACAAGATGTCAGCGCATAGTTTTTTCTGGTTTTTACAATTTTAACCTTAAATGAAAATCCACCATCAACAACAGGTTATTTATCTATATACCATTCTGGCGTCCTTTTTTTTTAAATGAAGCCGGCATCTTATTATTGTTTACCCTTCCGGCTACTTCTTTAGAATGTTTTATGATGCCTAGAATTTTTTCGTCCGGAAGGGTATTTATATAAAACCATTCCGACTGTTTGTCAGCCGGCGATGTGTGGGAAATGGACCTTTTCGACCAGTTTAGTGAAAAATCCTTTTTTTTTTGTGCCCCGGAAGGATATTTTGTTGATACATTGCCGGCTTTGGCTTAGCCGGCACTCATCTTTTTATAGACCTTTCCGGCCATTTTTCCGCCAGATATGTTGTATATGTCTAACCTGCCGGCCTGTAATGTTTTTATTCTGAATTGTTCTTGTTCAGATTGCGAATGGCAAAGAAGAAAGCAGCTCTGAAAGAAGCTCTTAGTCCTCCTTCAAACCCTCATCGTGTTGGTGATAAACTCTTGTCTTCAAAACATCGAGGGGTATATGTTGTGCCGGGAACGACAAAGGTCTTAGAACCACTATCTGAACAATGATTCAGACGAGACTCCAGATGAAGACCAATCAATTCCATCTGGTAGAAGAGGTGATGATGATGATGTTGATGAAACCAATCCGGATGCTGGAGGAGGTAACAATGATGATGATGATGATGGTGATCAAGACATGCCTGAGGCTGGAGGAGGTAATGATGATGGTGATGATGATGATGATGATGGTAATGGAGATAAAGGTAAGAATATCATCGAAGATGAAATTGTTGAAGAGGAAGAGGAACAAGAAGAAGAAGAAGAAGAAGATGGAGATGGAGAATGAGAACAAACTCTAGCGATTGTTCAAGCCACCGAAGCTTCGGCCCAACTTCAACCGAACGAAGAAAAGGGTGATCACTAAACCTACTGATTCTCACATGCCTCCCAAACACTTGATGGTTGCACTGAAAGAAGGTGAGCCTCCAAAAGGGACCCCAGCAGATGGTGGAGATGTTCTTTTTGGATATAAATACTCATGGGCATGTACGGTCCATAATACTATTGTAAGTAATCTTAATCCGTCTTTGTTATTTATTCAAGTGTGTAACTATCTTAATTAAATTTGCGTCAAGTGTTTGTATTTCTTTTCATTTTATTTTTTTTGGTATTTAGGATCACAAGCATGCCATCCGTCTCATGAGGCGCCAAGATTCGTGTTTAGTGACTCATACTTGGGATCTTGACTTGGAATATGAGGAGGTGAAAGTGATTGTGAGGAACTCCGGGTTGTTGCCTGCGGTGGAGAGTTCGAATATTAATCATGATAAAGTTACCGTCTCTATATTCTGTGAGAGGTTCTACGGAGAGACTGATACTATGTTATTCCCATTCGGTGAGATAGAGATAATTCCCAATGATACTCAACAAATTCTAGGCCTCGAGGTTGATGGAAAAACAGTCACTGAGGGATTCGATAATGCCATTTGTTTCTGGAAGATTTACGAATTGAGCAAGAAATTGTTCAGTTAGAGTCAGGTTCAGACGGATGATGTTCTTGACAAGAAGGATGGTCGACTAACCAAGAAGTTTAATGTAAAGAAGTTGAGGGACAGATTATGGAAGACTCGGGAAATCCTTGATAGGGAAGGAATGGTGCACCCGGTGCGAATCAATGCTACCGCGGCCGCTTATTTGCTATACACCACAGGCAAATGTATCTTCCCGACAGTTCCGTAAACCAAGTCGAGGCCAGTTACTTGCAACTATTGGATCCCTTACATGAGATGCGGGGGTATTCTTGGGTACTGCGGTGGTCGCCTTCTTGAACAATGAGTTGACAAAATATTCTAGGGCACTCACTAAGCAAGTTAACGGAAACACATGTCTCTTCCAGGTTATTTTATTGTCTAGAACATTTATATTCGCAAAATTCTCGTAAGATAAGGTTCTTACTAAACTTTTTTTTCTTTTTCATAGGTTTGGATATATGAACACTTACCTTCTTTGTTCAAAGACAACTTTTACGTCAAAGTGGATAACAGTGTTCCGGTTCATTTGCCAAGAGCGCAAAGGTACAGTTTTAAGGGTACTCAGGATAAGGAAATGCCGCAAAATCTTATGAAACTCCGAGACGCCATCGACAAATTGACTGCGGAAGAGGTGATATTTGATCCGTATCGAGAGGATAGAAATCAAGGTTTAATCCCAAGGAGAAATAAAGTTGTTGCATTATACTATGGACCCTTGATGACTGTGTTTGTAGGATTTTCAATGTACGATCCACATCGGGTAATGCGACAATTGGGTTACGTCCAAGAAGAACCTCATTTCGATGAAGAAAAGCCGTTCTTTACTGTGAACCGGGATGACTGCACCACCTCCCAAAAAACTATTAACGTCTCTTACGATCCAGCGCCAACTTAAGAACATTGGGACGACAGACCGGGCGGTAACATCGATGTGAGTCTTTTGGACGAGGTGACCACCGGTCATGAAGCTGCGAGAAATACATGCCGTGGTACTTGGGTTGGGATCTTCCTACTGTGATTAGGCCAATGACTACTGAAGAACTGGCTCGTAACAAGAAGATGAAATCGAAAAACCCCGCAACATTGCTTAAGATATTTGTAAGTATTTTAGAGTTGCTCTTACTATTTTAAGATTGATTGCATTATCGAATCATTCTATTAATTGTTTGTTGTTTAATTGAATATAGAAGGATCAGTTGAAGACCTTTGTGGGGGTGTTGTGTTGCGCGAAAGACATGGGAGAACATGTGCAAAGCAAGCACATTGACTATGCTTGCAATGTTGACAATGAGGATGCCCAGCTATTGTTCAAGCAACTTCAGGTTGAAGTAAAGGAGGAAGAAAAAGCTATAAAGGAAGCACAAGCCAGGATAAAGGCTGATAAAAAGAGGACTCATAGTGCTCGTGGTGGTGAAGGTAGCAGCAGTGGTCGTGGTGGTGAAGGTAGTGTTGCAAAACGGGGCCGTGGTCGTCGTGGTCGTGGTCTTGGCCAATGAATGCTTTCCTAGTTTATTTCTTTATGTTGTGGTGGAGAAATGTTTAAGTTAATGGTGTGGACAACTGTTTTTTTACGGTTATGGGACATGTTTTCGTAATTTGGAAAAAAAATGTTGGATTTCTAGTTGATGAATGAATAGTTTGTTTAGCTATATAAAGTGTCAATACATTTGCCAGCATGCTTTTTTTAAGCTACCCTGTCGGCTGTCCCAGGGCCGGCAAGGTTGTGAAATGTCAGATTGTCGGCCCTGTAACCAAAAAATTGTGTAGTTACCAGGGACGGAAAGGTAATACGATTCCTACTAAGCCGGCGTTTTTGTAGCCGGAAGGGTACGAAAATAGAGACCCTTCCGGCCATATCTTGAAAAAAAAACCATTCTTCTGATGCCTAAAATCATGTAAGTTCGGGAGGAAAACAAAATTAGAAAATGCCGGATGGTATTTTGGCCGGCATGCTAATGAACCCATACATTTCCGGTTGTTTTACGACCCTGGCATTGTAGCAAATATACGACCCCGCCGGCGGGTTTAAAATTCAAATTTTTGCAAGTGCAATTGCATTGATTCACTTGTACTTGGACACTATAACGGCCAAATTTGGGCACCATCCTATAAATACACTACTTATCTCCACAAAACAACACACAAATATTTGCATATACTCTCCTAAGCTCATATCATCACACACTCCATCTAACTCACCCAATAGCTCTCTACACACAAGAAATGGCTTTATTTGATTCTAATGAAGATTTGGCAATCACCAAAGCTTGGTATGCGGAGACTAGAGTTCGAAGGCATTCCTCCGTAAGGGTGGATTTCACAACCTTTTGGGCTAGGGTTCATAACACTTTTAGCCAAGAGTGTTGGAATCCTAACTCAAGAAGTGTTCAACAAGTGCACGATAGGCACGTAGTCATTGAAAATGCGATACTTGCTTATTTAGCTATCCAAAAACCAATTTTCAACGCTCCCCACTTTAACTTGTCCATTGAACAATTTGTAAGTTTTTTGTGGTTTATTTTACGTGATCAATGTTGTTTGATCTTCCTACTAAACACCACTAACAAAGTAAGTTTGTGTTATGTTTTTGTAGCATGAAGTCGCCAAAGCGCGCTACTTGGAGGAAAAGGAGGAACCATTCGCATTCGATGCAAGCTATCAATTCATGGAATCCAAAATCCCGGAGTATGCCCCGGAGATGATGGAGGGTGTATCGTCCTCGGACGAAGACTGATGGCTTTAAAAGTTTTTGTATAGGTTTTGTGGGTAGACCTCTATGTAAACCCTCACGAGACTATAACTCGTCCAATAGGGTCGCCTAGGGGTTCAAAGGCTTGATGCACATGCTAAGTGCATTGGTTTTTCCGTCGACAAGGATTAGGTTTTATGTTTCAATCAATGTAGTAACCAAAATTGAATGAATAAAGTAAATTACATCTTTCATATTATGTCAGCCGGCAATGTTGTTTTTTTTGCATGCCGAGTTTAATATAGCCGGAAGGGTAGGAAATATTTACATGCCGACCGTAAGATTGTTGCCCAAGATAGTCGGCGTGTTCTTCATCCGAGGACCATTCCGGCGGATATCTGGTTGGCAGCTTATTCAAAGGTGACCCTGCCGGCGGAAGAGTGATCGGCAGCTTATTCAAAGTTTACCACTCCGGCGGATATCTGGGCGGCAGCTTATTCAACCCACGACCTTGCCGGCTTTATGCATTTTCAAAACCAAAATTTTTGGATCGAAATCGAACTCATAAGACGGATCAAAAGGTTAATCTACTGAATTCATAATTTGAAAATTTTAATCTAAACTCAATTAATTAACCTAATCAGAATTTTAGTGTTAATTAACCAAGGGCATATTAGCCATTTAGAAAAAAAACAAGGTTAGGGGTGGCTTGGTTTTACTTCAAAATGACCCGATTTTGTCTTATTGGGTATACCCCAATTAGTTTGAGTATACCCCAATCTCGCCAGGATAAAAAACACGGTGAGTGAGAGAAGGAGTTGGGCTGAATGGTTTTATTAACCTGGCGAGATTGGGGTATACCCAATAAGACAAAATCGGGTCATTTTGAAGTAAAACCAAGCCACCCCCTTAACCTTGTATTTTCTAAATGGCTAATATGCCTTGTTTAATTAACACTAAAAAATCTGATTAGCTTAATTAATTGAGTTTAGATTAAAATTTTGAAATTATGAATTCAGTAGTCTTTAACCCGTCTTATGAGTTCAATTTGGATCAAAAAAATTGTTTTGAAAATGTGAAAGGTCGGCAAGGTCGACGTTTGAATAAGGTGCCGGCTATGTTCCGTCGGCATGGTAGACGTTTTAATAAGATGCCAACCAATTACATCCGGCATTGTCTACGGATGAAGAACATGCCGACTATATCTGACCGGCAAGGTCTGCGGATGAAGAACATGCCGACAACATATGGACGGCAAGGTCGATAAAAAATACCTGCCGACTATAAGATTTTTGACATACAGAGAAGGTGTTACAAATGCATGATTCGTCGGCAAGGTACTAATTTCATAACCTGCCGACTATATTTTAGTCGGCAAGGTATAGAGATGGATATATTGCCGACCCTGTAATTGCTAAATTCAAAGATGAAAAGTCGGCATGTTATTCAACCTTATACCCTGCCGGCTATATTTTGGTCGGCAAGGTCGACAAAAAATACCCTGCCGACTTTTGGTTCGTTTTGATTCTTCGTTTTTTTTTTTTTTTTTTTGATTTCACATTATAGTTAGAGTGTAGAAGAAAGATTTTGATTTTTTTTATATATGTTTTGGTCGGCAAGGTTTTTTAGTATGGGAAATTTGGTCTTTTAACACCTTTTAGACACCCCTTAGCATACTACTTTGGATGAGAACAAAATGGGTATACCATAATTAATCTGGGTATACCCCAATCAAGCCAGGTTTATTAATATCACAAGGACCGGACTTTTATAATATAAACATTAAATATTGTCCAAATTTTAGATATCCCAAAAGTAAAGGTGGGAACTGAAAATAAATGGTGGGAATAAATGAAAATCATGTTTCAAAATGATTTGGTGTGAGACAAAGATTTAAGGGGGGGGGGGGGGGAATGTTGGGAGGAAATGTGAGAGATTTAGAAAATTGGAAAGGGAGGGAATTTTGGGGAAAGTTTGGAATTTTGGAGGGAAATAAAATGGAATTATAATGAAAAAGAAATGACAAATTAGATATTATAAATTTTGTACAGACACATTTTAAGACACTTGTAAGAGTAGTTGAAAAATCAGAATTAAAGCTACTCATATATTTTATTTAAGACACTTATATGAGTGGAAGCACTAAAGACATGTGTATGTGTCTCGAACCTAAAAATCAATATGTCTCAAATCGGGCAATATGGTGTAGTAGATCTTTTTCTTCCGCGTTGTTGTTTTGCCCATAACTTCTTCGTCCCAACTCGGAATGATCTCATTATTTTCCATTCACTTCGTATTTCAATTCTCTACAAGATGATGAGAATAAATTATAAATTTGAAAGAGTTGAACTTGGTAATTGGCTGTAAGGACCCTCAAGCTCGTCAACGCCGTTAGACCCGTCAAGAGAAGACTAAGCCGCTAATGACTCGATTAATTAGAGTGAACCTTAATTAATATAAAATAATCTCACACTAATTTAGTTACGAAATTAGTATCATTGAATAGGTCTCGAAAAGTTATGCGAATTGGACTATAAGAACACACAAAACGGATACCGGACGAAGAAGATACGAGACTCGGTAGTTAGAATGGAAAGTAGTCAAACAGAGTTGACCTTGACCTGCAACGTTGACCATTGACCGTTTGACCCTGTTGACTCCGACCGTGTCTGGAGTCTTGACCTTAACATTGATATGACCTCTTGTTTAGTGGACCTCTTTATATAAAAGAGATAGCCCTTAGTAGCTGTAGGAGTTGGCGTTAGGGTAAGAATATATATAAGTTCTTTTTATCTAGACTAGATAATATTGAATTTGAAAGAATGAGCTTATCTTCATTTGGTTAGAAGCTGGTGCTGTTAGTATTAGACAAGAAGAGAAGGTGGGAAGGACATCTAGGAAGAAGGAGAAAATAGTTTAAGATATATAGTTTAAGATATAAGGAGAAGGTGCAGGATCCAGCTCTTTCACTTCACCCATAGCAGCAGCAATACCTTTGAAAATTGTTGGGTTTGCAAATTTCATTTGCATGTTGTAGAGTCTAAGCCAAAATAGTTGCTTAGTGAGATCAACTTAGATTTTTGGTAAAAAATGTGTCCAAGACTCAAGAACAAGCAGATCTCCTTCAATAAACCACGAGCGAAACTTTAAGACAATTTCATACTCCTCTTGAGTGTAAAACTTAATCATAAAAATTTTATCCTCTTCATTTTTTATAAAGATTTCTTTACTTTTGATCCAGAGCTATTTCAACTCCTTGTCAAGTTCAGTAAAGTGAAAGTTTTGACAGAATAAACTTTTCCCAAAAAGCAGAATTTCCACTGAGCCGCACCTTGAACCAGATCCTCAGATGATATCGGGGAGCTTCAAAGCTCTGAGTCTATTAGAAAGCGCTGAACTTTCCATAGTTCCTTGGGTTTGTTGCAAGTTTTGGTTCATTATGAAAAGATAGTGAAAATGGAACCCGCATATAGTGATAGAGGAGAAAACAATGAAGCATAATAAAATATTAAGAAGACACTGTTTATCTTATGATTGAATGTTGCACACTTGTAAGAAAGCCTTTCCAAATCTGGAACACCTAATCATAGTTTTAGGGTAATTACGGCTGCTGAGTCTAGTGGTTGCCATAAGCGTGTGAGAGAAAAGAAAGAAGAGGGGCTAAAGGGTTTTTTTAATTTTTGAAAAAAGTGAAAATCTTTAGAAAGTTAAGATTTAGATATTCTCGTATCTTACAGTATCAGGGTATAAACTGATAATTTAAGAGGATGGAACAGAGGTTTAGTCAGGCAAAACCGCTCTAACTTCCTAAGCTTCCATCCAAGTGCGTCACCGACCTAGCACATAGACATAGATAACACTATTAAAAATGATTTCCAGGTAGTATAGTATAAGAGAAGATGGAATTAAAACATGCAAAAGATTAGAAAGACAATCAAAAGAAAGATTGTTGTAGAACCCTTACATTACGAGAGCATCGAGCTCCGTGACCATTGCATACAACACCAACTTGATTGGTTTCTAGATACGTAATGGTTAATCTCTAACCACGTGTCAAAAACAAAGGTCATTGAACGGTGGTCATTTGATAACTTAGTGGACCATGTGGCATCGTTACGTAGGGGTCCATTTTGGGTAGAAAAATCTAATAAATATATTCCGACCGGTATCAACATTTTGTGAGTCCAAAAATTAATAAATTTAAAGTTTTTTTTTTTTTTTGTAATGAAGACAAATTAAAAAAAAAATGTTAATGTTGTAGTAAGATTTTTTGAGCCTAATGTACTTATTAAAAAAATAAAAAATATAACTGTAACGAAGATTTGCTTATATGTTATGTTTTTGTTATAATTTGAATGTTTCACATATTTTTCCTTAAATTTTCTATATTTTAAAGAATATTATGGTTGTTTTGAGTCTATTTCAGATATTTTTGTTAATGTATATATTGTTAAATCGAAAACACATTTCGGTGTTAAGTTAGTACATATACGTATAAGCTCTTCAATGACATAACAAGAGTATTATAACTTGAAAAGGTCGGAACAAATAAAACAAACAACAAAATGAGACTCTTTCAACTCAGAATAATAAACCCACTTCGCTGACAAGAAAAAGGAGTGTTAAAAGGTACGTATCATATATACAAATGGTTTAAAAGAACCCGAACTGCTAATATTAAGCGTAAATCTATAATTAAAAACACAACATATAGATACTTTACAAAAAGATAAATAAAAAATAATCAATATACACCTTAATAGAAGTGGAAGTGGAAATGAAAGTGAAAATAATAACATATAAAGTAAATCCAAATTTTATTAATTTTTTTAACTCACATGACATTAAAAGTTAATCCTCAGTTAAAAAACGTTAACAACCAAAACAGTACCTACAAATCTTTGGCATTCCCACGATGAGAAGAGGAAGGGAGAGAAGTGAACAACCATAACATATCAACAGTCATTCCTCTATGTCTAGTGATTTTATGTTTCCAAGACCTTCTTTAGTTCACTTGAAATATATGTAATTTTATCATAGTATGGGTTATCTTAATTGAAAATCAAAATAACAAAGGCTATTAAATAATGAATATATATGTTCGATTGCGGCTATACTTTTTTATGCAGGAAAGTGAGTATAAGCGTTTAATTTGTGAAATGTAAACTATACAAAGTGTTTGCTATTGTTGTGACGATACCATTAGAAAAGTCCACACATGGTTACCAACTTGGTAATCCAACTAGGCTATTTTATCTCTCGAGAATCCATAAACCTCTCATAGTGGGGTTACACGCGGTACGATTTGTACTAAACCAGACCTAGAACTAAGGAAAACTGCTTTTAAGTTCTAAAACGGTGCAAAAACCGAACTGTCTTGTTCGATGCAAAACCGACAATTTTATGGGTTCCACGTAACTAACAATCCAAATTTTTATATATATACCAAACAAAGTCAAAGGCCCAAGGATATATACATATATATATATATATATATATATATATCATACCACAAACAAAGAGTTTAACATTTACTTTAGTTTTATGTCAAAAACCATAATACAAATTTTGATATTATAATACAAACGAAGAATTTAACATTTACCCTAGTTTTTGGTCTAAAACCATATGAAAATAAAAGACATAGACTTGGACAACATAGAAACAAGTTGGTCTAGACTTAAATGCAGATTTATATTGAGAGAGATAGCTACAAAGTATTTACTATAAATAAAATCATCTAATCGATTTAAACTACGATTTTTGGATTAGTCCGTGAGTTTACCAAAAGCAAACCAATATTAACGGTTTTTACCAACCTAAAACCATCCCAAAGCACTGGGTAAATAATTCTGTTTGTTTTATGGTTCAGTCGTTTTTTGGTCTGTTTTGTTTTTTTGTGCAACCTTGCATATCAGTATATGAAAAATTATCTGCCAAGCACAAGTTTAGGTTTGGTCTTAATGGAAAAATAAAACATCTAATAGAACACATACACAAAAATTACCCAAAAGATGTCATGAAAATGAAGTAAAAGGGAATATACAAATGCTTTTCTAAACTCTTAACTAGTTGGTTAATTGATTTATGATATTGAACCAGAATTATTGAGCTTTATCTTGTCTTAAAAACCAGATCCTGATTGTTATTACTGTGGATAAATTTGCACAGGGGAAGATGACTTAAACACTCATTTTGACTCAAGAAAAATGGGTACTAAATATATAGTCCAAGTTATATTTATTGAGCGCTTTTAAAACCAAACTAATTGTCTCTTGAGTCACTGAAACCACCAAAGAGACAGGTTAAAGAACTACAAATCTACTTTTAAAGGAAGAAAAAAAAATTGCTACAGATTAAAGAACAAATTAGAACAGAAAGAAAGAAAAAAACACCCAAACATTATCGAAAAATCAAGAAAAAAAATATGGGTTAAAAATACCGTACATCGTATTTGCAAATAGTCTCCATAGACAGTTTGAGAGCAAGATGATTAGCTTTGACAAAGCATCTTTTGCCTCTTGTGCCTAATCCAGGGAGACAAGTGAAACCAGTTTCAGATGATTCTGTAGCAGCGAAAGGAGGAGGTGGATTTATTGAGGAAATTGAAAGTGTTGGAAAATTGAATCCAATTTTCATAGATGAATGGAAAATCCATATCTAGTACACCTAATGGAGTTGGGTTTTAGAGGTAATTGGTTTGGCCCAATTAAGTTTCTGATCGGTTAGTTAGGTTAGTTTCAAATTTGGAAACATAACTTGAAACGTCAGAAACGTGAAAGGACTTGACCTTTCATACGAAACCCTCGAACAAAACTCTATGAAGCGTTGTGATGCTTCAATGAAGAGGTATTAGATAATCTATAAATACCCTGCACACCTAGATTAGAATTAATCGATTAGAAACCTAATAATCATTCTACTGTTTTCTAAAATCATCTTTAAGTCTGTGTCAAAGAGAGAGTTCATCACTTTAAGTTTGGTTCGCCGTTTCTCAAAGTTTGGAGTGCTACTACATCGAGAAGATAATCGTTGTATCCTGGGAGACAGACATCGATAATCCGTAAGCACCAATGCGGGGTGAATCTGTCTTAAGGCTAGAGGATATAATCCTTGCCTCGACTTTGGTTTCTTCTAATTCGGTTTGCATATCTCTTCTTCTCTGTTTGTTTTATTGCAGTTTATACACAAGTTTGCCAACAATCTTAAGACAGGTTCCTTATTTCTTGTGCATACTATAACGTAGATCGACTAATTTCCTTTCCGATCCGATTTGTTCATATACTAATAAT
The DNA here is from genome assembly GCA_023531295.1 of Papaver armeniacum. Lineage (NCBI taxonomy): Eukaryota > Viridiplantae > Streptophyta > Magnoliopsida > Ranunculales > Papaveraceae > Papaver > Papaver armeniacum. The sequence continues at coordinate 280,917 of JAJJWW010019478.1, forward strand.
GCTTTGTCTGTTTAGGATTGTGGAACAGGTTGGCGTAAATTGAATTGTGTGATTTGGTACAGCCGACACTATGGCCAAACTTTAATCCCATTGGATTGGTAGTCTAGTAGTTTTATAAACTAATTATACATATTAGTTTAGGAAATTGAATATTGAACTTTGGTTCTTGTACATCTAGTTTTCGTCTTTAGTACACGAGATATATAGTTAGGCTTCCGACTATATACCGATGCAAGATAGCTTTCCTGACTTTCTTAAATCAACATGTGATGTGCTTGACTAACATTACACCAACCGTGTGCATTTATTTTCTTTGGCAACAGAAATTTAAATCTTTTTGTTTAGAGTTTTATTTGCTATTCTTTGACAAAGCCGAACTCGAGAATGTGCGATTAAGAATGGATCTCTAGAGGTGCCCGTATATGATGGCAGTGCCAACGAAAGTGAATCTGGTTGGAAATTGTTGAGAATGGTGGATAGAGAGTGGGACCACTATCCACATTTGTTCCGATAACAGATTGAGGGTAACTTGAAGTTATAAACCAGTGGCAATATTAAATTGGATTGATTTTAGTATATGCAGTTGGTACTCTGGTTGTTTTTTAATACATCTTCAATAGTTAGATATGCGTGGTAGTTCTGTTAGTAACTTGAGAATCATTGTCGTTACAAGTGGCTGATCACAATAACTGCCCATGTAAACGATAAGTTGGAAAATACATCATTTTCTCTTGTGATTCATTGATCAATCATATCTGCTTTTGGAAACTTTTGTATATGTTGGTGCACATGTGTTAAGCTTCAGTGTTGTATCATGGTGTTTGCATATAATAATTTTTGAACCATAATGATTGATATGTAGATATGGTTTCTACGACATCTGGATTGTTCAAAACCTTGAGATGCCATGCAAACCTAAATCGCTTCAGCGAAAAAGTGTCTATTTAATGTGTCAGTTCATTTTGAATATGACTGCATTAAGTTTTGATCTGTACAACCGGTTCTGTGTAAAGGCATCTTCTAGAGGGAAGTTCCCTTTTATGTGAACTGTCACCATTATCTTAATGGTGAATGGTCATCAGCCAATGGTGTGACTATTGTTGAAAAAAGAATACAAACTGCAAATTCTGCAATAGATATTTACCCATAGCATCTGTGCAATAAAAGAAATTGCGCTCTACTTTAGCGGATTTCCTTTTCTTGGCAATTAGAAATGCTGCTAACCTTCCTACTCTCTGAACTTCTGGAATGGGAATTCCAGAATTGTGTCCAAGTGAAGCGATACACTAATCCTTCAAAGCAGCAGTGATTCATCAATTTTATGATTGATATAAAGTGCATAAGGGAATTGTAATCAGAGCATTCAGAGCATTCCTCCAGTCTAAATTGCAGGGAATTGTAGGGGAAGAATATAATTGGATGTTTGTTTTCAAGGGAAATGAATACTCTGTTTTGTGTAAAAACTATTGTATCAAGACATTTTGAAATGTGGTTAGAATACGAGCGGTAAGGATTTGTGTGTACTCGTAGACACAGGTTTTACAAGACATGGATGTTCGGACTGACGATAACAAATCACCCTGCAAGTGTTGGTTGAATTTGACTTTGAATTTCAAATTGTAATATTGCAATTGAAATGTCACAATCAGGCCACTAACACGCCCTCTTGTGGAAGCCTATGTTAGATTGGCTAGCATGATTCGCATATGGTGTTGATGCATTCAGAATGAGTAACATCAAATCAAGCTAATCCTAAACTGTACATCCGACCATGGTTACAGTCGCACACATTTTGAAATCCTCGTTGATGTTTTTTTTTTATAGATACATTTTGAACTCTTAATAGGAAATAGTTCTTATCGATTGGTTTCGCTCACCGAAAGCAATCCATGGACTAAGTGGCATTCCCGTATCCAGTGCATGGATTCATGTGTGTCTGGTTGCTTTCGATTCTTCTACGAATTAAAAGAATTTTCAAGCATCTGCACAATGAGTTAGTGTTGGCATTTCATGGATAGCGAAAGTTTCTTTAATTAAACCATGATTAAGGAATTTTATTTGTTTTGCTAAGCAGTCTGTGTGCTTACAAAGTTATAAGAAAGAGACGTTTCATGGCTGTCTAATTCATGGAATTTTAGGGGTCAATGTTTAAATTAATGCATCCTTTTTGGAAACAGAAACGATGTATATTTTAACACCTATACGGTATCTTGTAAAGCCCCACTATGTCTTGGTTAAAATATCTTGGCTCTGTCCTTTCTTGGATTATGGAAATAGTTCAGTGACTTTTGATTCTTGTATACAGTACCACACGGCAGCAAGAGCACAATAATGCTTTTGTACTGGATTCCATCTTGTTAAACTGATTTGACATTTGGTCATGAGTATAAGAATTAGTCACTAACCATAACGTTTGGTTTCACACATTGACAAACGAAACTAGAAATTCTTAATATGTTTCTCTGGTGAAGTGTATCTTAATGAGTTTCTCTGGTGTACCATAGAATTGTGGGGGAAGGATGTTGTGTTTACATCCTTGTTGTCTTGAGGACAGCAAAGCGATCATTGATCAATGGTTGATCACTGCTAGGTTAGTCTGTAAAATGATTATCACATCCCATTGTGATTCAAGTTTAACTTGATTTCATTTTTGGGTCTGTGAACTAGGAACTGTGCCTATCATTTTACAATCTAGTTTTATATTAGATATATTATCTGGATTCTATGGTGTACAAACCATATATACATACAAGATATGAGCAGACATCTGTATGTATGTAACATAATAGTATTGTTGAGGTCCAACTATTGTGGGGGTAACTACAGATTAGTTTCATGTCAAGAAAAGCTAGCTTTGTCGACACATAAGTAACTGAATAAGGAATGGCCATCTTATTGGAAGAGTTACAAGAGCTTGTGTTACATATATATGACATGCAAACTGTGATAAGCATGCGTTAAGTTACGTACAACAAGTTGGCATAATCTCTAGTGAATAGTCGTATGAGACCGCGCGTAACATGATAAACTAGAGATATAAAAGGATCATCGAGGGGAATGGGACTAAAGCCTACAGGTACTGAATCGTATTAAGGGAAACCCAACCTAGTTGACTGGAGATCCCAAGATCTAGGTTCAACGGGAAAACAGATATTAAGAACGATTCACACGTAGCACTGGGGAACATAAATAGGGATATGTTTCTACCCATTCCTATGATGACACAGTGCTGCCTGTCGCGTAGTTAAGGATAAGCGATGCTTTTAATGGTTCCTAAGATTTGGAAATTCCAAATAGGGTATGGCAGGATACTCTTAAATAGGAAATCACCTATATGAAATGAGAAGTGTGGCCGCTTACGTGAGAACCTTTGATAGGCTAGGTTCATCTAAAAGCGCTTCATGAATTCCGGGAATTGTTCAGGGCCGAAATGAACACAACCATGAGAACCAACTTGGTGAGGAAATAAATTGTGTGATAGTTATTGTCTTGGTTTACACTTAAAAACTGACAGTTCAAAGCCTCTGGCACACTGACCCAGTAGTAAGCCCGATAGCTATTCACTAAGGAAGGTTCAACGCAAAAGCCATTGTTGGCAAACTTGTGTATAAACTGCAATAAAACAAACAGAGAAGAAGAGATATGCAAACCGAATTAGAATAAACCAAAGTCGAGGCAAGGATTATATCCTCTAGCCTTAAGACAGATTCACCCCGCACTGGTGCTTACGGATTATCGATGTCTGTCTCCCAGGATACAACGACTATCTTCTCGATGTAATAGCACTCCAAACTTCGAGAAACGGCGAACCAAACTTAGAGTGATGAACTCTCTCTTTGACACAGACTTAAAGATGATTTTAGAAAACAGTAGAATGATTATTAGGTTTCTAATCGATTAATTCTAATCTAGGTGTGCAGGGTATTTATAGATTATCTAATACCTCTTCATTGAAGCATCACGACGCTTCATAGAGTTTTGCTCGAGGGTTTCGTATGAAAGGTCAAGTCCTTTCACGTTTCTGACGTTTCAAGTTATGTTTCAAAATTTGAAACTAACCTAACTAACCGATCAGAAACTTAATTGGGCCAAACCAATTACCTCTAAAACCCAACTCCATTAGGTGTACTAGATATGGATTTTCCATTCATCTATGAAAATTGGATTCAATTTTCCAACAGAAAGTGAAAAATATGAAGTAGAAGAAGCACCACCTCTTCTTATACTACCCAAAACAACCATCGAAGAAGAAGCATAAAAAGAAGAGGAAGATGAAGAAGAAGAAGGGGGTCGTGGTGGTGGTGAAAAAACTGAAGCCGATAGTTTAGACCAGACACTACCTGATAGTGAAGATGTTGCGGCAAAAGAACCACCACCTCTTCTTATACTACCTAGAACAACCATCGACGAAGAAGCAGAAGAGGAACATGAAGAAGGTGGTGGTGATGCAAAAGCCGAAGGACGGCGTTTAGACCAGGCACCACCGCCTCTTCCAAGGTGATTAGACATTGCTCTCTTTAGTTTCAGAAACCGAGACAAGGAAGAAGAAGAAGACGAGGAGAGTTTTGGAGAGAGAGTGTTTGTGTCTGAAAGAAAGAAAGAAAGAAAGTAGTACTTAGAGATGGAAGGCTAGGGATATTTTATGAGTATGCTGCAAAGAGAAAAAAAAAAAAAAAAAATTGTAAACTACCCCACTCTCTTTTTAGTTTTTCCGTCAGACTCCTAAAAAACCTTCCAAAACAAGTAATCTTTTTCAATATAAGAAATAAAGGATTCCATTTGTTCCCTGTCGGAGATGGTATAATCAATGTAAATAGTGGGCCTGGTCGGGGATTGACTTCCTCCTGCACGACCAAACTTTGTTATTCATACACTAGTTTAACATAGTGGTTGTTGCACTTTTCTACATTCATGCTTGCTCTTATGTAAAAACCACATTAATAACCGCAAACGAAAAATGGGAAATACCAAGATATCCACACTTAAAACAATTAGAGAAACAAAAACAGGCGAGGTACATTGTAACTGGGAATCTCGTCACTTCTAACAAACTAAATTCTATTCAGATCTCTTCTTTTACTAAAACAGGTGAGGTACATTGTAACTTGGAATCTCGTCACTTCTAACAAACTAAATTCTATTCAGATCTCTTCTTTTACTTCTTCAAGCAACCAAACATAGAACAGAGGAAAAAAGATTATAATTTTAATATTAACAAATAATAAAACTCACTAGAGATGTAAATGCCTAGATTTACAGATCTGAAAGTTAAATAACTTATATGTTCTTCTTATTCTTCTTCAGGTGACAAAATTAGGGCTTCTTCTTCGAACAATTCTGACCTAGGTTTTTTTTAATAGTAGAATTAAAACATAAAATTCTTATATTTCTCATATTTGTTGAGTTTGCTAGTGAGAAAGGTTAGGGTTTCTATCATTATATAGAATCGTTTTGTTACAGAGCATCAAAGCTCATACAACACCAACTTTATTAGTTTTTAAAGACCTAATGGTTAATCTCTAACCACGTGTCAAAAACAAAGGTCATTGAAAGGTGGTCATTTGATAACTTAGTGAACCATGTGACATCGTTATGTAGGGGTCCATTTTGGGAAGAAAAATCTAATAAATATATTCCTACGGTATCAACATTTTGCGAGTCCAAAAATTAATAAATTTTTTGTAATGAAGACAAATTAAAAAAAAAAGATTTAAGGTTATAGTAAGATTTTGTGAGCCTGATGTACTTATTAAAAACAATAAAGAATATAATTGTAATGAAGATTTGTTTATATGTTATGTTTTTGTTATAGTTTGAATGTTTCATATATTTTTCCTTAAATTTTCAATATTTTACAAAATATTATGGTTGTTCTGAGTCTATTTCAAATATTTTTGTTAATGTATATTGTTATATCGAAAACACGCGTCGGTGTTAAGTTAGTACATATACGTATAATTGCTCTTCAATGACATACAAGAGTATTATAACTTGAAAAGGTCAGAACAAATACAACAAACAACAAAATAAGACTCTTTCAACTTAGAAAGATAAACTCACTTCACTGAAAAGAAAAAGGAGTGTTAAAAGGTACCTATCATATATACAAATGATTTAAATGAACCCAAGCTGCTAATATGAAGCGTAAACCTAATAATTAAAAACTCAACATATAAATACTTTACATAAAGATAAATAAAAAAATAATCAACATACACCTTAATAGAAGTGGAAATGAAAATGAAAGCGAAAATAATAACAAATAAAATAAATCCATATTTTATTAACTTTTTTTTTAATTCACATGACATTAAAAGTTAATCCTCAATTAAAAGTCCTTAACAACCATAATTAGAACCTACAAATCTTTGGAATTACCACGATGAGGAGGGGAAGGGAGAGAATATAACAAGCATAATCATATCAACAATCATTCTTCTATGTCTAGTGATTTTCTGTTTCCAAGACCTTCTCCAGTTCACTTAAAATATATAATTTTATCATAATATGGGTTATTTTAATTGAAAATCAAAATAACAAAGACTATTAAATAATGAATATATATGTTCGATTGCGACTATACTTTTTTATGCAAGAAAGTGAATATAAGACGTCCACGTGGTTAAACTGGGACTGCCTGAACCTGTCCCAGAACACACCTACCAAGACTGCAATGGAGTTCTTTGGACGACTCGTTCTGACGTGTCGGAAAAAAGGAATAGTAAGTTTGTTTTCCGCAGAACTTCCCCATGTCTCCACTTTTTGAAAACAGATATTCATGTTTCATGTCTCTTTGGTAGAAAATAGATTGGATGCCGCTAATTCCAATGGGGATCAGCCGGGCAGGCCAAATTGAGAACGTACTCGCAGAACTTCATGAGAACGCTACTTCGATACTTACACAAAGCGGTGGCCAAGTAAATCAGCTGCACCTGTTGATTGTTATCTTACCTGATAAAGCTGGGTCGTATGGTTAGTAATCTGAACGATGCTTCCTTTGAATCCTTGGGTTCTCATTTAATCTCAATAAGTTCTCATTTGTTTTTCACATGGACCATTAAACGAGTGTGCGAAACACAGCTCGGAATGGTAACCCAATTTTACAAACCTGAACATGCTCGCAAGGTTGATGTAAAGTACCTGCAACATGTTTCAATGAAGATTAACCTTAAAGTCCATCTTTCGCAATTGAACATATATATTAAATAATATTTTAATTCACACCTTCTTTTAAAACTTAATTATCACACGAGAATGAAAAGACTTTAAACGAGCAGATATGCGCATGAGATGATCAACTTTTAAATTATTTTAACACCTTCTTTTAAAACCTATCACACGTAGAATGAAAAGACTTCAAAAGGAACAAATATGTGCAGGAGATTATCAACTTTTAAGTTATTTTAACACATTATTTTCTCTTCTCATCAGACAAGCTGAGCAGGAGAATACTCAACACACTGTTAGGATTCTTTGGGGTTTTTTCTTGAGAGAGAAGAACATTCCCATATTGATGTATTTTTTCATGCCAGAACTTCGGCGGATCGCTAATAGGATGTTTGGATGCGAACAGAGAAGTTACTTTGTTGCTTTTTAAAGTTAAAAAGTCGGAAGTTTGTTTGGCAACGTCAATTCAAAACTACTTCTATAAGCAGAAAAACTGCTTCTTTTTGGAGCCAATATTTTTGGCTTCCGACTTCTCTCAGAAGTTGCTTCTGATTTCCTTTTTTCTTTCCCAAAACATGAAACTCAGTTGTTACTTGTGAGAAGAAATATACATAGTTTGAGAAGAATATATAAACACCATCAATTAGTTTTTATTGATTAGTAAATGATAGGTGTCTAAAACACCGTGATTTTATATCTATGTTTATGCTTTATTTGCTAGTTTTCTTGTAAAATATGTATCTTATATTTGGTTTTGAGTTTATTAGGTGTGTTGGAGTCATTTGGATCAAAAGAAGAACAAATTGTGCATTTGGAGCAAAAAGAGTCAAAAGCGTCATTTCATCGCAAGTACTATTCGGATTGCAGTCGAAGATAAGGGACAACCAGTTGGAGTCTAAAAAGAATGGGATAATTGGTGTTTAGTACTCCGGTTTTGACCAACACTAGTGATAGACGCATTTATGTGTCTAATTTGTCCTCAATGTTTCGTAATGTCGGTACTCGTTTCGTCCTTATTATGGTATTTTGTGTGTTTGTAGGTATTTTTTGGAAAAAAAGATTGTTGGAAAATTCGGCTCGAAAAGTTGCTTGGAACACCCCCGGAGGACATTTGATATTCGGACTCTCACTTTGGATAAGGGGTAACTCAATTACTAAGGGGCACCCAGCTGATATTCGCACCCCCAGCTGTTGGATAAGGGGCAACCCTTTCTTCCTCATTTCAAATTTTTTGTATTGGCGGGAAAAAAATTGAAAACGTAACTGGCAGATTTTGGTCGGATTTTTGGACGAGTTAGAAGGAGATTCAATGGCTGATTTTCATTGAGATGACTTGTTAGAGCCTAACAGGGTTGGTATGGGCTTTTGTTTCCATCCAGTTTGGCTAAATTGTCGAATTGAAGAAAACAGGGTAAGCATGTACGTGGAAGATATTCTCGGATTTTCTTGTTATCTTTGGAAGGATTTCGTGTGTATACAGCGTGCTTGACTTCATCAGAGACGCGTAAGAAATGTTTTTGGAGAAATTCGGCCATGCAGACGCGTGAAAGAGTTAAAAATAGAAAATTATCTCCGTATCTTGCATGAAAATATCACCGAGTAATGGGAAGATATTCTGGAGTTATGAGGAGTTATCTTTGCTCCTGTCGAGTATTTATAAGTTTCCGGGGTCGAGTAGAAGCGATACAGAGAGTTTGGGAGAGTTCGGGAGACGTACAGAGCCAAAAATCGAAGTTGCACCATTATTCTCTGATGTTCTTTCTTTGCACCAAGAACACGAAGAACAGACCACCGTGAGGCGGTCGTTCTCTTCTACAAGAATAACGACACTTCAAGCGTGGGTCGTAATACTGAAATGAACTTAAAATCAGTAATAGTTTTCAACCCTCTTTGTAACAGTGTTTGCAACATGATGAGAGGCTAATTCTCCCACACCAAGGCAATGAGGAAACTATTTACGCATGAATAAGTGGTAACTATTCTATTTTCTCTAATTTATAAATTATAATTCACTCAATCACTGCTTTTGCAGAGTTTTAAATTGTTCGCAAAATTCTTTTCATTAGTTGTGATTCAATTAGATAGGTTATGCTTTGTATTAAGATAATCTATGCTTAGGGATACAATTAATTTTTGAGAATTTGTCTGATTATTTGTGAATTAAGAAACAAAGGATTTAAAAGATAATTAGAGTTTTGGGTTTACCGTTATTCATTCATGTGTAATAGTGGAATCAATGTCTTGGTTATTCTCTCATATCTTGAATCAATTTTGTGTTAATTTTTCTTTATTATTAATTTTTATAAGTCTAAAAGCTTTTTCTTTCACAAGTCTCAACGAACCTTATTACTACAACATTATTGAGTCACATCAACTAGGCTTTGGTCTAACATTTATCCAACGTTAGGGCTTGGTACCTGGACCGGATGTGGACTTCGGTTGACTCGGTTAAATGTTGAATTTTCTTATAAACTATTAAAATATTTAAAAAAATTAATTAAATAAAAATAAAAATTAAATTATTAGATAAGTTTTACCATTATAACCTTCACTTTCTACCACTCTTTTCTTTCGCGACTGCTCTTTTTTTTCGATTGCTGCAATTGTTTTTGGATCCACTAATCGAATCAACTTTAGCCATTACAACACAATAAACCCAACCACCGGAAAAAATCTCATCTTTCCTCGTCTTCTTCCCAAAACCAGTGCCATTGAAATTAATTAACCCTAAACATTAAACCTAAACCCAATTTATTTATTCCTCTGAAATCCACTTTATTCTTCAAAATTCCATTAGGATTTCTATTCACTTACAAGAAATTCAAATCCGATCCGCTTTAACCACTCATCTCCGTTATCAATATTAATAGCCTCATCTAATCGAGGTGTTTGCCGAGCATATATTTTTCAGGATTTATAGTTTATCGCTTCCTCAAATACCTCTGTATTTCAACATCCTTCAACAAAACTAAACCCTCATTTTTCTTCGATAAAATTACCAATGAGAAAATCCTATGAAAAAGAAATTCAGTGAAACCTCTCGGTGTTTTGCTTCTTCCCTTGAGACATCATTTCCTTTGTTTGTTTAAGAATCGACAGAGACAGAAGCAGGGAAAGAAGTTTTGTGCACGGGACTTATCTAGCATTGTTAGTAAAGTTTAAATTATTTTTGTAATTCAGTATTTAATTGACGGAAAATTAAACACGTCATCAGTTCACGTGGTCAACCAAAGTCCACATCCAATCCAGGTACCAAGCCCTAACGTTGGACAAATCTTAGACCAAAGCCTAGTGTTGGTCAAAACCTTAGTACTAAACACCAATTATCCCAAAAAGAATTGCGAAAAACACCCATGGGTGTTGATAGCCGTCCCAGTTATTACACCAAACCCTGAAATTGAGAAATCATTTTCTCATTCGTTTTTCTTTCCCAAATTGCGTTCTGCTGCTCAACAAAAGTGGAGGTCGAGAGGGGTTAACCTGAAATTGACCGAGAAGAAGATAGAGTTGATGATGGAGGTAAATCAGATTGAGATGAAATAGGAGTGATTTTGTTCCGAAAGTGGGGACGAGTTCAAGAGAAGTTCAGTGGATAAATTTAGAAGATTTTGACATTGTTTTGCAAATGAAGAATTAGGGCACAGATTCATTATGGGTTTTGATGGAATTGATTGTCATGGGTATTCTGATGAAGTGGTGGAGATCGAGAAGGAAGAACTGTTAATGGGTTATTTGTGCTGTTGATTTGAGTCTTGAGATTACAAAGAAGACAAAGAAGTTGATCGGTTGAACCTGTGGTGGTCGAGAAAGCAGATGGTGGTGATTGTACTGGATGAACTGGGTTAGTTGATTGTACTGGATGAACTGGGAATTGCAGAATAAGTTGCGAAATTTGGATGTTACAATGGTCAGTCTTTGTGATGCTTGTCACTGCTTGATTCTAGTGATGAATGAGCTGAATAGGAGGAGGTTGCAGTCGAGTGTTTATAAGCTGCAGAATGGAATTGGTAATGAGTTATAGGTGAACTGAAATGTGTAGCTCGAATGGGAGGAGAAGCTCAAATGGACTTTGTTTGAGGTGCTCAGACAATGGATTTGATATGTTGCAGGTCATGGGGGAATGGCTGTAAATAATGGGAGTTGCAGGATGAGTTTTGTTTGCAATTGCAATTGAACAGGGATGGCGAGTGGTGGCTTTGAGTTGAAAGAACCACAAAGATGGTCTTGAGTTCGAGATGAAACCAGGTAGATTCGAGGTGCAATGGTTGTTTACAAAGCAAGTATGAAATGAGGTTTGGTGTTGTTGCAGTGGCTTCGAAGGTTATGAGCTACATGATATGTTGCTGCCGTTGAAACTTAAAATGAACCTAGTGGTGTTGTGTTACTGACCTAAACTGGAGTGGTTCACTAATGAAGCTGTATGGGATTGCGACGAGAGCAAACAGATTGACAAGACAGAATCACTGATGCAGTATAGATGAATGCTGAGTTACAGGGATAAAGAGAATTGGCAGCAAGGGTTACAACTGGGTCCTTGTCAGATTCAAGATGGAGGTTTTTGTGGTGATTTGTTACTGCAATGGAACTGAACTGTGAAATGCTAGTGATGGCAGTCGAATGAAACAGAGTTGGTATTGGTGTAGCTACAGTTGGAGACTCAGATGCTGGTAAGATGGCAGCTGAGCTGCCAATGGTGGTTGCTCTAAAGGGTTAGAATGAGCTGAAGGTATGAACTACAGGATTTGAGTTGTTGTGGGTGATTCAGGCAATTGCAGGTGCAGTCCAAGCTGGAGTTGTGGGTATAGGCTGCAGTGGAGATTGCAGGTGAATGAACTGAAGCTGCAATTCTGCAAGATTGAATGTGCTTGAAGCAGGAACTGAAATGGTAAATTGTAGGTGGTAACATGGAACTATGAACTGAATTACAGGGAGCAGGTGATGTTGATTTCAAGGTTGGTGATGTTGTTGCAGCAGTTTGAGTTACACGATGGTTGTGACAGTGGTGGTTAAACTGGAATTGCAAGTGAATGAGCAAGTCAGACAGAAGCTGAAATGGGTTGTGGTGATGCATAGTGGAGTTGCAGCTGCTACAGAAGTTATAGAAAGAATGGAGTTGAATCAATTGTAGGCAATGGAGTTGGTAAATGGCAGTTGGCACTGCAGGGAAGAGGTGATTGTGTTATTGTGCTCAAGGGTTTGAGCTGGAGCTGATGTTACAACTGAACAAAAGTGAAGAATGCCGAGTCTATGTGTATGGTTGTGATGATGCCAATGGGTCCGTGATGTTGGGGGAGTTAGAATGGAATAAATATGCTCGTCTGCTAAGGGTTATGAAGCTACAGAAGTTGGGAAAGTGCATGCTGTGAAGCGCCATCTTGGCGCGACAAAAGTTATGGCCAATGCAACACAGAACCGTCCTGTGCAAAAATATGGCTTGGAATCGAGTCAGCTGAGTTAGCCTCTCACTCAGACCTGATTATCCGACTCCCTTGACCGTTAGTCATCCGTTCACTTTGACGGTTGACTGCTATAATTGACCGGTGACCGTGTGGACTTTGCCGGTCACCTGAGCTACTTCCCGACTACTTTGCCGGCCAAATTCCGGCCGATGATACCGGTTTTCCGGTGACAGTTTTTGGGATATATTTTCACATGGGTATTCCTCACATATGGGCTTGGTGGACATCTTTGTATTGGACTTTGGAGATTGGACCTAATTTGAGAAGTGGGAGAAAAGCTACAGAAGGGAAAGTCTTCTACAACTTTGGATATCACGTATTTTTCTACTGGGAGCTTTAGAGAGCGGCGACTAGGGTTTGCTTTCATTTTTGTTTTTCATCTTCTTCATTTTATTATTGAATATGATGAACTCAAAAGCTATGATTAGCTAAATAACATATTATTGGTTATGGGATAAAGTTGATTTCGCAACATGATATTGCTTCAATGAATTAGTTTTATCTCAATAATTTATTGTTTATGATTCATGGTTTATATTGACATATGATTTGATTGTTTGTTTGGTTGAATCCGGAATCAATCCGATTTGCATTCATTTCTAAAGCTATATTAGGGTTTTCAATCCGAAAAAGTTGTTTATCCCTGATTCTAAGTAGCATAATTGTGGGTAGTGCTTGTAGTGATATATCCTACTAGTCACAAGTGAATCATAACCTTTGTTAAAACGGATTAGTGCTTTTACACGTTCGTTTGCATTGATTAGTCTTATTCCATAGAACTTAGTGATTTTAGGGAGTTAAACTTAATTGTGCTTTTACACTTTAGGTTGCTTTCTAGGAATAATTCACATATACATCTTTTAATGTGGTTGTGATGAAATCGGGGAATTAGCGGGATATTCTTGCGATCAAGGTATCTTAGGACTTTTAGTAAATGAGAGATTAAAATACCAATTCTAGTCATTGATGAAAATACATGTTTGTGAATGATACTATCCCGTGACCAATATCTTCTCCTTATTGATTATTCAAATTATTTTATTGCTTTCAATTACTTTTATTGCTTTGCTAAAACAAAAATCGCTCCATTGGTTACCAAGAAACTGAAATTTTATAACAACAAAAGCCTCTCTGTGGGAACGAACTCTTTCTTACCACATACTTCATTTATATTAGTAGAGTGAGAAAGTGAAATTATTTTTGACGCATACGACAACGATCAGTAGAGATGGAGAAGATATTTATGTATGAATAGGAGATTGAGCGGGTTCGAATTATTAAAGGTTTTTAGCAAATAGGTTAACCGAGAAGCTAGGGAAGAAACTGAAATGTTGTTTTTCTCATCCAGCGATGAATGTTGGTGAAGATGAGGAATATTATAGATATGAGATTTCTTGTGGATGGAGGCATGGGGTTATGTTAGAACTTGATATACAAGCCAACAAACTGAAGGAATTGGACAGTTGAGTTTGATTCAAATTTGCATTTCCAGCAAGAAGACAGGGATAAAGATTCAGTTCTTGCCATTTGATTTATGGCTTAATGGCTATGAATTGAAGTGTTCTAGAGCCATGGATGAGTTATGATTGATAGGTTTTGTATGAATTTAATCTTGGAGGTCGAAGGATAGGTAATACAACAACAAATTGGCTATGTCCATTTCATGCACCCAATATATTCGAAGAAAGGCCTGAATGACCTGTTCTCCATAACTTCAATTTTGCAGGATCAGGAATGGGGGTGTTAGCTAATTCGACTTTGTAGCAAAAAAGAAGATATAACAAGAGATTAAAAACGACAGCAAAAACATAATCTCGGATGCTCGCTTGACATTGAACGCTCTACCTACACCACCCTTAACCGACTTGTATCTCAGGTGATTTCATCCCTCACAACCTCATTGAGGTTTGATGGTGCCTTAATGTTGATGTCACCGGAAGTTCCATACCAATTCGGTCCCATATGGCTCGATCATCTCAACCAGAGAAGGCCTACCATTAGCAATGCTCTCGGTTGCGGAAATCAATAACAGTGCTTTTAAACCTTCATCTATGATTCCCAAATGCGACCCTCGCCATGGAAAATACATGGCTCGTTGTCTGATGTACCATGGTGATGCTATGCGTTAATGTAGTTGTTGCCACCATCAAGACTAAGAGAACTATTTTGTGTTCCTGCTTGATGGTGTTGAAAGACTTGTATGTTTCTGAATTTTCTTAATAATTTTGGTTATGTGGGGTGGATTCTTGACTTCTAGCTTGTAATTTTGCCAAACTTACTTATTTACTTTTCAACTTATAAGCTAGGTAGTTGCCAAACTAACTTTTCAACTTTTCAACTTCTAGAAGCACTTCTGCTTCTGATATCCAAACGCGCTATTAGTCCCGTTCATCTTCCGCGCAATACTGCTCGATTGCATCGCCGTACTCCACCACTCCACCCCAAACTGAAATGGGCTTTCTGACTACATGGGCTTTCTGAGTACATAGTTAGTCGGTCCCCCATAACCGATAGTCTAATTTTGCAAAAGAACTACACCATGATACTATACACTGTACACATCACAATATCCTAGTCCGTAACTCCAGATTGCAAAACTACATTAGATTCTTCTAAACCGACGGTCCCAATTTAGTCAAAGATTTACTAACATAGATAAGAAACTAGTAGAAGTAGAAGAGAGGAAGAAAAAATACTCTGTTATTCTCCGCCACAGTCTTCAAGAAGAAGAACAGGTAAGAGTTAGAGAAAAATGGCAGAAACTGAATCAAAATCAATAGCAGTAGAATCATCATCAAATAATCGAGGACCCTTTTCAGTGATTCAAGAGATTATAGCAAATTTCTTATCTCAAGTCAATAATAATAAGAAGAAAGGTGAAGAAGTTGTTGTAGTTAGTGAAGTGATCGAAAAGAATGAAACTAAGCAAAGCCCCCCAGATGTTGTTAAGTTTCCTGATAGTCGTCAAGATTATTCTGGGTTGAAGTTGACTGTTGAAGAGGTTGAACCACAACAAGAAAGTGGTGGGAATAATATGTGGCAGGTTAGTTTTTTTTTCTCAATCTCCTTTTAAAACCCTAGTTTTATTTGATTTGATTTTTTTTTTTTTTTGATTCTTCAAGTGTGATTAGTGCTGAATATATTTTTGTATTGATAGTTTGATGTTTATACCTTCAAGAGTTTCACTATAATTGACTATAATCCATGAATTTTGGTGGTGAATTTTTTTGATGAGTTAAGTGTAATTGGTATTAGTTTAGCTAATTTGATGTCTAATTAGCCCTAAAGTACGACTTAATGGTGAGAAATTGTGAGAAATTGATGGGAAATTGATCAAGGGAGGCAGAAAAAATGGTGAGAAATTGTGTCTGTTAGAGTGCTGAATATCGTTCCTGGGTAAGACTTAATTGTAGTGTAAAGCATGATTAGTTGACCTTTTATGCTCCCACAATGTTGCAATTAGGTTGGTGACATTAGGGATTGGCCTTCATCATAACTTACACCTGGGTCTTAGCCTTACTTATGCTGTGACCTATATCCAAAGAAATAATTAACGCTAATGATGCAGCCTCTTTGTCATAGGCTCATTCATGGTTCACATGTTGCATAAGTGCATAATTATGTAGGGATTGTTCGGTATGTTGCCATTATGAAGTTTATGGGTTAAGCTGATTAGTGAGTTGTGTGGAACTTTATAACTTCTTTGTGAACTCAAGCGATGGCTACAGTATCTCTATATACTATGTTTGTATCACGTCTAAGTATTATGGACCAGTATTCTTAATGGGATGTACTTCAATGTTGATGACAAGCCTATTAGGGTAATCTTACTACCTCATCTCGGTTAAGAACTGGCTCACAGGTGAACAGGATTGGCTCCAAGCCCATGGTAACGAGTTACCAGATACCTTGTCTAATACCAACTGGCTAGGTCTCACCTAATAGAACCAGGCGGTCACTAAACATGATAGAAAATACATTTTCATTAGACGGATTTCAGTCTTTAAATAAGATGTGGGTAGCAATAAGTCACGAGCTAGTGAAACATCTTAAAATTCTTACTTGCAAAAGCTGCAATATTAGTGATAAAAAAAGTAGAGAGAAAAAGATCTTAGTTATACACCGCTTCTAGTAAATTAAGCAAGGGAATATGATCTCATTATTCTTCTACTTAAAAGTCAGTTTGCTTATCTTTGTCTCGGATGTGGTTCTTCTGATTTTAATAATGGGCTCTATGTTCTCTGATCTCTATTTGGGTATCTAACCAACCAACAAGCAATGCTGACTTTTCTAAGATAGTGATCTATCATCTATGTGATCCTGGATTCATGCTTTTGAATGATGGTTTCAGTTAGGCCATATGGTTGAGAAGGAGCTGCATCAATTGCGGCCTCATCTCACAACCATTGGTGCAGGTGGCTGCTGATCTTTAAGTTGGAAGTTGGACCTGAAATAGGTGTTATCTACCAACTCCAATCTTAGCTAGATTTGTAGTCATTGGAGATTACAGTAGTAGATTTTTAGTCTAAACATGAAACTTATTTGGATTGGCTTGCATCATGTTTATTATCTCTTTAATAATTCCCTTTAACTCTCATAGACACATATTGGATGCTTATAAACATATTGTAGGAATTCATGCTTCCCTTAATGGAGGCTTGCAAATAAACAAGTTTACCAAGCAAATGTCAGAGTTTGCAGTTGTCTTTGTCTGTGCTTGTAATGTGTTGTTTCCATGCTCAAGACTCTGCATCCCATCATCCTATGCTGTACTCATTGATCAGCTATCAAGGATTCTTCACTAGTTGTCACTACAAAAAAGCTATATGTGAGTCACATGTGAAGCAAAGATGCGTGTAAACTGTATGTTGAAATCTTGTTCTGGAAACTAATATCTGTCTTTTTGTCTTTCTGAAGGTGTATGCACTCGGAGGTTTCATGCTCCTGAGGTGGGGATGGGCTAAATGGAAGGAAGCGCAGGCCAACAAGAATGACAAACCTGACTCTGGAGCCGAAGATGCATCCCCAACACATGACCCATAGTTTTATAGTTTTTTTTTTTAGAGAGAATCAGAAATATGTTCTTACACCAATACAAATTAGAAGTTAGTTTCTTTTCTCTCTGTATTGTTTATAAGAATCTTTTGATTTTGTCAAATACTGAAATGATTTCAACAATCAAAAGACATTGTTGAAAAGATATTCTTCATTTCTTAATCAATACTTCTTCATTCTTCAAAATTTACACAAGGCGAAAATCTTAATTCACTGCTTGAACTGCATGTGTAATGTACTTCTGATTTCTAGGACTGATTTTTGCTTCTGGTATCTGAACACCCTTTAAATATCAGTCTAGAACTAATGTACCTCCCCAGCTTTATCTAATATGACCTGACCTGAACTTCATCCAAGGTTGCATTTCGATGCGGACTATAACACACCTTTGAGCATCAAGATCGCTGCTCCTGAAACAAATCGGCCTGATATATGAGTCATAAAACTCAGATCGCGACTCATCAAACCGGTCCCAAAGTGGGTGACAAATGACAATCCCCAAAACGAAAAAAACGGCACGTCCACGCCACACCCAATAGAATATTCCAGAACATTCGATTAAAGGTTAGGGTTTCCTCAATGAAACAAACATTATCGTCATTTTCAAGATTTCACAAGGTTAATAAAGTCATTGTATCTGTAGTAGGCGGTGTGGTTCATATCATATCAACGGTGAAAACTAAATCTTCGTACATGCATCTACGGCTTTGAAAGACACCCTAATTTCCTTACAGGGTTTATAAGCAGCGAGGCCTCACATTTTCTCAGTCTCTCTAGGTTTTGTGAAAAAGCTCTGTTGCTGCGGAGCTTATCTAATTCGGCGTTTCAGGTTAGGGTTTCTAATCCTTCAGTCCTCCTTCGATTATCATCATGTTTGTAGTTTGTAATCGGTTTGTATGGTTCGATATGAAGATCATGTTTAGTAATTCTTTGATTGATTGTTTTGTATAGTTCAATATGAGAAATCTTGTTTGTTTTGAAACATAAAAAGCGATTTTATGATTAGGTTACCTGGATGATAACTTCTTGATAATGTTTTTCGATTTTGTTGAATTCAATTTCTGTTTGTATTTATTTTAGATCTGTAAAATATCATGGTTAGGAATTCTCTTATGGTTTTGTATTGTTTGATTCAGGTTTTTTTGATTTTAGTATCATGTTTAGTGGATATTTCTTTTGAAATTTTAAATCGATGTGATGTTTTGAAAACCTAAGTGATTGCAGCTTATGTTCTGTTTATATGATTGAATTCCATTTCGTGTTATTTAGTAAAACCTAGATCTGTCAAGTGTCAGACGATCTAGTATGTTGTTTGTTTGATGTTGCATATGAGATTTAGATTTAGTGTGTTGTTTTTATTTTCGCTTAAAAGTTGTAACATGTTGATTTCATGCGCTTTTTGATGTTTGTCTTTTGATAACATGATTTCAGATGTTCTTTTATATCGTGATTTGTGTTTGTTTCTATGACTTGCTCTTATGATTCTTGATATGCACTTGTGTACGAGATTTTAACTTAGGTGTTCTTTGGATTAATAGTTTGTGAGCTTTAGTTCTATCTGGTGATGTCCAGGGAATTTAGTTGAACTGCTTGTTTATGATAAGTATTTTTGTTAATTGGTAATTTGTGGTAAAGATCTCTGTCAAATAGTATCTGTATTATACTATTGGTTTGTTAGCTGTTATTAATATCTGTATAATCCTATTCAAAATTGTTTGTTTAATTTGTTTGGTTTGTTGATATGTTGTGCAGTTAATTTCTAAGAATTCAATATGGGTAAAGAGAAGGTTCACATCAACATTGTCGTCATTGGACATGTCGACTCTGGGAAATCGACCACCACTGGTCACTTGATCTACAAGCTTGGAGGTATTGACAAGCGTGTTATTGAAAGATTCGAGAAGGAGGCTGCTGAGATGAACAAGAGGTCATTCAAGTATGCATGGGTTCTTGACAAGCTTAAGGCTGAACGTGAGCGTGGTATTACCATCGATATTGCCTTGTGGAAGTTTGAGACCACCAAGTACTACTGCACAGTTATTGATGCTCCTGGACATCGTGACTTTATCAAAAACATGATTACTGGTACTTCTCAGGCTGATTGTGCCGTCCTCATCATCGATTCTACCACTGGAGGTTTTGAGGCTGGTATCTCAAAGGATGGTCAGACTCGTGAGCATGCTCTTCTTGCTTTCACCCTTGGTGTCAAGCAGATGATCTGTTGTTGTAACAAGGTATACCTTCCTCACAGTTATTTTTCTGTCTATGAAATTTAAACTTTCTAATGTTGTAATATAATATAATCCTCTATGTCCTTCCTGTAGCTAACTATTATATGTTGTTTCGTGTTTGTGTTTGTAGATGGATGCCACCACCCCCAAGTACTCAAAGGCTAGGTATGATGAAATTGTCAAGGAGGTCTCATCTTACTTGAAGAAGGTTGGATACAACCCAGACAAAATTGCCTTTGTTCCTATCTCTGGATTCGAGGGAGACAACATGATTGAGAGGTCCACCAACCTTGACTGGTACAAGGGACCAACTCTCCTTGAGGCTCTTGACAATATCTCTGAGCCAAAGAGACCCTCAGACAAGCCCCTTCGTCTTCCACTTCAGGATGTTTACAAGATTGGAGGTATTGGAACTGTGCCAGTGGGACGTGTTGAGACTGGATTCATCAAGCCTGGTATGGTTGTTACCTTTGGACCCACTGGGTTGACCACTGAAGTTAAGTCTGTGGAGATGCACCACGAAGCCCTTCAAGAAGCTCTTCCAGGAGACAATGTTGGGTTCAATGTGAAGAATGTTGCAGTGAAGGATCTCAAGCGTGGTTTCGTCGCCTCCAACTCCAAGGATGACCCTGCCAGGGAAGCTGCCAACTTCACCTCCCAGGTCATCATCATGAACCATCCTGGTCAGATCGGTAACGGTTATGCTCCAGTCCTCGACTGTCACACATCTCACATTGCTGTTAAGTTTGCTGAGATCCTCACCAAGATTGATAGGCGATCTGGAAAGGAGCTTGAGAAGGAGCCCAAGTTCTTGAAGAACGGTGATGCTGGTATTATCAAGATGCTTCCAACCAAGCCCATGGTTGTGGAGACCTTCTCTCAGTACCCACCTCTTGGGCGTTTTGCAGTTAGGGACATGAGGCAGACAGTTGCTGTTGGTGTCATCAAGGAAGTTGAGAAGAAGGACCCAACAGGAGCCAAGGTTACCAAGTCTGCCGTCAAGAAGAAATGAAGTGTGCTGCCAAGGTTAACTGGAGGGAGAGGGATGGTGCTAGGAGGATCTACAGGAGGGACTTATTTCTTTACTATTAGTCGGTTTTGTTTTTTATTTTCGTTGATTAGGCATCAGTGTGGTATTTTGTTTTGTTTCACCTTTGTTTTGTTTTGCATTCAGTTGCAAACCTGGGTGCTTGACAGGCGGTGGCAACAAGATGTTGGGCTGTTTTGTTGAATTTCCTTTAAAAACTTGTGTTGGATTTTGGGTTTTCAAGTTTCTGTAATTCTGTTCACAACTTTGCTTTAAACCCTCTGCAATGGTAATTGAAAACCATTTTTGTCTCAGAGTTCACTTCAGGTTGCGTATGGTTTTGCTTCTAGCACTGGTTCACTATGGTGAACACTGACATGTGCATACATTGATTGCTATAAAATTGTGCTGTCAGTAGACTAGACCTGAGATTGGAGAGTAGACTAAACCTGAGATTGGAGCTTTGTACTCTTCTTCAATTTCAAAGGGCTATTATTGGTCACAATTTATTAGAGGGGCTTCACTTGGATATTTGGTGACCAAGAATCTGGTTAAGGGATATTTTGATTCCATAGCAATTTGTCAAAATTACCCTTCAATTAAAACTACTAAAAATAGATGAGGAAGAAGCAAATTGATCCTAGTGATGGTAATCAACAACTCAATCAACCTCAACTTCATCTTCAACTCATTCCACTGATTCAATCAATTGAAGAACATGTTTTCAAACTCCTCAATAACAACCCATGGTGTATGTAAGGTAATAATCAAACAAACCCATCTTTTTGTACCCATTTTTGTGCTTTAATCGAATGAAATCGAAGTAAAATTAGGATTTTATTTACTTTACTCGCTAGTGTTACGCCGGGTGCGGTACTTAGATTTTTCAATCGTAATTTAGTTTTTGAAGAACTTACGTCTAGGTTTAGTTCAATTCAAGCGTAAACTTTGATTGCATGTCGTTTACGTCTAGGTTTAGTTGATTTCCAGGTGTAATTCCAATTTACGCCTAGGTTTAGTTGATTTCCAGGCGTATGTTTAGTTGATTTCCAGGCGTAATTCCAATTTTACGCCTAGGTTTAGTTAGTTGTTTTCCAGGCGTAATTCCAATTTTACGCCTATGTTCAGTTGATTTCCAGGCGTAATTCCAATTTTACGCCTAGGTTTAGTTAGTTGTTTTCCAGGCGTAATTCCAATTTTACGCCTATGTATGTTCGATTGATTTCGTGCGTAATTCCAATTTTACGCCTAGGTTTAGTTGATTTTCCAGGCGTAATTTAGGACGTAGCTAGGTTTAATTAATTAAACTAAAGCCAAACAAGGGTTGTTTAGTCATTACACAATTATTTGAGATAAGAGATTTTTGAAATTACTTACGGGTGACCCGTTTTTGTCCTATTAGGTCACGCCCCTCTAATGGAATGTGACGCCCCAATAATAGCCTTCTTTCAAAGCTAGATATTATTCGAGTGCAGCAGAGTTTTAATCCATGCCTTTTGATGATGAAGTGCCAGGCATCACCATGGTTTTGCCATTTCTATTTGCTATTGCTCTTTGAGCTAGTGTAGCGCAGTAGTAATACCAACAACCATTCACCACTGCCTATGGTAGAGAGTTAGTCTTTTAGTGCTGTACGCCTGTTCCTTGATAACATCGGTAAAGTACAAGAAAGTTTGGAAAATTTGATTTCCAAGTTTTGAGTCCTTTGACCAACCGTGTTTTTAGTCAGCTATTCTATTGAAAGAGACTAGACTTGGCTTGAACTGTCGAAGAAAAGGAAAGACCCATAACAATAAATTGACTAGTATACCCTCATAGATGTCATAGACTCATAGAGGCTATATAAACACAAGAACACACTGGATATTGTGGTGGAACCAAATCTGTAACTCGTAACGTCTCCCTTCACCCGAATCACCACCTCGTTCACTGTGCATTTTTTTTTTCTATTAATATTTCCGTGGTTTGGTTTTGTTCTTGGTACTTATTTGGGGAGGAGTTTGTTTCAGGGAGAATACTACCTTGTATTTGTTAATTTAGTTTCTTAAATTGGAGTTTAGTAGTAATGGGGGAAATCATACCAAACTTAGAAGATGGAGAACTATGGCTTCCTTCTGATATTCTACCTGACGAAAGTTTTTCTAATAAATTTCACTCTAATTTCTCTACTCATCATCAGCTTAATGAATTCACCATGGAAGAAGAAGTAGAACCCACTTATTCTCTTCCACATCTCTCAACTTACTCTTTGTTTCAGCAAAAGCTGCAAAACCATGTAGCACCTTCAATGAATTTAGACCCCCTTCACTCCAAGGTACTACTTTTTCTCTTTTCTTGTGACTTTTCTACCTTCTTTTTCTTCCAAATTTTTGGGGTTTTTCTTCTTCTTCTGATTTTTGTGTGTTTGATGGGTTTTGCAGCAAATTAAACTACAAAATCAGTTCCCTGGTATGGGTAGAGCACAACCTGAGATGGGCTTAGGGCTTTATGGAGAAACTCCTGTTGGTGGTCACTATCTTAATTTTTCAGACAATTGTGGTGGTGGTGGTGGTTGTTCCTGTTTTGAATCAACTCCTCCTTTCCGGTTCCATGACAGAAAACTTCCTCCTCTACCAATAGTAAGATTTCTTGAAAACCCACTTAACTTCTCTGTTTCTAAGATTTGAAGATTATCGTTTTTCTTTTTGTTTGTGTTTTGTTCGGTTCGGGCTTTGTTCTTATATGAAGGTTGCCTGTTTTTTTTTTTTTTTTTTGCAGGCTGGGGATATTTTACAAGCAAGAAGCACGATTTTGCAGAAACTACAGAAGCAGCAACAACGGTATCCTCCTCAAAACCACTATGTTGCAAACCACTTTTTGCCATTGCAAGTAAATGATAATAATGGGTCATGGAATCGTGGAAATAGGGGTACTGGTGTCTTTATTCCTCGCACTCCTCCAAACTGCACAGTTGCCAACTCTGGAAAGAAGAAGCAGAGTAAGTTAATGCTTTAGTTTTTGTTTTCTTATCTATTTGGCTTTCATTGGATTTGGAGTTTTATTCAAAATCAAATTTAATGGTTATGTATAATTTTTTGATTCATTGATTGTCAGGTTATTGGAAAGGAGATAGGGGGAGTGTTGATGCGGGTAAGAGAGTACAAGGCCTGGTCAAAAGACCCAATCCACCCACCTACTGATGATATTGATAGAGACTGTTTTGAGTCAGTAGTACTGGGTTACTGACGATTTGTACCCTGCTCTGGTACCGTCCTTTACTAGTCCATGCTCTGGGGTTTTTTTATCTTCTTTTTTTTTGAAATGGTCTATGCTCAGGTCTGGTTTCTACAGAATGTGGGTTGAAGAAATAAAATTGGAAAACAAGAGAAATTGTAAATGATCAAGAAGAAAAAAAAAAGCATTTGCTTTGTTTTTGGTGTATGTGTCATGAACTTTTTTTTTTTTTTTTTGAAAGATTGACTGCAGATTTGGCTCACTTTGATGAACACTGGCAACCAAGTTTTTTTCTGGGTAGGCTGTTGCTGTACGTTTTATAATCCTTGAACCATGACCTGGGGGGATTGGAGCTTTACATTCTCTGCCTGTAATGCAGAGTTAGATTCAGTTTTATAATTTTTGTTCATGTCTTCTAATACAATTTGATGCCTCCACAATGTTGCAATTTGACAAGGCCCTAGAAACTGCTTATTGTTAAAGAAGCTTATTTATACCACTTGTAGTTGATTAGGCAAGGGAGTAGTATATCACTATATCCTGGTACTCTTTTACTTGAATGTCAGTTTGTTTGTGTCTTTGAGGTGGTTCTTCTGATTCTTGTTAAAAGTGACCTGGGAGAAAAAATATTGTTGCTTTCTCTCAGGCTATCGTTATGAACCACCCTGGTCAGATTGGTAACGGCTATGCTCCAGTTATTGTCTGAGATCCTCACCAAGATCGATAGGCGACTGCCTAAGTTCTGGTGATGCTGGTATTATTAAGATGCTTCCAATTAAGCCTAAGGCTGTGGAGACCTCTCAGTATCCACTATCCACCTCTTGGACGTTTCGCTGTTAGGAAGTCGAGAAAAAGCACCCATCACCAAGTCTGCTGCCAAAAAGAAATGAAGTGAGCTGTTAAGGAGAGGGATTGTAGAAGGGAATTGTCTTTGTTTCTTCAGCAGGAGTGACTTTTGTTATCGGTGTGCGTGGTTTTTTGCCTTCATCTTTTTTTGTTGGTCATGCAGATGCAAACCTGTGCTTGACAGGCAGTGGCAACAAGAGGTTGTCTGTTCACAACTTAGTTGAAGTTCTTTGAAAGCTTATATTGGATTTTGATTTTTCAAGTTTCTATTCAAAACTTATTTTGGTTGGGTACATTATTCTTGTTAATGTCTTCGGAGCTGTTATTTTACATCTATAATCCTTGAACTATGACCTGGGATTTGAGCATTATACTCTGCCTGCAATGCACACTTAGATTCAGTTCAGAGTAGTTCTCTTTCATGTCTTCTAATGAAAATGCTCCTCAAGGCGCAAACTGACTTGGTCCAAGATGTTTTCTGGATCGGGTCCTAGACACAAAAAAGCCCGATCCATACCCCGTATTTAAACACCTCTTGGTCCTCCTCTTCCATTTCTTCTCCGTATCTATTTCTCCCGGTACCACTAGGACCAGAAAAACTCAACAAGGTAATCTCAGATCTGTAATTCAGTTAATCCCACTTTTTTTTTTTTTAATTTTTGTTATTTTTGAAATAGGTCTTTGGTATGAAATCATAGTAGCTGATTTCACCGTTAAAATCTGCAATAATTCTATAATGATTTGATTTGTTGGGTTTAAGGTTTAGATCTTTGTTCCTTTAAATTTCAATCGACTATTATGCAATTATCAAGTTGCTGATTCTGTAATATTAAGTTGAGAGAGTTGTGATCAGTTAAAAGCCAAGGTTTCTAGTTTGGGTTTTTGTAAATTAGCTGCTTGATTAAAATGTGACAAGCTAAATTTGCATCGCTAGTTCTTTCTCAGACTGTCTTGGTTGAGTTTCGGAAAATTTTTAAGTTCCTGCCGTATTTGATGTACTCATCCGGTTTTCTACTCAGAATTCACGAATTAACCTTTACCAGAGAATTCTAGCAACTTGGGAGTATGAATAAACTTTGGTGTTTTGTAACCTTTAGGGGTCGAATCAATAGATTAGTTGACCTAACTACCGGATTGGACTTGGTACTGATCCTTGAATTTGGAGTGTGGTCATCTAGATGATGCGCTCTTTTTGTTTGAGGAAATTTCTTAAGAGGTATCGTGACATGGAATAGTATGTTTTAGAAGTGAAAATGTAGGAAAATGTAGAGAGCTTTAATCCTTTTGTATGGTTCAATTTGAAGATCATGTTTAGTCATTCTCTGATTGTTTTGTATGATCCGAGAAATCTTGATTCTTGGAAAACAGTAAAAGAGATTGTATGTTTAGGCATCTGAGTGATAACATGATGTTATTTCTTTGTTGATTTGGTTGAATTTCGATTACCTTATCACGAGTTCATCACTAGTTTTTGATTTTATTAAACTCCTTTTACACTGGCTAGTCCATACAGAGAGTCTCTTTAACTCTTAGGTTGGGGATTTTGGCAGAGCAAACTGCAGTTGACAGAGAAGAAGATGGCGAAATCAGCGACCACAACTAGCAGCACCGCAAAGGATGCTCAAGCACTTTTTCATTCTCTTCGATCGTCTTACATCGCCACACCCACAAATCTTAAGGTGTCTCTCTCAAACACACATTTGGAATTAGTGATGTAAGAAAATCTATAACCTACTTGTAGGAAAACTTAACGTTTTTGTTTTCTTATTTGTTTCAGATCATAGATCTGTATGTGCTTTTTGCTATTTTCACAGCTCTGATTCAGGTACTGCATCTTCATCCTTTGTTAATCAACTTCTTTCTCCGTTTATTTTCATAGATCTATTATTGCTATCCCTTTGTATGATCCAATTTAACTTTGATTAGGGTCGAAACTACAGGTTTGATCAATTTTTGTAGGTAATTATGGACTTGCCAAAATTTTCTTAGTTATGAATATGTTGATATTGATCAAATGATTTTTATGTTATTTGAATATGTACACCATTCTGTCGAAGACTATAATGTGTTAAATCTGAACTAAAAATTGATTTAAGAATTTCTTTGGAAATTAGGGTGTTAAGGTTGTTAGACCAAGAAAGGGTATATGGAATCTAATTTTAAAGGTTAATCATCTTAGTGATTTAGATACTTTGTTTTCCAAGAAAATGCATCATAAGAAGTAACTACGTCCGAGATAGGGTGCTCCTTTGGTAGGTATCAGTTTATTGGTCTAGCTGCAAGCAAACAGAATACATGACTTACATCTTAACCTCTTTATCAACTTATTAATGATAAGTTCCAGGGGTTGGATTTTTTTGCTTTTATGTTGCTCTCTCAGACTAGTTTTTTAAAGCATATTGCCACAAATCTATTAAAGTAAGGTGCTTAAGTTTAATTTAGACACAGTACCATTTCAGAGTTAGATCTCTGTAAATTGATGGTAGGAATGATATGTTTGTGATACAATCACGCATGCGCTTTGTTTCCTGGTCTTAACTTGCTTGCATATTGTCCAGCATAATGCTTGAAATCATCTATTATTTTTACCCGTCCGTTACAATATTTGTACCTTGCACCTGCAAACTTCTCTTAATCCCCATTGTCTATCTCTTTGATTTCATTTTGTGACAATCCTCCATAGAAGGTAGAGACTTTTACAGTCTAACTTTATACTCTAAATGCTTACCCAGTTTATGGATTAGTGAGGCAACTGGCAGTACACAAATTGTTGAAGTAAAGACACCAGTTCAATGGATGTTATATCTATCTTTCGTTATTTCTCACGTGTTTCTGACTTTCGTGAACTAAGAATGACTGAGTACGAGATATATTGGCTAATAACAGTCGTACACCAATCTGTTGATTAGTTTATGTTGTTAGGATTTTATAATCTTTGGTCTTAACCCTTTTAAGATCTGTTTTCTTGGTGCATAGATTTGTTATATGGCAATTGTCGGATCATTCCCATTCAACTCTTTCCTCTCGGGAGTACTTTCTTGTGTTGGCACAGCAGTTCTAGCAGGTAATGACTTTGGTTTGCCATCTGTTTTATGCGGAAGATTCTTTTAAACTATAGGTGCTGAGAGGGGTTTGTTTTCATTTCCTGCAGTTTGTCTACGTATCCAAGTTAACAAAGAAAACAAGGAATTTAAGGTATTAAATCAATTTATGGGTACCTTGACTTGTTACGGTATTTGACAGTTGAGAGGGTGATGGTTGACATTACAGCTTCAACTTTTGCAGGATTTAGCCCCGGAGCGTGCCTTCGCTGATTTTGTGCTATGCAATCTGGTTCTCCATTTGGTGATCATGAATTTCCTTGGATAGGCTCTTGGGTCATCAGGTGTATCGTGATATGAGCCATTAGTTGATTGACAGAATCTCTAAAAATACTTCAAGTTTTCAAATGAATTATGTTGTTAAGCGGTTTTGATCATATTTTGTAGATGGATATAGATGGGTTCACTCCATTTCTGACATTTTTCCTAGTATCTATACAAATCTTTCATATCTAGCACTCCATGTAGATTAGTATGTATACAAATCTTTCATATCTAGCACTCCATGTAGACAGTTAAACTTCTCTTTCTCCAGTTATTTCAGTGACTCCTTTGAAAATTGTGCCGGATGGACGCAGTAATCATAATTATCTTCAGAGTGACTAACATGATACACTGGTTTAGTAAGGGAGATGATATGACGTGCTACTTGCATTGTCTTCTTAACCTACGATTTTATTATGTTGTATAACCCAGGTTTCTCAGGCTTGTCTTTATGCCATTGTCTTCTTAACCTACTTGCATTGTGGGGGGTTGGAGCTTTTAATATTCTGCCTGTATATGCATAAAGTTAGATTCAGTTCATGGTTTCCATTCATGTCTTCTTAGACAACTTGATGCCTCCACAATGTTGCAATTTGTTACGGCTCTAGAAAATGCATATTGTTAAGGCACTTCTAGTAAATTAGGCAAGGGAGTTTATTACTTATCCCAGTATTCTTTTACCTGAATGTCAGTTTGTTTATCTGTGATCTGAGGTGGTTCTTCTGATTGTTGTTAAAAGTCACTTGGAAGAAAACGAATGTTGGTTTCTCCCAGGCCATAATAATGAACCACCCTGGTCATATTGGGATTGGGCTGAGGTCCTCACCCAGATGGATAGTTGATCGTCTTAAGTTCTTGAAGGATAGTGATGTGGCATTGAAGAGATCAGAGAAGAAGAGTTTGACAAGATAGCACTGGATATTCATCTAAAGAGAGTTCCAGTCGACTACATCACATATGAAGCAATGGACAAAATTCTCCAGACGGTGTATGATCCTCTTCAAAGACCCTTGTGGTCCTTGTGGAAGAGATTATTATGAAAAAAATGTGGAAGCCATAGCTGATGTAAAAGTAACAAAAAGGCTACCATATGGGACAGATTGTCTCGTTGAAGAAGGAAAAACCTGGATTGAGTTCTCATAAAGATCACTCCTTTCACTAATTCCGGGCTTCCTTTTGAATCTTCAAATCACGAAGCCCAAAACCCTTTCACTACTCAAGTACTAATCCTTTGGTTGCTCTCCACTGTCTCAACCCGTTCCTACTTACCCTAAATACTCTGGGTTTTGAACCAATTTTCAACACCGAATCCCTACAACTTCTCAGGGTATTCATCTCAAAACCACCGGGTCACAAAACATTACCACTAACCAAAACTCTTATTTTCGGGGAGAAATTCACTTATGCTCAACTCATCCTTCTCAAAATCCAAAATCTTGGACAAGATTCACAAAGACTCCCAATTTAATTGCTCATTCTGACACCTATCTTCAAAAAAGGAAAACTCACAGTGATGAACCATAATTCTAGAAGAAAACTAAGATTATTGTTCGTTCAATTTCGGAGATCCCTAATTCACCTTTATCTGAGCTCATGGAGGATAAAGTAAACCTACAATTTTTCAATGGATGTGGTAATTTGAAAAAGGAAAAGAAACCAATTCAAAAGAAGTATGCTAGACGAGGCAAGTTGAATCGTGGAGGAGCTAGTAGCGATGTGCAAAATGAAGGTCCTAATGGTGAAATTATGAAAGCTGGAGTTAGCATGTCTGAAAAACCAGAAAATCATGTCAGATTTTCCCCTACCCACTCTATAAGTTTTTTACTCCCGATTTGTTATAGCGCATCTTATCTTTTTAATCTCCACTATCATCTCCCCATTCTAGTGTATCCGACTGTGTCGTATTTTTGACAATTTGTTAGAATCATCTCTTGTATTTGCCAAGGCTTGAGACAAAAAGACATTGGAAACCAACTAAGAAAATTGATTAACTCTCAAAACCCAAACATTAGTTGTTTTTCCTCTCCGAAACCAAAAACCATAAAAAATTTGTAGAAAATGTGATTCGTAGTCACCAGTACTATAATTACACCTTTGTAAATCCAGTTGGTATTGCTAGTGGATTAACATTAGCCTGGGATAATAGTGTGAAAGTGAGCATCATGTACCAAGATAAAAATCAGATTGATTTTAGAATATGGAACTAGAAAACCAAATCAAATTGGCTCCTCACTTATATGTATGGAAGCCCCTATAAGAATGAGAAAAAGGCTTTGTCTTGGAGTCGAATTAGAGACACGGGTTTATCTATTTCGCTTCCTTGGCTTTCCCTGGGAGACTTGAACATTAGTCTTTCGAAGTAAAAATGAAAGGGGGGACTCATGTAAATGGTTTTTCTTTTGTAGGATTCCCTTTTACTTGGTCTAACCAATAAATAAGGGTTGATCTTATTGAAGAAAGATTAGACTGAGGCCTAGTTAATGGAAACCAAATCACTATCTTTCCTAGTGCTAAAATTGGACATCTTCCACGTATCGACTCTGATTATGCTCCACCACCACCACCACCACCACCACAACCACACACACCCTCTTACTAATCATAAGCCTTTCAAGTAATTTGGTCTCTTTCAAAATGAGCAACAATATGTTGATTTAATTCATAGAATTTGGAATCATCCAGTTCGTTATCATGACTTTAGACTCTCTAATAAACTCACGAAAGTGCAAAAAGGGGTTAGTCTATGGAATATAACCCAATTCGGCCCCATTTAGAAGAACAAGCTTAACTCAGACCTCTCTGAAATACTTTTGTTTTACTTAATAATAGATTAGATGATCCTATGCTTCTCTAAACCAAAATCGAAATCAAGAAACTGTATAACTATGAAGAGGAGATGTGGAAAGTCAAAGGAAATGAAAAGTTTATACAACTGGGAGATAAAAATTACTCATATTTTTACCATAATGTTGTTATAAGACAAAGGAGGAAGAACATTGATGGTTTGTATGATGACAAAAATAAGTGGATTAAGGGTACAACGGAAATGTTGAATGTCTAAACTCTCATTTTGAAACCCTATTGACTTCCTCCTGCTATGATATCATAAATCTGATCTCCACTATGATCACTGATAAGGACAACACCAAACTCACCCAAATCCCTCATGTAACTGAAATTGAAAATGCTCTGTTTGGAATGACTCCTAACTCTAGTCTGGGACTGGATGGTTTCCCGTCATGTTTCTTTCAAAAAAATTGGGTTGTTGTTGGCTCGGATATAATTAAAACTGTCCAATCATTTTTCTGTAGTGGGTACATGCAAACAAAACTCAATCAAACCTTCATTTCATGATTCCTAAAGTTCTTCATCTAACCACATGTCGATTATCGCCCAATCAGTCTATGCAGCATTTCCTATAAAATTATTTCCAAAGTCATAGCTAATAGGATCAAGCCTCTCCTAGATAAATTGATTTCTCCCTACCAGTTGAATTTTGTGAAATAACGACTCATTTCTAACAACATCCTAGTTTCCCACGAGATCATTCATGTTATGAGGAAACATAAAGGGAAAACAGAGTTAGTGAGGCTTAAAATTGATATGTCAAAAGCCTTCAACATTGTGGAATGGCCTTTTCTTATGGCTATTTTGAAAGAAAAAAAATGGGTTTTACGAGATTTGGTGCAATTTGATTTATCAATATCAGTACTAGCTCTTCGATAATTCTGATTAATGGCTCTCCCATCCCCTATTTTAAACCCACTAGAGTTCTTAGGCAGGGAGATCTGCTTTCACCTTATATCTTCATTCTCTACATGGATTCCTTTTCTAGAACCATCTCCAATGCATAACATTTATGACTCATCTCCGACGCTAAAATCAACAAAAATTGCCCCTCCGTTAGTCATATACTCTTCGCCTACGATTGTCTGATCTTCACCAAAGCCACCCCTTCTCAAAGCACCAACTTATTAAAAGTCCTGAAAGATTATGGGAATACCTCAGGCCAAACTATAAAGTTCTTCAAATCTGGTCTTTTTTCTCAAAAAGGAATAAAACATGGCCACGATCAAGAAATTATTAATATTCTGAAAGTTAAGAAAATAAGGTTGGATGACAAGTATCTAGGGGGTCCTCTCTTTACCAGCAGATCCAAGGCTACTTGCTTTGATAACCTGGCTAAGCAGGTGGAAAACAGACTAAAATGTTGGAAATCTACCACTGTTTCACCTGTTGGTAGGAGCTTGTTAGCTAAAACTTCTCAAGAATCTATTGTAATCTATACCATGTCCCCCTTCATCCTACCTAAATATGTTACAAAGAGAGTCACTAATAAAATCAGGGACTTTTGGTGGGGTAAGATGGGTCCAAAAAAAGGAATTTATTTGAAAGGCTAGGATGGTATGTGCAAGAGTAAAGAAAAAGGAGGTAATGGTCTGAAAGAAATTATAAAGTGAAAACATGAGGGTACCAAAATACACCACCAACTTTTTCCTTGGCAACCTGTATGGACTAAACTCGAATCCAATTCCGAGAGTTCAACTTAATGAATCTCAAACATGAATTATATGAAGAGCTTATATCTCTTTCTCTCTCAATCAGAATGTAAACAGAGACAAAATATGTGAACCTGATTATTCCGTGAGAGTACTTGGTCGATTCCAAGGATCAATATTCAAGATCAATCAAGTCGTATCCAACAAATAAGGATTTATATATCTACTTTGATTGATTTACGTACAACTTGTGATATTTCAATTATAAAGATAAACAATATAATACGGAAAAAGTAATAACACAGACACCATACATTTTGCTAACGAGGAACCCGCAAATGCAGAAAAACCCTGGGACCTAGTCCAGATTTGAACACCAAATTGTATTAAGCTACTATAGACTCTAGTCTACAATCAGAACTTCAGACTGGAATGTAGTTGAGACCGAATAAAACCATCACAACAATTCAGTTACAATCGCGCTCCTTACGTCTCTTGAATCCCAGTAGGACTCTGCGCTATTGATTCCCTTATATGACGTCCTTTTACAACCTAAAAGTTGCTTCAACTTAATTGAAGACTTTAAACCAATCCGCCTCCCACAAATAAGCCTATATGTGATTTCCGTTCTGATCAAATATCAAGGTGAGGTAGGAAATCGATTGCAGTAGACAAAGTCTAACGAACCTCACTATCCATTCTTATGACTCCCGAAGAGCATTCTAGATTATTATTCACTTTACTAGTATAAACTTGTGGAATCACAAAGTCTGAGACGAAAAAACTTTGTGATTTCTATCTATCTTGTTTGTTGGAGCAAGCTCAACAATCAAAACAAGATTAGGATACACAAAATATCAAAATAAAGATAGTTGGACCTGGCTTCATGAATCCCTAGGTGAAGTATTTGTAGTCGCTAAACCCTAGAAGGGTTTAAAGGAGAGAAAAAATCTAGTTTACAACTATGACACACAAGAATATTGTTAGGGATTCAAAGATCCTAGTTGTTTGAGGTTCTCCTTATATAAACTTTCAAGGTCAAGGTTTCTTTCGATTTAAGCTAAGGTAGCTTCAAAATCAAGCAAATAATTACCGTTAGATGAAAAACTGGACTTTGAAATTAACATAGTAGAATATACACTCTGGTTAGGATGAACCGTAACCGAATCGTGTACAGTGACTTGTCATGAAAGGTTAGTCGAAACTAGCCAATAAAACTATAAACCTAACCATTTTCATATCGCACTTTAAGACTTTCATCTTGAGTCACACATGTGATCAAAAATGTATAAATAGTATTTTTAGAGAGTTGTTCAAATGTCGATCCTCTCATTGAAATAAATCGGATGCATTTAAAAATATTCGACATGGTAAGTACGTGTACCTGGTACGTGTATTGTACCTTTTCGTGAATATTTTTGTCATTGTACGTGTACCGGTTATGTGCACCCTTAAGACAAAAACAAGTTCAGGAACTCACAAATATTTTATGGTTTGCATACTTGGTATGCATACTTTGTATGCGTACATTTTCGGTTTTGAAACCAACATATCTTTATCGGTTTGCATACTAGGTATGCGTAACTTTCCTAGTTTACAAGTCAAAAGACTTTTTATGGTATGAATACCGGGTATGCGTACAAAAAAGTCGCTGCCGAACAATAGCTATGCCGGTACGTGTACTAGGTACATGTACTGCGGCTCCGGGCTTATAATAGTTCTCCCAATATGTGAATTGGTATGCATATTGTCATGTATCCAGATTAACAATAGTTCTATATATCTCTAATAATCAATTTGAAACATAATTTAGGTTGTAAACAATAAATGATTCTTGACCAAATTCATCAAGTATGAATGAATGTTTTTAAGTTTAGTTAGTCATATTTCGAGAACGATATTTAAGATAAACTTGACTTCAAACGGTAGAACGCGGTGATATCCGATTCTCAACTACACACTTCTATCTTAATCTGATACTTGACTAAATGTATACCAGAAATCAAGATATAGTTTGATCAACTAAATTTGACAACAATCTTAAGATAGCAATACTTGTGAGTTCGACCAAGCAATGCTCTTACAATCTCCCCCTTTGTCAGTTTTAGTGACAAAACTATCAATAAATATGGATTAAAGAATAAAGCTTCAAAACTATAGAATCCATCATGCTTGATTTCCTTGGTTCTTCAACTCCTTGAATTCTTTGTTACTTTAAGTTGCAATGTTTCTGAACGTGTTCAACTCAGCATCGTTGTTGTTGAAGATCCGATAACAACTTTGAGAACATATATTCCCAATCGTCGTTATACAAAAACATAGTATTATTATCTTCTCCAAAGTTCAATTGTATCACAGCTTCGAAGTAATACTACGGTGATATGTTTCTACCCCT
The DNA here is from genome assembly GCA_023531295.1 of Papaver armeniacum. Classification (NCBI taxonomy): domain Eukaryota; kingdom Viridiplantae; phylum Streptophyta; class Magnoliopsida; order Ranunculales; family Papaveraceae; genus Papaver; species Papaver armeniacum. Next base: position 316,174 of record JAJJWW010019478.1, read on the forward strand.
TAATTTATACTTACATCTTTTTCATAATGGGTAAAACCTATAGATGTTTCTACCCCTTAATTCACTCACCCTTACATAATGATCCATAAATCATATGTATGTAGAGCGAAACTACTAATTAATTCTCCCCTTTTTTGTCTATAAATATTGGCAAAGGTTCGAAAATAATGGGATCGTAATGAATTCAAACAAAAGATACTTCAAGACTTAAAAAGAATTCATATCAACTTTAATTTAGATGATATATATCACAGAGTATAAAATACTTAGCGCTCATCTAGGATATTTAAGATACAAGCACCCCCTTTAAATTATACATCCACTCTCCCCACAAAGATATAGCAATTAAGCACAAGTTCAATTAAGAACTCTCCCCTATGTGATGGCATTCCCAAGAGAACAACATGAGTGACCTTACTTTAATGAAAAAGAAGGATTTTGTCGGACATTATTAAATCACATGGATTTGTATCCAAACATCGACATAAATTAATCTCAATGCCAGTTACGAAGAAGGAGATAATTCAGTCGATATGGCTCAACATAAGAGAATCTTACAGAGTGGATAATGCACTAATTACACAAGCGTGTGACCACGAGCAGATCAATACTACGAAAAATTCTCACAAAGTTTGTTATATTTTTAGTTCATAAAACATAATAGATTTAACTTTTGAGCATATATGAGATATCAGTTCAATTCACAAAAAGTAAATGACACATATATCTCATAAGACTTTGCAATACATTAAACCAATAATGATTAAATACTGAAAGTTCATCTTCCAAAAACTCTAGAATTTAAATAAATAAATCTAAAAATATGAAAGATGAAAATCGTTGGAAATAGCTTGTGTACTCACAATATATGTTATACCAAACCCTATTTATCCTTCTTGAATACAAGAATAATTCTCACAAGAAGTTTCCTAGTACTTAAAATTCTTGAAAAAATCTTTATCATCTCCGAACTCCTTATCAATGACAGGCATAAGAACATACGATTCATGAATAAAAGAGTTCACTCCACCAAACCTATTAGGTTGTTGTTTGACAAGTGATTCTTGTAGCTCAAGAGATTTTTGTAGACTTGCTTTCAGTCCCTGTACCTCCTTTTTGGTTTTCTTATGCTCTTCAAGAAGAGTTGCAAACCTTTGCTGATTGAAGCAATCAGCTCTCGATTTTTTCATATTCTTCCTTTTCCTTTTAAGAGATAAGTTAAAAGGTTAGGAAATCTCTTGTTCCTTTCTAGTTGTATGAACATCAACAACCATTAGAGCATAGATTTCACGAGAAGATGTTGTACTTGGAGTCTCCATGATTTGTAAGAATAAAATGGATTTGTGAAAAACACAAATATATTTCTCAAGAAGCAAACTTCTTGTGAAACAGATATGAGTCTTAAAGAAGAATATATTTACCATACAGGGTTTCAGAACAACAATAGTTTACATACTAGAAAAATACATAAACCTAAGAAGAATGAAATGTCACTTTTATCCTTCCTTAAATTTCTACATAGATTAAACTTTTCAATACCATTACTTGATACATAGATTAAGATGAACATGTTGGTAGATTGATCAAAACCTTAGTTGATTTATGTCACTCTTGAATATATCGAATTGTCGATATCCAACTGTATACAGTGGTAGCATCAGAAATGACGCTCATGAGAATAGATTTACAGACCATATCGAATTATCCTGGACTATTTTTATGGAGCAAGGCTCAACGTCAAAATATTGTTATTCTCTTAAGAGATGGCAAGGCAACGTAAGTATTCTCATTCTATCAACGAACATTAAGAGATGGAAATCCAAGTAATAATATTCAAATTTGATCCAAAACCCTAATGTCACAGTTCTTGTCTCTTTTAAGGGCGCATGAGACAAAATGAGCAATAGAGTGCTCACCACTAGATTCCTAAACGAAATTTGTAATACCCTTCTTAGCGGTGTTTTTAAACCTGACTCTTCGCTTCATTTGAGATTTTACATTTTCCTTTGAGACATTCAATCTTTTGGGAGAAGAAGAGTTAAATTAACGTACCTGTTACAGCACTTCTCGGTCAAACTCGCAAGTGTTTCTATCTCAAGCTTGTTGTCAAGTTTAGTTGCCAAAACTATAAGTCTTGATTTCTAGTCTACTTATATCCAAGTCTCGGATTAGGATAGAAAGTGTAGTTGAGCGTTAGACTTCAAGACATTCATCGATTAAATACGAAGAACTACTAAGGGGAGCTTGTGGAACTTAATCAACAAAAGGTATGTGGAGACTTTAACTCATCTATCACTCAAAAGTCTATCTACTTTATCTCGTATTTGAGACAAAAGTCGTATAACTATATAGAGTTAAATTATACACATTTCATATTTCGAGCTGAGTATAACTCGCTTACATATTTCTCGAAATATGTGTTGGTAAGCTTTCGCTTTAACCAAGTTCATCTTATATTCTTGGCTAAAGTCAAAAGATGATCATGTGAAAATCGCCTTGTAACTTCTTACATGATTTGTTTGAGCCAGTCATTTGATATAGACTCGAAATATTTCGTATTGATCATTCGATCACTTGAAAATTGCTTCGAAGCTAATAGTTTGTGTGAGAAAGCTATTACCATCTTCTAATAATGTTTCAATGATTGAAATGAGAGTTTAGAACACTTAACCATAATTGGATTATAAGCACAGTATCCGCACTTTCATATGTGTTGATCTAAGACCGAAATGTAGTATGCATACTCGTATACGTACTGGCGAGGTCAGTAAAGTCCGGGAACTAGAGTATGCGTACATGTACGCATACTGGCGAAATCAGCTGAATTCCGGGTACTATAGTATGCGTACATGTACGCGTACTGGATTCAACTGAAGCTCGGAAGTGTACTACAGTATGCGTACACGTTTGCATACTGAACACAGTCTAAGTCCGGATACTTAGGTATGCATACCCGTTTGCATACTTGAGTAGGTTATGTTCTAAAATCGGTTTGTTCATGAACTAATACATTTATATATTAAGGAATGCAATCTTTTGCAAACCGTGGCTATAATGTTCATGAATTGATTCGAGTGAATCAAAATCGATTTTGCTTCAATTGTGTCTTGTATACTTCTATGAGAATATAAACAATTGAACAACTCTAGAACTAGTTTCATTTGAGTCATTTGAACTAGTTATGGTTAAGATGAATATGGTTGATATGAAATTTTTCATATGACTAACTTCGGTTAATTATTGTTGAGCCAACAAAGGTGTACACGTTTAGGTACGGTTACCCATATCTAAATGAAGTCACTTTTCATTCGTGTGTAACAAGATAAGTTCGATCTAAAGGTTGAAAGATATAAGCTTGAGTTTAATCAGGTTTTCATCTAACAGTGAATATTGAATGCTTTGTTACCAAGGTAACATTGATTGCAAACCCTGATTTGAAGACTATATAAAGGAGAACTCTAGCAACTGGTAAACCTAATCCCCACACCTCATATGTGATACTAGTTGCGACTAGAGTCGATTCTCCTTTAACCTTAGGTTTTTCTAAAACCCAGTAGGTTAACGACTTAAAGACTTCATTGGGATTGTGAGGCCAGACCCAACTATTTTCTTTGTAGTTGTGTGTTCTGATCTTGTTGTTTTATATCGTGTTGAGTACTATCTTCTCTAAGATTTGCTCGAGATTTAATCTTCGATAGGCAAGATATAAAGTAGTCACAAACATCTTCGTCTCTTCATTTGTGATTCCACAATATCTTGTTTCGCTACCATACGATTAAGATTATTGTGAGGTGATTGATATTTCTAAGCTGTTCTTTGGGAATATAAATCTGGTATATTAGTTGGTTCCTGTTCACCTTGATCTATGAAAAGACAGAACAAAACTCATAGGTATATCTGTGGGAGACAGATTTACCTATTCAATAGACTTTTCTGTGTGAGACAGATTGGTTTATCAAGTCTTCGACTTTGGGCCGTATCAACTCTTATTTGTGGGTGATATCAGCTAAGGGAATCAAGTGCGCATAATCCGGCGTGGTTCTAGAGGCGTAAGGAACGCGACTGTACCTTGATCAGTGTGAGATTGGTTATGTTAGAGGATAGCTCGGTTGAACCTACCAAGCGTTGGTATGTCAAGTTTGATTGTCATATTTTAGTGAAACAAAACTCATCCAAGATTCGCTTGATTATGTACTAGAGACAACTTCGTATAGGTTATACTAGAAAGTCAAGGATTATGAGACATGCAAGTATTACTCGAAGACCTGAAGAATGTGAAGAAGTAACGAGCTACAACGACGACATCATCCTTCCTCTTGAGGTTAGTAATATTGACTTGAACTGTTTCATTCCTAACGTATCTTTCAGGTCGTGCTATATTGAAAACATAACTGCGAAGCTGTGAATGATTATTATACTCTAGTAGTAAGACATGATCATAGTGTTAAGGAATTAGAATACGAATCTAACACTTATCTTTTGAACTTCGTATATATGACACCGACATAATCGTATGAATGCTATTGTGATTATGTGTATGGGTAAAGGTGAAGATTTCATCCTAGGAAACAATATTTACATTTGTTTAAAGGAAGTACATTCATGAACTTGTTTTATGAATCGAAAGGGAAATCGCTAGGCTTATTGGTATTGTTATTCATTGCATATCTTTGGATTACCAATATGTGTGAGTTAGTACAACCAATAATAACTTGTTATGTATCTTGGTATAACTAATCACAGTGCCTGACTTATCATTTGGTATAACTGGTTTTTATTAATTAGTGTAACCGATCCTAGTAATTGGTATGATCGATATTTGTTATTGGTGTGACCGATCCTAGTAATTGGTGTGACCGATCACAAAATAATTGTGTAATCGATCCTTGTAATTGGTGTAACCGGTCCTAGTAATTGGTGTAAACGATCCTGGTAATTGGTGTAACTGATCCTAGTGACTTGTGTAGCCGATCACAAGCAATACCATGAGTATATGGTAACCGGTCCTGGCAATTGACGTAAATGATCCTGGTAACTGATGTAACCAGTCTTGGTAACTTGAGTGTTCGATCACAAGTAATTGATATTAAGGTAGAACCGATACTTGTGATTGGTAGAACCGATTGAACCCATGATTGTAATTTGATATCTGATCAATCACATAGTTATCTTGGAATACAGATGAACCAATTGTAAACTTGTTTGGAAGTGTGGTATAATCGATTCCAAGATTGTAAATATGAAAGAGGATTTACAAAGAAAAGATGTCAACATACTTTAAACACGAATAGTAATTCTTATCTTTTATTGTTCAAAGTTATTCCTTAATTAATCAAGGATATCTCGGTCCGAAATAAATTAAGAATCTTTTAATTAAGGTTGTTAGTTTTATATGCTTTAATTACCAGCAATTAAATGCATATCTTTAGAGAATAAAAATTATTAATGTGCATTTACTGATTGTAAATTTTCTATTGAGAAATTTCGGAAAATATTGGACAAAGCATTTCCATGAATTATGAAAACCGATTTGGAAATTTATTGCATATCTTGAGAATATTCGGTTTTGGAAATTCCTTGGTGTCCAAACATCCTTGGTCTATAAATACCCAAGTTTGCATTTCTAGCAGAATATCCTAAGAGCCAGGCAAACTTCATCTTTTTGTTGTTTCTGGTGGAGCCGTCTATCCGGAGAGGAAAGTACCCTAATTAGGCGAAATCTCTTACAACCGCTCGTTTAAAGACTTATGTGGGATCAAGAAGCTCTACGAGTACCGTTGGTGGGAAACTAGATAATTGCAGTATATTAATTTTCGATTGATTTGATTGACTAACGGTTGTTGAACTCTGATTGCACCTAATTTGTTTATTCTTGAGAATCTTCTCTTCTGATATAAGATTCACTCAAACTAGATCGAAGTATCGACGTGATGTTTAGAACTGTTTGTAGATCTAAAGATATCTTGTGATAATCCATTGTTAACAGACTTTGTTTTGTGCGTGATTGATCATAAGGGATTCAAGTGGTGTTGTGCAGGTTTAATTGAAGATTAAAGAAGATTCGAAGATGAAGAAAATTTCTGATTGGTTTCTCATATCTTTGTGTAGCACAAACCTTGATCGTCTGGGATCCAACTAGAATCGTATTTATTCGATTGATTAGTTGCATGAGATCGACATCGCTTTATAGTTCCTTGTTGGATTCTATATTGATTGATTGCAAATCTAAACCCTGCTACTTCGGTAGTTGTTGGATAGATTGATCTAACCCAGTAAAGGAGTTTATTAGTTTAAACGGAAAGAATCAATAGAGTTGTTACCAAACATATTTGTTGTTCCTTTAGTGTTTGGAATACGATCCAAAAGAATTGTTCCAGTGCGTGCACTTATTGAATATCGGAAGCGCATGGATATTGAAGAAACTAAGTGAACTAGGTTTAGTTGCCTGGTTTCAGCTATACGAAGTTGGTTTAGATTTTGTATAGCGGCTTAATTCTGAGAGTATTCAATTCTGGACTTGGTCCCAGAGTTTTTCTGCATTTGCGGCTTCCTCGTTAACAAAATACACAAACGTTAACTCCGTATTACTTGATAGTGATCCGGTAGAGTTTGATTAAGTCCGAACCTATTATCAAGTAATCACACTTTGATTGTTGTATTGTCTCGATCTCGTATCCATAGACGATCACACAAAGTGTGAATATCAATTTGTCGTATTGTCTCGACTTTGTCCAGAGACAATCACTTTTGGTAAGAGGACTTATAGGTGGATATTTTAAATATTGTGGTGTATTTGGGTACCCTCGTCTTTTCAGGTTAGGACGGAAAAAGCGGGGGTAAAACAACCACACCCAACAATTTGTTTGACAATCTGAATAGACAAACTCCAATATACTTTCAAGAGAATCAACTAGACAGTCAGACTCAATCTAGAGAAAAGTATATCAAAGAGTTTATATCTATGTTTCACAATGTAATCAACAAATCAAACAGATAGAAATCCGCGAGCCTGATTATTATGTGAAACTACTTGAATGGTACCAAAGACCAATGTTCAAGTGTCAATCAATTTATATCAACAACCAAAGGTTGGATTATCTAATTGATTGATCTTAACGCACAACCTGTGATATTTCAATTATATAGCAAAATATAATGCGAAAAAGAAATAACACAGACACCAGAAGTTTTGTTGACGAGGAAACCGCAAATGCAGAAAAACCCCGGGACTAGTCCAGATTTGAACACCACACTGTATTAAGCCGCTACAGACACTAGCCTACTACCAATGAACTTCGGACTGGACTGTAGTTGAACCCTAATCAATCTCACACTGATTCAAGGTACAATTGAGCTCCTTACGTATCTGATCCCAGCAGGATACTACGCGCTTGATTTATTTAGTTGATCTCACCTAGAACCAAGAGTTTCTACGACCCAAAGTCGAAGGCTTGATAAACAAATCAGTCTCACACAGAAAATTCTATAGGAATAGATAAATCTGTCTTCCAAAAAAACCTACGAGTTTTGTTCCGTCTTTTGATAAATCAAGGTGAACAGGAACCAACTGATATATCAGACTTATATTCTCGAAGAACAGCCTAGAAATATCAATCACCTCACAATAATCTTAATCGTATGGTAGCGAAACAAAATATTGTGGAATCACAAACGATGAGACGAAGATGTTTGTGACTACTTTTTATCTTGCCTATCGGAGAATAAATATCGAGCCAATCTTAAAGAAAATAGTACTCAAACACGATAGAAGATGCAAGATCATATCACACAACTACAGAGAAAATAGTTGGGTCTGGCTTCACAATCCCAATGAAGTCTTCAAGTCGTTAAAGGAGAATCGAATCTATCTTATACAACTAGTATCACACAGAAAGTGTGGGGATTAGGTTTCCCAGTTGCTAGAGTTCTCCTTTATATAGTTTTCAAAACAAGGTTTGCAATCTAAGTTACCTTGGTAACAAAGCATTCAATATTCACCGTTAGATGAAAACCTGATTAGATTCAAGCTAATATCTTTCAACCGTTAGATCGAACTTAGCTTGTTACACACAAATGAAATGTACCTTCGTTTAGGTTTATGCAGCCGTACCTAAACTTATACACCATTATTGGTGGTGGTTTTCGGTTTAGGGCTAAAATCGTGAAACCTTGTATTTTAATACGTTTTCGTCCTGCAAAGGAACAAAAGCCATTTGGAAGTGATGAGTGAATAAACCTTTTCACTTACATATGTAATGAGAAATTCAACATATTTACGAAATTTATCCAGAATGGTGCATGAAGAAACAATCCCAGATATTCTGTAAGTTTTAGCCTATTGCATTATTCGTTAATGTATGGCCCGCCTAGTATTTTCCCATGCTATGTTCCCCAGCTGAACTTTCAATGTTGGCATGACATGACGATTAATGTTCACTCGCAGCAGAGTAGCACTAATCTCCCGAAGTGTCAGTATTGAAATCTGCATGAAAACACTCGTGTAGGCTACACCACCCTCTACAAAGAGATTAGCGTGTTTACACACCTTTTAATTAAAATTTAGCGCGATTGAACGCGTTTAAATTCCTTAAGGGAAATCTATAATGTCCATATCAGTCTTAAGAAACGATCACGACCACATGATTTGGCCGCACAATTTAATAGGCCTAGCCTACTCTTAACAGGACTAGGCAATCGTCATGATAAACACCGGCGGGCCCACTAGCATCCCTGCCGGTCGAAATTCCTTTAGCTCGTCCGCTACCTCCTTGAACGTTCACCAAAACATGGGTGATCGCGCTGTCTAAAAATAGCTCAAACGAGCTAAGACCAGCAAAAACGGTCTCAAAACCCATCGCATCCGTCCAACTTACCCGACCTAGTTGGACGGCTTAGGTCACATCTTGAGCGATCAAAAAAGTGCTGGCGTATTCACCGGCGACTCAGCTACACCCATGGTTGATCGACTTGCTCACGGCAAGCCAAGAGCGTATATAATCGTTCACCCAAAGTAGGGTGAACGCGCTGCTTTAGAAACCCTAAGTTGCGTTTGCAGCAACAAGGTACTGTCGCAAATCGATCACGGTCGTCCATCTTTTCCAGCCAATGTAAGTGGCTTAGATTCAATTTCAGGCGGACCAAAAGAGGTCAGTGCGCTCAGTGGCGCCCCGCCTTTGCATAGGGTCGATCGGCCTACTCAAATCAGCGCCCAGTGCTTTCAATCGATCATCCAAAATAGGGTTGGCCGCACGGCCCCTAAACCCTAAAAATACATTAATGGCAATAAACAACTGCCGTAAATCATCTTGTCCATCCAACTTCGCTAGCCTAGTTGGATGGTGTAGATTTATTTTCAGAAAACCAACAAGGTAGCACTGTGACCACCGGCCATCACTCCTCTACAGGGAGCGATCGACCAAGTGATAGCTCGCCCATAAGGCCCTCAAACGATCACCCAAAGGTGGACGGTCGTGCTACTGTTTTAAGATGCTCAATTCGTGACTGATTCAACCGAGCTCTAAAACTACGATGCATCTAGCACATCGATTATTTTTCAGCTGCTTGTTTGAAAGCGATGCTTTATAAACATCGACTATAAGTGATGCTATGCAAATATTGATTTCACAAATAACTTATTATTTAACCCAAAAACACTATGTGCTAATTTTAGCGGCGAGTATCATGACTTGACCCATTTATTTGAGACATCAAACATGTCACAAAATGGGGAATACTCACTGGGGTATTGGTCTGGCGGTTTACAGCGTGCGGCGTGCAACGCGCCCATTACGAGAAAGTGTCAGGAAGGACGGATAGTTAACATTAATGAGAGTAGTGGGTGAAAGTGTGACTAGTCTTCCCTCATAACGGAAACACGATGATTACCACCTTCCGCACGACTCCACTTCTCCACTACTTAACTTCCTCCACTTCCTATGAGATCGGGGTGCGCTCAATGACTTATATAAATAGGTTTTCAACCTATATTTCAAAAAAAAAAAAAAAAAAAAAAACAAGTGTGATCAACACAAGTAGCCAAAAACCATTTTCTGATACAACTCATAAAACAACCACACCTTCATAACTCAACATTCTGATCTCAAACACCATCTTCGCTTCCCTCCCTAAGATCAACCCTTCTCCTTCACCTTGTGGCCGAATTGAATCTGGAAAGACCATTTCTTGGTTTAGGCCAGAGTCTTACAGATTGATATTTCGAAAAAGTACTCCCGTGCAGTGCATTTGTTTAGAGTTTGAATTTATCTCTCATCAACACACCCAAATTTACCAAAAATAGCAGAATCAGATTTTGCCCCAAAACAACCATGTTGGCTCAACAATAGTTAACCAAGGTTAGCTATATGAACACTCTCATATCAACCTTATTCATCTTAACCATAACTAGTTCAAATGACTCAAATGAAACTAGTTAAAGAGTTGTTCAATTGTTATATTCTCATAGAAGTATATAAGAACACAATTGAAGCAAAATCGGTTTGATTCACTTGAATCAATTCATGAACATTATAGCCATAGTTTGCAAAGAATTTATTCCTTATTATGTAAATGTATTAGTTCATGTACATAACCGATTTTAGAACTTTAACCTTTAAGTATGCAAACGGGTACGCATACTTGAAATACCCGGACTGAGTTTGGGTTTCGCCAGTACGCGAACGGGTACGCATACCTCCAATCCCAGCAGAAAATCTCGGACATGAACCTTACGCCAGTACGTATACGTGTACGCATACTTAAGTTCCCGGACTTCTCAAACCAACATGTACGCATACGTGTACGCATACTATGATTCCCGGACATGGATACCATATGTTCAAGAGTACACAAAATGTCACAATCCAATAATGGTTAAGTGTTCTAAACTCTTATTTCAATCATTGAAACTTCCTTAGAGGATGACAATAGCCGTTTTCACACACTATTAGCATCAAAGCAATTTTCAAGTTATTGAAATAATCATAACGTAACATTCCAATTCTACACCAAATGATTGTATCACACAAACCATGTAAGATGTTACTCGGCAATTTTCACATGATCATCTTTTTACTTTCGTCAAGAATATAAGATGAACTTGGTCGAAGCGAAAGCTTGCCAACACATATTCCGAGAAATATGTAAGCGAGTTAAACTCAGCTCAAAATCTCAAATGTGTATAATTGAAAACTATATCGTAACACGACTTATGTATCAATATAGGAGATAGAGTAGAAATAGACTTTCCAAGTGATAGATGAGTTTCAGTCTCCACATACATTTTTGTTAATGAATTTCCACAAGCTCTCCTTAGTAGTTCTTCGTCTTCAATGATGAAAGTCGTGAAGTCTAATGCTCAACTACACAATCTATCATAGTCCGAGACATCTATAAGTAGGCTAGAAATCAAGACTTATAGTTTTGATCACTAACATTGACAAACAAGCTTGAGATAGCAACGCTTGCGAGTTCGACCGAGCAGTGCTCTAACAATATCCCCCTTTGTCAATTTTAGTGACAAAACTATCAATACATATGGATTACAAAATAAATAAACTTTGTAGCTTCTGATCCAAATACTTGATCTCCTTGGTACTTCAACATTACTCGAAATCTTCGTCACTTTCAAGTACTTCAATGATTCCAAATGTGTTCAACTCAGCATCATAGTTGTTGAAGATCCGTAGCTATAACAATGAGAAACAATTGCTCTCAATCATTGTTATACAGTGTCATAGTATCATGAGACGTCCTCAAAGTTCAATTGTATCACAACTTTGACAACAATAGCTATGGTGATATGTATCACTCCCCCTTAGTCAATACTTCATCTCACAATGAAAACCACTCCCCCTTACATAATGATCCGTAAACCATATGTATTTGTAGTGTGGAATACACATTAATTCTCCCCCTTTTTGTCAATATAAATTGGCAAAGGTACGAAAACTAGTGGGATCCTCATGAAATTTTCATAGAGATACTTCATGACCAAAAGAGAACAACATATCAACTTGTTTAGATGCCATCATATAGCCGAAACTAAATGCATTCATCAAGGAGTTTATAAAGATACAAGATAACCCCTATAATATTCCACAGCCGCACTCCCCACAAAGATTTGGCAATTAGGCAAAAGTTAAATTAAGAACTCTCCCCAATAAAATGTCATTCACGAAAGAACAATAAGAGCGACCTTACTTTTACAAGAAAAGAAGGATTTCCTTGGACATTAACAAATCACATAAGAATATGAATTTGTATCCAAAAATCTCAATTGAATTAACCACAAGGAAAATGATCAATTCAATTGGTCATGCTCAACATAAGAGAACTTACGGAGGAACACAGTGAATACACAAAGATGTGGATCAGGGAAAGACCAATACCACGAAATAAACAAAGATTCATTCTATTTTTCATCACTATTTGCACAACGACATATAATAGACTTAATCTTTGTAAACAAAAATTCATCATTTCTTCCATCAATATTTGCATAATGACATAAAATGCTTTATTCTATTTTTTATCAATATTTTCATACCTACTTATAATAGAGATAACTTTTGAACATGTATGGGACAGTCAAGGTTCACGGACGTAAACAACATATCCCATAAAAATTTGCGATATATAAAACCATAAAGATTAAAACTGCAAAAATCATCTTCCAAATCAACTTTAGAATTTAAATAAATAAATCTAAAAACATTGCAAGATGAAAAATGTTGGCAATAGCTATGTGTACTCACAATAATGGATATTCCAAACCCTAGTTATCCTTCTTAAAACACAAGAATAAATTCTCATAAGAAGTTTCCTAGACATTGAGACCTCTGAAAAATTCGTTATCATCCCCGAACTCCGTGTTGTCAACAACCATGGGAACATAAGGTTCATGAATAAATGAGTCAATTCCAACAAACCTTTTGAACTGATGCCTAACCAAGGCCTTCTGAATTTCAAGAGTTCTCAAAGCAATAGCCTTTATTTCCTGAATCTCCTTCCTTGTATCCTTCAACTCTTCAAGAACACCAGAAAATTTCTGAGAATTTGAAGGAATGTCTCTTGGCTTCCTCACATTCCTTATTTTTATTTTCAAAGTTGGAGGTAATGGAGATTTATCTTTTTCCTTCATGATTGATGGCTTAACAATCATATTAACATCTTTTCCATCAGAAGACATAATGCTTGGAGTATCCATACGGCGGAATTGTGAGAGGAAATCACAAAATAATCTCAACAAGAAGTCTTATGATAAAAATAGTTTCAAGTCAATTCGTTTTACAATTTGAATAGACAAACTCCAATATACTTTCAAGAGAATCAAATAGACAGTCAGACTCAATCTAGAGAAAATTATATCAAAGAGTTTATATCTCTGTTTCACAATGTAATCAGAAAATCAAACAGATAGAAATCCGCAAGCCTGATTATTATGTGAAACTACTTGAACGGTACCAAAGACCAATGTTCACGTGTCAATCAATTTATATCAACAACCAAAGGTTGGATTATCTAATTGATTGATCTTAACGCACAACCTGTGATATTTCAATTATATAACAAAATATAATGCAGAAAAGAAATAACACAGACACCAGAAGTTTTGTTAACGAGGAACCGCAATGCATAAAAACTCCGGGACCTAGTCCAGATTTGAACACCACACTGTATTAAGCCGCTACAGACACTAGCCTACTACCAATGAACTTCGGACAGGAGTGTAGTTGAACCCTAATCAATCTCACACTGACTCAAGGCATAGTTGCGCTCCTTACGTCTCTGATCCCAGCAGGATACTACGCACTTGGTTCCCTTAGCTGATCTCACCCACAACCAAGAGTTGCTGCGACCCAAAGTCGAAGACTTGATAAACAAATCTGCCTCACACAGAAAAGTCTATATGAATAGATAAATTTGTCTCCCGCAGAAATACCTACGAGTTTTGTTCAGTCTTTTAATAAATCAAGGTGAACATGAATCAATTGATATACCAGACTTATATTCCCGAAGAACAGCCTAGAAATATCAATCACCTCATAATAATCTTAATCGTATGGTAGCGAAACAAGATATTGTGGAATCACAAACGATAAAACGAAGATGTTTGTGACTACTTTTTATCTTGCCCATCGGAGAATAAATCTCGAGCCAATCTTAAAGAAGATATTACTCAAACATGATAGAAGATTTAAGATCAGATCACGCAACTACGGAGAAAATAATTGGGTCTGGCTTCACAATCCCAATGAAGTCTTCAAGTCGTTAACCTACAGGGTTTCGTGAAAAACCTAAGGTTAAAGGACAATCGACTATAGCTTATACAACTATATCACATAGAAAGTGTGGGGATTAGGTTTCCCAGTTTCTAGAGTTCTCCTTTATATAGTTTTCAAATCAGGGTTTGCAATTTAAGTTACCTTGGTGACAAAGCATTCAATATTCACCGTTAGATGAAAACCGGATTAGATTCAAGCTAATATCTTTCAATCGTTAGATTGAACTTAGCTTGTTACACACAAATGAAATGTACCTTCATTTAAGTTGATGTAGCCGTACCTGAACGTGTACACCATGTTGGCTCAGAAATAGTTAACCAAGGTTAGCTATATGAAAACTCTCATATCAACCTTATTCATCTTAACCATAACTATTTCAAATGACTCAAATGAAACTAGTTAAAGAGTTGTTCAATTGCTATATTCTCATAGAAGTATATAAGAACACAATTGAAGCAAAATCGGTTTGATTCACTCGAATCAATTCATGAACATTATAGCCACGGTTTGCAAAGAATGCATTCCTTATTATGTAAATGTATTAGTTCATGAACATAACTGATTTTAGAACTGAAAAGATGAGGGTACCCAAATATACCTCAATCTAAAACTTTTCCACATATAAGTCCTTTCTCCAAAAGTGATTGTCTATGGACTGAGTCGAGACAATACAACTAATCGGTTCACACTTCGTGTGATCGTCTATGGATACGAGATCGAGACAATACGACAACAAGATAACTTGTGTGATTGACTATGGATACAAGATCGAGACAATACAACAACGAATTATGTTTACTTGATAAAAGGTTCGGACTTAACCAAACACAATAGGAATTAACGTTTGTGTATTTTACTTCTAATTATAATAAAACAATTATAATTGCGGAAATAGAAAAGTAAAAGACACAGCAAGATTTTGTTAACGAGGAAACCGCTAATGCAGAAAAACCCCGGGACCTTGTCCAGAATTTAATACTCTCAGGATTAAGCCGCAATACAAAATTTAAACCAACTTCGTATAGTTGAGACCAAGCAACTAAACCTATAGTTCACCTAGTTCCGTCTCGTATCCCTAAGCCTCCAACTTGCGTAAGTCACGCACTTGGAACAATTCCTTTGGTTCGTATTCCAAACAATAAAGGAACAATAAATCTGTTCGGTAACAACTCTTTTCAATCAAGTGATATGAGTTTGACAAAAGGCTCTTCCGTTTATCCCAATAAACTCCTTTGTCCGGTCCTTAGATCTATCTTTTCAACAACTACCAAAGTAATTGTTAAGATTAAGCAATCAATACTTCGAATCACAAAGAATCGTATTGATGCCGATCTTCTCAACTAATCAATCAAATCTATCACAAGGATAAACCAATTATAGTTGGATCCCACCGATCAAGTTTTGTGCACACCAAAGATTATGAACCCAAATCAAATCTTCTTCGTCTTCAAATCTTCTTAGATCTTCAATAAACACCGCACACAATCAACTTGAATCTCTTGTGATCAATCACACACGTAACGGAGTCTGTTAATAATGGATTATCACAAGACGTCTTTAGATCTACAAACAAGTCAAAGATCCTCGTCGAAACTTCGATCTAGTTTGAGTGAATCTTATATCAGAAGAGAAGATTCTCAAGCATAAACAAACTAGGTGCAATCAAAGTTCAACAACCGTTAGTCAATTAAATCAATCGAAAACTAATAATAAACTGCAATTATCTAGTTTCCCACGAACGGTACTCGTAGAGATTCCTAATCCCAAAGAAGTCTTTAAAACGATCGGTCGTAAGAGATTTCGCCTAATTAGGTTACTTTCCTCTCCGAATAGACGACTCCACCAGTAACAACACAACAAGGTAGTTTTGCTGGCATTAGTTTGCTCGAAATGCAAACTTCAATATTTATAAACCAAGGAAGTTTGGACACCAAGGAATTTCCAAAACCGAAAATATTCTCAAGATATGCAATATATTTCCAAATTCGGTTTCCATAATTCCTGGAAATGCTTTGTCCAAATATTGACCGAAATCTCAGTAGAAAATCTCCAATTAGTAAATGCATATTACCAATTTTTATTTTCTAAAGATATGCATTTTAATTGATGGAAATTAAAAGCATATAAAACTAAAAACCTTAATTAAAAGTGTTTATGGGTGAAAACTAGTTCTGCCGGTTTTGGTAATTTGGGGTGTGTGGATGAGAAATGAGTCTAAACCTTAAACAAATGCGGCTGCGCGGTGAGTGCTTGTAGATTCGAGAGATCAATCGTGCAAGTCCGGCCTAAACCAAGAAATGGTCGTTCCAGACTTGTTTCGGTCACAAAGTGAAGGAGATGGGGTTGATCTTAGGGAGGGAAGCGAAGAAGGTGTTGAGAATGTGATGATGTTGGCTATGAATGACTTGTATCAGAAAGCTGAACTGGCTTGCAGGGTGTAAGCTATCAGTTCCGGTATTTGAATATGATTGTATCAACACTTGCCTCTGTTGTCTGGACTTGTCTTGTTTTTTCCCCTGTTGTTTAAAAATAGGGAGGAGAACCTCTTTATACAAGTCATTTGAGCCTTATTCACGTCTCTCGTGGGAAGTGGAGGAAGAGGAGTGATGGATTAGTAGAGTTGTGTGTTGGTGTTACACGACCAGTCTTGCCCACTTCTCCTGTCATCTCTAACCGTCCATGACTTCCTAACACGTTCTTGTAATGGCGCGTTGCACGCTGCACGCTGTAAACCGCCAGACCAATACCCCAATATGTATCCCCCAGTTTGTGACATGATTGATGTCTGGAATATGTGGATCGTGGGACCCACAAAAGGTAGCATGTAATGCTAAATTGAATAACTGCGTTATTCAGGAAGTTGATACTTGTGAAGTATCATGTGTATTTTATGAAGGTACTGCATCATGGTGTGGTAAAGTGACGGGTGGTGATCACCATGACGCCTCACTGACCAATTAACTCCTGACCAGGGTTGTATAACCAAGCCAGTAAAGTTGGACGGACGAGATGATCTTTGAGACACTCATCTGCGACCTTTGATGGAATCAGGGTTTTGAAGAGGTGCGCAGGCATCACTCTTCAGCTTGGTCGAAACCAAGCATGGGAAGGGTTTTGGA
Organism: Papaver armeniacum; assembly: GCA_023531295.1. Classification (NCBI taxonomy): domain Eukaryota; kingdom Viridiplantae; phylum Streptophyta; class Magnoliopsida; order Ranunculales; family Papaveraceae; genus Papaver; species Papaver armeniacum. The sequence goes on from JAJJWW010019478.1 coordinate 333,575, forward strand.
AAGGACCGACCGGGCATGCGTGTAGACAGCATGCCGGTGTACATGTCTGTACCTCTCTGTCCCATAAAGGCGCGATCTAGGCCACTCGATTTTACCGGCAAAGAGGGGTGGTTGAGATCGACTTTGCAACAGAAATCTGGTGCCGCAAAGCCGCACATCGTGCCAACTTCGGGCGCGCGCTTCAAGGCGACCAAGCTTGGTCGGTCTTGCCCAATCCGTCCGGCGTGTAGGTGGTAGGCTGGTATTCACGTCTATACCTGACTGTCCCATGAAAACGTGATCTAATCCACTCAAATCGTCCGGTGAAGTTGAGTGGTCGAGATCAGTTTGCAATTTGGGAAGTGTGACCACGCAAGTTTGGACGCGCGTTTTGGGATATCCAGGCATGATATGCCTTGGCCGATCAGGTGAGGGGATAGACGGGCCCACGGTGGTCATGCTTGGTATGACCGGGCTCGCTTAATCTAACTGGGACCCTCCATTCGTGCCGGAGAAGATGGACGCTCGTGATGCTCAAACCCCTAATTTTGGGTTTCACGGCCGTGCGTCATGCTCTGTTCGGGCGCACGAATTGGGATGACAAACCATGGTTGGTCCTGACCGATTGGTCAGGTATGTAGGCGGGCGCACGGTGATTGTGTTGACATGCTCTGGGCCCTTTGAATCTACATCTACACCCTCCATCTATACCTGCGAAGATGGATGGTTGAGGCTGTTTTGCGACACATGTAATATGCCGCAAACCCTAATTTATGGTTTTCCTTCCATACGCTCTGGTTTGGACGTTTTGACAAGCTATGCCAATGTTTTGGGGAGGCCGACCATGCGGGGTCCGCATTGGTTCGGCAGTGAATATTCCATACCTGCTTGAGGGTTATGGAATTGATCTGGGCCATCCAATCACGCTGGTGAGGTTGGATGAACGAGATCACATCCAGACTGATACGGACAGTCCAGATGCTCAATCGGGCTAGTATAACACACCAAGAGTTGCAACTGCATGCAGGTATTTCGTACATGCTTTCATTATAATGCTTGGAGGTTCGTGTTCTTTGTGCCGAGAGCAACACTACCGTCATGCCACATCGATAATGAGTACAGAAATACAAGGTCGCTTACGCATTAATTAATAATGCTATAAATTCACGGGGTATATGGGATTGTTGCTACATGCTCCAACCTCGGATGAATTTCATGTATTCACAGAATGGGATTGTTGCCACATGCTCCATTCTAGGTGAATTAGTAAAGTGAAGGAGTATCCAACACTTATTAATGGCTTTATATTTTATAAGACGTCAGGTTTTTTACAATTTTAACCTTAAATGAAAATCCACTATCAACATTAAGTCTCCTGCCTAGCACATAATGGTTATACTAATGTGGGGTAGGCATGAGATGGTGACATACATATGTGAGAAAGACAGGATAAAGGAAGCTTACCCGGGAGAGTATTGACCGACTGCTAGTTATCCATGCCGTTGCGCTTGTATGGAATCCTTTGGTGAGACTGGTTTTCTTCCTTGGGAGTTTGAATCAAAAGAGGAATCCTTTTTCTATTGGGATTCTTCCAATTATTTGTTTATAAAAGGGACCGACCCTTTTTCTTTTCTCACATATATTTTTTTTTGGCCACTCTCCGTCCACGACCTTTGCCGCCCCTACCGACGCCGGATTTTTGTTGCCGTCGTCGGACTTTGTTGCTGCCGCCTTACTTCGTCGCTGCAGGTAGGTACGTCGTCCGTTCTTCCTTGCTCTCACGTTTTTTTTTTCTTTTTTTTTTTTTTTAGGTAAACTCTTTTGCAAGATATATCATGATTAGTTTCTCCACCGAAATTGATAGCAAAACCCCCCTAGGATTGCTTAGTAAAACAAGCCGTGAAACCATGAACATGTTGTTTTTGCTTCTTTTTCCACCGTTGCATGCAAAACCTAGCTTTTAGGTTATATCTTGAAAAACCCTTGGCTTGAATCTCGTAGACACGATTCCCATGAATAAAGAAAAATCGTGCTATGATACATGCGAATGAATGCGGCCCGCCATACATGCTTGATTGAACGTGGGTCCCACCGTGTACAGCTGATCGAACATCGACCTTATACCAGCCTTGTGACCTTGATCGGCCTTGACCAATACCAGCTTGAAATTTGAGTAATACCAGACTTGAAACCAATACCGGACTTGAAATCAATACCGGTATTTTGAAACCAATACTAGGACTTGAAACTTATACCGGACTTGAAACTTGTACCGGACTTGAAAATTGAGCCGGTGCTTGGACCCAATCCCAGTCTTGTGCATTCCAACGTGAATGCAGTTCGCACTCGTGTTGTTTGTTTTTTTTTAATATACAAGTACTGACTCATGTATTTATTGTAGAATGAAGAAAAGAACTCCTGTCAATATGTCTTCTGGAGATAATGCTGGTGCCAAGTCGGGAAGTGTTGACAGCTTCAAAGATATGCCGAACATTGTTGATGAGTTGTTCACCTTGTCTTTTCCAAACATTAGGAAACATCCCTCTCACAGGATAGTCCTGCTTTCCGATTCAGAAAATATAGAAGTTGATCCATCTTCTTCTTCGGCACTTGTGATGAGGTTCTGTCTTCAAGAAATGAATATCCGCCATCTCCTATCGACTTCAAGACTTGTCATACTCCACTGGCCTCTTATGAAGGATGGATGAGGCGCATGTTGAATAATAAGAACATTAAAGCCAATTTGACCAAAGCGCAAATCCTCGATGCGGTCATGGCATCCGCTACTCTTGAAATTAAGAAAGATCTTTGCAGCTTGATTACTTTCATTTCTCGGTGGCGCCCTTCTACTCATACTGACTATATCTAGATGGGGAGAGATGACTATTACTCCGGAAAGCGAATCGCATTGATGAAACCTGTTCTTTGGGAATCTTTATTATGAGATTTTCGACACGGAACAACGTGATCATGACACTATACTCCGAAAGGTGGCGGAATTCGACTTATCCGGACAAGGAGGAGAAAAAGATACAAGATGCTTTTACACACAGGTGGGTATCGGAATGGTCTCCTGTGAACCCATAGCCGAATTAGGAGTTGAAAACGAGCTCAGTGTGATTGCATTCCTGTCTTTGTGGTTATCCAGAGATATATATGACGACGGTTCTGGAAAGAAAACCATAAGGGGTGTTAGTTAAGATTGCTATAAAGCTAGCAAAAGGCGAAGTTCTTCCCTTAGGTGCCTTGTTCCTTGGATCATTGTATTCTCATCTGGACGCCTTAGCAATGGATATGCATGTTTCCAACGGGTACAATAAGGTGGAGTCGTATGTCCACTTCGCTTTTCTTTTCAGGCATTCTTGTGGGAACATTTCAAAAGTTATGCTCCTGCTCCTGCAACTTCGCTCGGCAATTTCTATGGTGGCTCGAGAATACTTCGTTGGCAGAGGAGGCGTCCCAGAACCGGTGTGAAACTCGTGGATATCTTTGATAATGTGTCTTCTGTAAATTTCCGTCCATGGGGGCCGACCCACCCTTCCATTGTTCAGCCAAAGACTTTTGCTATTGCTTCTGACGGTCCTGATGTTGTGTTGCGTACCGATGCCAAGACTATGAAATTTGGAGAACTTATTTATCTGCACAACTGCATTCCGGGATATATCCCGTCTCTATTCAACGAAGCTCTTATTGTGACTCCGTACAACATCGACAGGGCTGCTCGTCAAATGGGATTTGACCAGGGTGTTCCCTTTATTCGTCCTCCGGAGGCTTCGAAAGAACTTCTCCCGGTTATCTTTGATGCTGACATATTCTTTGCATCGCAGAGTCTTCCCTTCTGTCCTATTGGGAGAAACTCAGTGGTAACCGACAAGTATAAGGAATTTTGGAGGAAGCAACTGTTGGCTTTCCAAGAATTCTCGGAGGATGTTGTGACAAATTCCCGTGGTGAGCCATCTTCTGACGTCCTGAAGGAGCATTTCCGGTTGAGACCACTTCCAGCCAAATGGACCAGAGCTGAGGATTGCAGTCCCCAGGAAGGAGAGAGATCTAAGAGGCAGGCATGTGGTTCGGTGATCCTCAATTCCTCCAATATGCAGGTATTTAAATCTCTTTCCGTTGATTCCTTCATTTCTCCAGAGTGAATTCTTTTAGGAGTGATTCTTGCTTGAAATCAGGGAATTCTGAAAGAGAATGTCTTCACAAGGTTGGCTCGCATTCAGAATGAGAAGGCTGGTAATGTTGGCCTTCATGTTGAGAAGTCTCGCGCATCGATCTTCACGCCGAGAAGTCCGGCGGTCCGATCTTCATCGAGAAGTCCGGAGAAACCGCTCCTTTTCCCGACCATGACAGAGATGATGCAAGCTCGGTTGGACAAGGAGCCTCCCTAAGTGATCTTGTTGATGGGGCCGTGATGGAAATTAGCACCCAGAGCGAAGTAGATATCGGGAGGAATGTAAGAGAGGCAACATCCGCTATTGTTGAGGTGGATCCCCTTGAAGAATGTTCTGAGCATGTTCCAATCAATAAAGCTGTCGTGGCGACTTCTTCTGAAAGACCTCCTGCGACTGACAAGGCTCCTGTGACTGGTGAAGTATTGGTAGCGCAACCTGGAGCTTTGTTCGATCCTCCTTTCATTTTTCCTTATCCAGGTCATGTGTTGGTTGGAGGATTCAGTGTGCCGGCTCAGTTCAAAGAGTTGTACACGACAATATGGGAGAAACACGACCACATTGCTACCACTACGAAGCTCAAAAGTCGTCTTGCATTGGTCAACAGCGTTCAGGAGGCTTTATTTTCTATCCATGGGATGAGCGTCACAACTGGTCGAACAGTTTCTGAGGAGATGATTGAAGACTGGATAAGTGCCATCGAGATGTATTTGTGCAGTACAACTTCAATGCTCCTTGGTTCCTCAAAGGGTTCTCCGAGATTCAGGAGCTCCAGAAATTACAAGATGAGGCCCTTCTGCAGAATGTGTTACTCGCCAGGAAGAAGAGGTTGAAAAGTTGTCTGAGGAGTTAAAGCTGAAGCAGGTTGTACTTCAAAGGATGAAAGTCGCTCTTGCCCAGAAGGACGAGTTGTTGCTGGAAGACTTTCCTTGAAGGATTCGTGCCATATACTTGTCTCTTCTTTTAGATGTTTTTCTTTTTGAGTGATAGTGAGGATTTCCTTTCATAATTTGACTTCCGGTTTTGAATTAATAGGTAATTGAATTGGTTTATTTTGAGATAGTTTCGTGAATAACTTTTCTGAAAGAGGTTATTTTAAATGGAATTTGCATCTTGGTCATGAATGGTTGCACATGTCGTATGAAATTGCAAATGTCGCATAAAAGGGAAGTATGAATGGAAACAAACATGGCATTTGATCATTGAGCCTCTTTATCTACGTGCGGGATGCTAAGTCCCCAGTGAATTCTAAAACTATCTTTCTTGCAAAATTGTTGAGTAGAACTTACTTGCTTTTGAAGCCTTACTTGTATCAAACCGAAGTAGCCTCTCTAAGGAAATCGTCCGCATTAATTTCTCAGAAAATGAGAGCTATCCCTCTGAACCAAGCTTCTCCTGAACAATGCGCTTCAAAGCGTTGCATTCACTGGTGGTATGGTGAAGGAACCGGTGGAAATGACAGTACCTCGTGTCCATTACTTCTTGATCAGTGGGTGGACGCCATACCGGAGGTAGCTCTACCTCTCCGTCTTGCACCCACGCCTCCAGCAACTCCAAAATATTCTTCATTGGGAAGGGAAAGTGTAGGTACTCTGAGTCTAGCTTTTCCTGTGTTAGTGGGCGTTGTGATGTCTCTACGTGGAGTGCCATCATATCAGCGGATCGCTTGCCTAGGTAAAGGGCTGTGGAAGGTGTCGTAATATCACTGCCGAGTGATCGAATTGAACGCTCCCATCCTCTGTATTCACATATTTCTTGATTGATCTCCCCTTCCTCAAGCATTTCTTTGCTTGGTTGAAAGGTCGATGTGGATTGGACAGTCTTCCGGGCTTCAACAAGAGTCTTGAGATATAAATCTTCTAGCAGGCTCCGTAGGCTGCAGAGCTCTCTTTCCTTATCCGCGCACGTTGTAGTACTTCGGACAAGTCCTTCCTCCGTGGAGCCTCGAGTCTTCATTGTTGGCTGGACCATGTTGTTCATCTTTCCTGAGTCTCCTGCGATTACGCGCTCTTTTTGCTTCTCCACCGGTAAAGGTGTGACCCCTGGTTAAGGATCCAGCGTTTCTCGCAATGTCTGAGTAGATGTCTGTCGACCCTCCTTGCAATTGTGATGTTATATCATTCAAAAGGCGGAATGTTTCGCTCTGTCTTCTAGCGATCCCAGCTTGATTTGCCAAGACATGTTCCAGCATTCTAGCTATACTTCCCATGGTATCTGAACCACCTGTGGCTTCCTGGTGAGGATACATCGCGAGATGAACACCGAAAAATTGAGAATTCAATTTTTTGCAACCGAGAGATCAATCTCCCACTGTGGTCGCCAATTGTTTATGGGTGAAAACTATTTCTGCCGGTTTTGGTAATTTGGGGTGTGTGGATGAGAAATGAGTCTAAACCTTAAACAAATGAACTGTGCGGTGAGTGCTTGTAGATTCGAGAGATCAATCTGTGCAAGTCCGGCCTAAACCAAGAAATGGCCGTTCCAGACTTGTTTCGGTTACAAAGTGAAGGAGATGGGGTTGATCTTAGGGAGGGGAGCGAAGAAAGTGTTGAGAATGTGAAGATGTTGGCTATGAATGACTTGTATCGTAAAAGCTCGAACCGGCTTGCGTGGTGTAAGCTATCAGTTCCGGTGTTTGAATACGATTGTATCAACACTTGCCTCTGTTGTCTGGACTTGTCTTGTTTTTTTCCCTGTTGTTGAAAAATAGGGAGGAGAACCTATTTATACAAGTCATTTGAGCCTTATTCACGTCTCTCGTGGGAAGTGGAGGAAGTGGAGTGATGGAGTAGTGGAGTTGTGTGTTGGTGTTACACGACCAGTCTTGCCCACTTCTCCTGTCATCTCTAACCGTCCATGACTTCCTAACACGTTCTTGTAATGGCGCGTTGCACGCTGCACGCTGTAAACCGCCAGACCAATACCCCAACATGTATCCCCCGTTTGTGACATGATTGATGTCTGGAATGTGTGGATCGTGGGACCCACAAAAGGTAGCATGTAATGCTAAATTGAATAAATCTGCGTTATTCGGAAGTTGATACTTGTGAAGTATCATGTGTATTTTATGTGTACGCATCATGGTGTGGTAAAGTGACGGGTGGTGATCACTATGATGCCTCACCGACCAATTAACTCCCGACTGTGGTTGTATAACCAAGCCGGTGAAGTTGGACTGGACAAGATGATCTTTGAGACACTCATCTCGCGACCGTTGATGGAATTAGGGTTTTGAAGAGGTGCGCAGCATCACTCTTCGATTTGGTCGAAACCAAGCATGGGAAGGGTTTTGGAAAGGACCGATAGGACATGCATGTAGACAAAGATGCCGGTGTACACGTCTGTACCTCTCTCTGTCCCATAAAGGCGCGATCTAGGCCACTCGATTTGACCGGCAAAGAGGGGTGGTTGAGATCGATTTTTGCAATGCAATCTGGTGCCGCAAAGCCGCACATCGTGCCAACTTCGAGCGCGCGCTGAAGGCGACCAATCTTGGTCGGTGTTGCGCAATCCGTCCGGCGTGTATGTGGTAGGTTGGTATTCACGTCTATACCTGACTGTCCCATGAAAACGTGATCTAAGCCACTCAAATCGTCCGGTGAAGTTGAGTGGTCGAGATCAGTTTGCAATTTGGGAAGTATGACCACGCAAGTTTGGACGCGCGTATTGGGATAGCCAGGCATGATATGCCTTGGCCGATCAGGTGAGGGGATAGACGGTCCCACGGTGGTCATGCTGGTATGACCGGACCTGCTTAATGTAATCTGGGACCCTCCATTCGTGCCGAAGAAGATGGACGCTCGTGATGCTCAAAACCCTAATTTTGGGTTTCACGGCCGTGCGTCATGCTCTGACGGGCGCACTGGTGGGATGATCAACCATGGTTGGTCCCGACCGATTGGTCAGGTATGTAGGCGAGCCCACGGTGATTGTGTTGACATGCGCCGGGCCCTTTGAATCTACATCTACCCTCCATCTATACCCTGCGAAGATGGATGGTTGAGGCTGTTTTGCGACACATGTAATATGCCGCAAACCCTAATTTAGGGTTTTCCGTCCATACGCTCCGGTTTGGACATTTTGGCAAGCTATGCAAATATTTTGGGAGGCCGACCATGCGGGGTCCGCGTTGGTTCGGCAGGTGAATATTCCATACCTGCTTGGGGGTTATGGAATTGATCTGGGCCATCCAATCACGCTGTTGAGGTTGGATGAACGAGATCATATCCAGACTGATACGGACAGTCCGGATGCTCAATCGGGCTAGTATAACACACCGAGAGTTCTCAATCGAGCTAGTATAACACACCGAGAGTTGCAACTCAGACGGGTATTTCGTACATGCTTTCATTATAATTCTTGGAGGTTCGTGTTGCTCTGCCGAGAGCAACACTCTACCGTCATGCCGCACTGATAATGAGTACAGGAAATACAAGGCTGCTTACGCATTAATTAATAATGCTATAAATTCACAGGGTATATGGGATTGTTGCTACATGCTCCAACCTGGATGAATTTCATGTATTCACATAATGAGATTGTTGCCACATGCTCCATTCTAGGTGAATTAGTAAAGCGAATGAGTATCCAACACTTATTAATGGCATTATCTTTTGCAAGATGTCAGCGCATGATTTTCTGGTTTTTTACAATTTTAACCTTAAATGAAAATCCACCATCAACAAAAAGATTCTCAATTTATTTCGATCCGGGATTCTCCTTTAGCTATTAAGGAATATCTTTGAAAAATAAAAGATAAGCGTTACTGCACATGTTCAAAGTATGTCGACATCTTTACTTTGTAGATCCTTTTTCATATCTACAATCTTGGAACCGATTTGCCACACTTCCAAACGAGTTTAGAATTGGTTCATCTGACTTCCAAGAACTATGTGATTGATTATCCTATCAAATCACCAGTCACGGGTTTCACGGTTCTACCAAAACAAGTTTCGGTTCTACCTCCATGTCGGTACTAGAATTAGTCACGCTAGTTACCAAAACTTGGTTGACTAGGTACTAGGATCGGTTCCCATATATATATGGTATCTAACTTGTATTTGTTGCACATGTTCATAGGATCGGTTCCCCAATTACTAAAAACTTGTTACACCTCTTACAAGGATCGATTCCCCTTTTGTGATCGGTTGCACCTCTTACTAGGATTGGTTCCCCAATGTCTAGAGTTGGTCATACCAATTACAACAAATCGATCATACCATCTCAGGTGATTACTTAAGATCGGTTTCACTAATAAAAGTCATACCAATACAAAAGTCAGGCCTTGTGAATAGTTTTACCAAGATACATAAACAAGTTATGAACGATTATACTAAACACACATATTGGTAATCCAAAGATTTGCAATGAATAACAATACCAATAAGCCTAGCGATTTCCCTTTCGATTCATAAAACAAGTTTATGAATTGTACTTCCTTGAAACTAATGTAAAAACATTGTTTCCTAGGACGAAATCTTCACCCATACCCATCCATAATAACAATAGCATTCATACGATTATGTCGATGTCTTATATACGAAGTTCAAAAGATAAGTGTTATACTTCGTATTGTATTCCTTAATACTACGTCTAACTAGAGTATAATCATTCACAGCTTCGCAGATATGTTTTCAATATGCACGACTTGAAAGATACATTAGGGAATGAAACAGTTCAAGTGAAATATTACTAACCTCAAGTGGAAGGATGATGTCGTCGTTGTAGCTCCTTACTTCTTCACATTCTTCAAGTCTTCACGTAATACTTGTAATGTCTCATACCCTAATACTTTCAAGCTAACCTATACGAAGTTGATCTAGTAAATAATCAAGCGACTCTTTAAATGAGTTTTGGTTCACTAAAATATGATAACCAAACTTGACATACCAATGCTTGGTGGGTTCAACCGAGCTATGCTCTAACAATCTCCCCCTTTGTCAATTTTAGTGACAAAACTCTTACATCATATGGATAAACAAATTACAAGAATTCATTACACATACGCTTGATTCCCAAATTGAACATCACAATAACTTGTATACATTCAATCCATAAATGTCACTGTTGACATTATAATAACAAAGCTAATACTCCCCCTAAAGGTAAGATAGGTAGATTTTCAATCCGCACATCTTTGTTATTCCCTTTGTAGTCCATATAACTACAAGTATCAATATGATATTCTACTCCCCCTTAGTCTATGCTTTACTCTTTCGTTAGATATAACGTTTAAGCACCAATGTCCTTTCCTTAGTGATACCAAATCAATACAAATCAACATCAATATCACTTGTTTACTCCATATATATTTCTCCCCCTTTTTGTCACAAAATGACAAAGGTAAGAGCAAATAAAGGACAAACCGAAAGGATCTTACAAATCTCAAAAGACTTGCAACCTATAAGAGTTAAGCACGAGGGTTCCATACACCATTTTAGATAACCAATATCAAAACCGAAACTACAAAGTAATTTTGTTTTGATATGTTACCAAGGAAACAATTGCCCAGAGCAATTTTTCCTAATAATTTAGCAAACCAAAAATCGACTAAGCACCTTAGTTCCTTTGCTAAACCGATTGCACAAATACAATCGCTTGTTCGATAAGACCAAAATAAAGATTAGAATTAACTTTATTTTTCTCATCAGGTTCTAATTATTCAAATAATAACTTAGACCTTTCACTTTTAAACATGACAAGTACTAGGTTAGTTAACTAGCATTTCTTGTTAAGGCATTCGATTAGACTTGAATAACCGAAACCTCCACTTTGATAAGTCTAACTAAGATCAGAATTAACTTAGTTTCTCTTATCTGGAATCGAATTGGACTAAAAAATTCATCCCGAAAACCTTTTGTTAAGCCATAAACAATTCATACAAACCAAAATAAATCAACTTGCATAGTTATTTACCTCAACCAGAAGCAATTGAAACAACATAGACATTAAAGTATCACAATTGCACCGAAATTTTGTAAGCCTAAACAATTGATACCAAACAATAAAGCAAAGTAACAATAGTTTTTCTTAACCGGAAATAATTAAATCACACACACACATCCATACACAAATAATGGAATAAAACATCAATTGTACCGAAATTTTGTTAAGCAAAAGCAATAAATATATGCAATAAAATTCAGGCTTTTCTTAAACAGGAAAACGATTAACTAACAAAGTCTTTACCGCAAATTCAGCATCCTCTTCTCCTCTTATGATATGTCAGTAAGCGCAAGTTCAAGTTAGAAATCTCCCCCGTTATGTTGTCATCCTCTCGCAAGACAAAAGAACAACAACAACCAACCTTTACCAGAGAAAGGTTGAAAATCGATTTTAACTAATGCATAGCAAAAGTTGAAAACCGCGAAACACATATGATTTTATGCTAAACCAAAACAATTCAACATATTGTGACTTTTTCACACATGAGTTTCAATCAGAACCCCTTATGATCCTTTGATAAAGCGTACCAACATGGGTTAGAACTTAATCCTGCTAAACCAAAAAGTCACCTAAACCATAAGGATTCACATCATATGAGATCGAATATTAAGATTAGAAAACCGAAATCAAACATCCCATAACATAACATACATAACAATAAATTTAATGGTAATTTAAATCAAAAGAAGTACGGATAGACTGCATTGAAAGCATAAAGCATCTTACTATTACACAAAGGTTCTTAATAGGCATACAACATTAAAGATTGTTTACCACACAAACTTACGGTAATATACATAATATTATACAATAATAGTTTTAGAAGCTAATTCGAGATGTCCAAGTCAGTATCTTCTTCCGAAGAAGTATCTTGATACTTGTCTGAGATGCCACTCGAGGCTTCAGTAAGATCTGGATAGATGTTTGTAGAATGATCAATCAGTTCTACAATGCATCCATTCGTCCTCTGTAGTCTTCTCTTAAGAGTTTGTGGATCTCCTTCAACTCTTATAGGAGGAGGAGCATTGAAAACTTGTCCTCTCATTTCGTTGAGAATTCCTTCTCCTAATTTCTTTGGAATTTTTTCCATGGCGTTTGGCCAGATAATTCCAAAAGAGCTGCATATTCTTGTAATCAAACAAGCAAAGCCAGGAGTTCTTATTTTACCTCTTCGAATTGTGATCATTTGTCTAATCATTAAACCACAAAAATCAAATTTTTTGATTCCTCTGACAAGATGGTATACAATTTCATCAACATCTCTAGTCCACTTAGTCTTATGCATATTGCTAGGACACAGGTTTGTACAAGCTAGTTTTCCAAAAACTTTGAGATGCAATTCAACATTGTGAATAAGAAAGGAATTACCTGACCATGCTCCACCAAATACTGATGAGATAGTATTGTTGTCAACTCTATACCTTTCATCCGAACATGTGAGAATGTATTTATGTAGGGATAGAGAATCAATTCCGAAATTACTTATTTGTTAACTTCAAACGATCTTGTACCAATCATAGTGCAAAAAGTACATCCTTCAAAGTTCATTTCATGCATATTAGCATAAAATAGATTCACAAGGTCCGGAGTAGTCTTGAAAGAGCTTTCATGAATGATACCTCATTCACGATGTTTCACAAAATTCATATATTTCATATCCGAAACTTTGACAAATATCATTTCCATAATGGGTTCTTTGATTGAACCGAATTTCATTAGGCATTCATCATTCACAAAATAATTTTGAGAACTAACATCATAGGTGAGACTAGGCATGTTTTCATAATTGATATTCCTAGTTGTGTAGAGCATATTATTCCTATTTGAGCTTTCTCCAATATTGAAATTCCTTCTACCCCTATTAACCATTGAATCAACAAAAAGAGTAAAGACCCACTTACAATCGATATGCCATGTTGAGTGTTGATTCTTCTTGCTTGAGTTGAATTGGAATGATTTTAGAGAAACCCTTTGTTCTTGTTGCAACTTAGGATTGATTGAAGCAAAAATATCCACTTGAATCGAACATGCAAATATCACAAGTGAAGAATTTTCAAACCCTTTTTTGTTATAGAGGTCTCTTTATGTCCGAAGAAGATAGAGGAAAAAATATTTCCACCTTTCTTTGTTTTTATCACCAATAATATCTTGTATTCGGATGCGGATCCGGATCCATATAGGACCAAGCACCGAGACTTGATAAGGGATAGCCAATTGGTCATTTGACCAATATCAAATTGTCCAGGTCTTGACAATTTGGACATTCTAGGTATTGACATGAAGTTATCAGTCAATGATATTTCACTGGACAAGTCAAGACCAGTTTTAGTAGGCTCACAATTTATATCTGAGACATTATAACTTTCAAGAGAAAGTTCTTCTGAAGATTTATGGAAAGTGTCTTCTTGAAAGATATCAATTTCTTCTGAGGTATAATTCATCAAATACTCATGAATGAGATAATTCCCTTTGGAATTATTAGTTTTCTTTGAGTTGTCCAGCTCTTTGAGAAACTCATCAACCTCTTTTTGAACTCTACTAGAGTCTTCAAGGATCTTGAGTGTTTTAGATAGTGACTCATCTTCCTTTTGTTCATATATCTTAATCTCATTTTTCAAGTCAGAAAGTTGCCTTTCCATTTCAGCAATTTCTGATAATTTTTTGTTGATTTTGCTAGAAGCATCTTCTGTGAGATTAAGATATAAGCGACATTCGTCGAACGTCCAAAATTCTTTGGATCGAAGAGACTCAACAATTTCAGTGCTTGTTTTTGATTCAAACAGCTTTGAGTCATCTAATCCCGCTAACACGTTAACTGAATCAACCATCAGATTCAATTTCTTATAGGTTGGATCGCACCAAACACAGATTGTTAGTTCTTTTCGTGTTTGCCCGCTCTGATACCAATTGAAAAGACGAGGGTACCCAAATATACCTCAATCTAAAATTTTCCACCTATAAGTCCTTTCTCCGAAAGTGATTGTCTATGGACTGAGTCGAGACAATATAACTAATCGGTTCACACTTCATGTGATCGTCTATGGATACGAGATAGAGACAATATGACAACAAGATAACTTGTGTGATTGACTGTGAATACAAGATAAAGACGATACAACAACGAAGTATGTTTACTTGATAAAAGGTTCGGACTTAACCAAACACAATAGGATTGTTATCAAGTAAATAGGAATTAACGTTTGTGTATTTTACTTCTAATTATAATAAAACAATTATAATTGCGGAAATAGAAAAGTAAAAGACACAGCAGATTTTGTTAACGAGGAAACCGCTAATGCAGAAAAACCCCGGGACCTTGTCCAGAATTTAATACTCTCAGGATTAAGCCGCTATACAAAATCTAAACCAACTTCGTATAGTTGAGACCAAGCAACTAAACCTATAGTTCACCTAGTTCCGTCTGTATCCCTGAGCCTCCAACTTGCAGTAAGTCACACACTTGGAACAATTCCTTTGGTTCGTATTCCAAACAGTAAAGGAACAACAAATCTGTTCGGTAACAACTCTTTTCAATCAAGTGATATGAGTTTGACAAAAGGCTCTTCCGTTTATCCCAATAAACTCCTTTGTCCGGTACTTAGATCTATCTTTTCAACAACTACCAAAGTAATTTTTAAGATTAAGCAATCAATACTTCGAATCACAAAGAATCGTATTGATGCAAAACTACTCAACTAATCAATCAAATCTATCACAAGGATAAACCGATTATAGTTGGATCCCCAGCCGATCAAGTTTTGTGCACACCAAAGATTATGAACCCAAATCAGAAATTTTCTTCGTCTTGAAATCTTATTAGATCTTCAATAAACATCTGCACACAATCAACTTGAATCTCTTGTGATCAATCACACACAGAACGGAGTCTGTTAACAATGGATTATCACAAGACGTCTTTAGATATACAAACAGTCTAAAGATCCCCGTCGAAACTTCGATCTAGTTTGAGTGAATCTTATATCATAAGAAAAGATTCTCAAGCATAAACAAACTAGGTGCAATCAAAGTTCAACAACCGTTAGTCAATTAAATCAATCGAAAACTAATAGTAAACTGCAATTATATAGTTTCCCACCAACGATACTCATAGAGCTTTCCAATCCCAAAGAAGTCATTAAAATGAGCGGTCGTAAGAGATTTCGCCTAATTAGGTTAATTTCCTCTCCGAATAGACGGCTCCACCAGTAACAATACAACAAGGTAGTTTTGCTGGCATTAGTATGCTCGAAATGCAAACTTCAATATTTATAGACCAATGAAGTTTGGACAACAAGGAATTTCCAAAACCAAAAATATTCTCAAGATATGCAATATATTTCCAAGTTCGGTTTCCATAATTCCAGGAAATGATTTGTCCAAATATTGACTGAAATCTCAGTAGAAAATCTCCAATTATTAAATGCACATTACCATTTTTTTTCTTCTAAAGATATGCATTTTAATTGCTGGAAATTAAAAGCATATAAAACTAAAAACCTTATTTCAATCCAGGATTCTCCTTTAGCTATTAAGGAATATCTTTGAATAATAAAAGATAAGCGTTACTGCACATGTTCAAAGTATGTCGACATCTTTACTTTGTAGATCCTTTTTCATATCTACAATCTTGGAACCGATCTGCCACACTTCCAAACGAGTTTAAAATTGGTCCATCCGACTTCCAAGAACTATGTAATTGATTATCCTATCAAATCACCAATCATGGGTTTCACGGTTCTACCAAAATAAGTTTCGATTCTACCTCCATGTGGGTACTAGAATTAGTCACGCTAGTTACCAAAACTTGGTTGACTAGGTACTAGGATCGGTTCCCACATATACATGGTATCTAACTTGTATTTGTTGCACATGTTCATAGGATCGGTTCTCCTATTACTAAAAACTTGTTGCACCTCTTACAAGGATCGATTCCCCTTTTGTGATCGGTTGCACCTCTTACTAGGATTGGTTCCCCAATGTCTAGAATTGGTCATACCAATTACAACAAAACGATCATACCATCTCATGTGATTACTTAAGATAGGTTTCACTAATAAAAGTCATACCAATACAAAAGTCAGGCCTTGTGAATAGTTTTACCAATATACATAAACATGTTATGAGCGGTTATACTAAACACACATATTGGTAATCCAAAGATTTGCAATGAATAACAATACCAATAAGCCTAGCGATTTCCCTTTCGATTCATAAAACAAGTGTATGAATTGTACTTCCTTTAAACTAATGTAAAAACATTGTTTCATAGGACGAAATCTTCACCCATACCCATACATAATCACAATAGCATTCATACGATTATGTCGATGTCTTATATACGAAGTTCAAAAGATAAGTGTTATACTTCGTATTGTATTCCTTAATACTACGTCTAACTAGAGTATAATCATTCACAGCTTCGCAGTTATGTTTTCAATATGCACGACTTGAAAGATACGTTAGGGAATGAAACACTTAAAGTCAAATATTACTAACCTCAAGTGGAAGGATGATGTCGTCGTTATAGCTCTTTACTTTTTCACATTCTTCAAGTCTTCATGTAATACTTGTAATGTCTCATATCCTAATACTTTCAAGCTAACCTATACGAAGTTGACTCTAGTAAATAATCAAGCGACTATTTAAATGAGTTTTGGTTCACTAAAATATGACAACCAAACTTGACATACCAACGCTTAGTGGTTTCAACCGAGCTATGCTCTAACAATAACTTTCACCTTCAAGTATGCAAACGTGTAGGCATACTTGAAATACCCGGACTGAGTTTGGGTTTCGCCAGTATGCGAACATGTACGCATACCCTCCAATCCCAACAAAAAATCTCGGACATGAACCTTACGCCAGTACTGATCGCTGTCGTATGCGTCAAAAATAAATTACTTTCTCACTACTCAAAATATAAAAATATAGCAAGGGTAATAAAGGATCGTTCCCACAGAGAGGTCTTGGATTGTCGATATGCTATGGTTTCTTTTAAGTAATAAGGGGGGATTTTCTGATTTTTATAGAAGTATACTAAAATAAAAGCAAAGCAAAGAAATAAATCACGCAAATCAAGGATGTGAAATATTGGGTAAAGGTTTCATCTTCAATTGTAAACAAGTTTTTGAATGTATGATTAGAATTCGTATTTAATCTCGCTATCATCAAAATCCCTAGAATACCTTATTGCAAGAATACTCCGTAAATTTCCCAAGTCATCAACACACACATTAGAGCTGCGTATGTGAATTCTACCTAAAGAATAACCTAACGCCTTGCGCTAATTAAGTTCAATTCCTAGGAACACTAAGTTTCAGAAATAGGTTAATCAATGCAATTGTCATACATTGCGCATAACAATTCAGACAAAGGTCAATTTCTACATATGATTACAAGGATGTATCACTACAAACCGTAATCATATCATGCTACTCGTATTCAAGGCTATCGCTCGATGATGAACCCTAAATTAGCTATAGATATGGATGTGAGTTCAATTAATTCTAACTTAACTAAACAAATATTCAATCATATTGCAATACGTCAATCATGCAATTATTATACGCATGTTGATGGTGGATTTTCATTTAAGGCTAAAATTGTAAAAGCCAAAATTATGCGCCAACATCTTGCAAAAGATAAAGCCATTAACGAGTGATGAATAATTCTTCACTTTAATAATTCACCTAGAATGGAGCACGTGACAACAATCCCAGTATTCTGTGAATTAAATACACAAAATTCATCCAGGTTGGAGCATGTAACAACAATCCCATATACCCTGTGAATTTACAGCATTATTAATTAATGCATGACTAGCCTAGTATTTCCTGTAATCATTACCGGTGCGTCATGACGACTGAGTGTTGTTCTCAGCATAGCAACACGAATCTCCAAGCATTAATAATAAAACATGTACGAAATACCCATGCAGGCTACAACTCTCGGTGTGTTATACTAGCCCGATTGAGCATGTTTGAACCTCGAACCGACCATATCGGTCTCGAGAACGATCATGACCATCCAACTTCACCAAAGCATGATTGGATGGCCCGGATCGAATCCATAACCCTTAGCGGTATTGGAGTATTCACCACCGACTCAATGCGGGCCCCGCATGGTCGGCCTCCCAAGAGGGAAGCAACGCTTACCGGTTTGTCCAGCCAAAACAACATGGACGTGAAACCCTAAACTAGGGTTACGGCACATTACATGTGTCGCAAATCAGTCTCAACCATCCATCTTCGCAGGCATAAATGGAGGGTGTAGATGTAGATTCAAAGGGCCCGGAACATGTTAACACAAACATCGTGGGCCCGCCTACACACATGAACAATCGGTCAGGACCAACCATGTTTGGTTGTCCCAATTCATGCGTGCAAAACAATGCATGAAGCACGGCCGGCCAAAACCCTAATTAGGTTTGTATCGATCACGAGCGTCCATTTTCTCCCGATCGAATGAGGGCTTAGGAGACAATTGAGCAGGTCCGGTGAGCATCAAGCATGATCACCGTGGAACTATCTATCTCCTCTCCCGACCGACCAAAGCATACCATGCCTGGTTTCTCCAAAACGCACGCCCAAACTAGTGTGGTCGCGCTTCCCAAATCACAAACTGATCTCGGCCACTCAACTTCTCCGGACAAATTGAGTGGCTTAGATCACGTTTCTATGAGGCAATGAAGTACAGGCGTGAACACCAGCCTACCACCCATACGCCGAATCAATCGGCCAGGACCGACCAGGCATGTCGTCTTGAAACGCGCGCCCGAAGTGGGCATGATGCGCAACTTTGCGGCACCAGATTTCTGTTGCAAATCGATCTCAACCGCTCCTCTTTGCCGGTCAAATTGAGTGGCCTAGATCGCGCCTTCATGAGACAGTGAGGTACGGACGTGTACACCGGCATGCCGTCTACACGCATGCCCGGTCGTTCCTTTCCAAAACACCTCCCATGCTTGGTTTCGACCAAGCTGAAGAGTGATGCCTGCGCAGATCTTCAAAAGCCCTAAAACTTCATCAACGGTCGCAGATGAGTGTCACAGATCATCTCGTCCGTCCAACTCTACCAGCTTGGTCAAGCAGCCCTGGTTAGGAATTAAGAGACTAGCAAGGCATCACCACAATCACCGTCCACCACTCTTCCACGTGAGATGATCAGCCAAGTCAGGGATTACCTGTATAGCCTCCAAACGATCACTCGAAGATGGATGGACATGATGATAATTTAAGACGCTTAAATTCGTGGCTTACTCCGGTAAGCCTTAAAAACAGCGATGCTTCATACATGCTGAGTATACTCGATGCAGTACCTGCGTAGAATACACACGATACTTCACAAGTATCGACTTCCTAAATAATTTAGTTATTTAGTCTAGCATTACATGCTACTTTTCGTGGGTCCCACGATCCACACACTCGATACATCAATCATGTCACAACCGGGGATACATACTTGGGGTATTGGTCAGCGGTTTACAGCGTGCAGCGTGCAACGCGCCATCACAAGAACGTGTCAGGAAGTCATGGACGGTTAGAGATACAGGAGAAGTGGGCAAGACTGGTCATGTAACACCAACACACAACTCCACTACTCCATCACTCCACTTCCTCCACTTCCCACGAGAGACGTGAATAAGGCTCAAATGACTTGTATAAATAGGTTCTCCTCCCTATTTCCAAAAACAACAGAACAAGTCCAGACAACAGAGGCAAGTGTTGATACCATCGTATTCAAACACCAGAACTGATAGCTTACATCCTGTAAGCCGGTTCAGCTTTCTGATACAAGTCATACATAGCCAACACCTTCACAATTTCAACACCTTCTTCGCTTCCCTCCCTAAGATCAACCCAATCTCCTTCACTTTGTGACCGAAACAAGTCTGGAAAGGCCATTTCTTGGTTTAGGCCGGATTTGCACAGATTGATTTCTCGAATCTACAAGCACTCACCGCGCAGTGCATTTGTTTAGGGTTTAGATTCATTCCTCATCCACACACCCCAAATTACCAAATCCGGCAGGAATAGTTTTCACCCATAAACAATTGGCGACCACAGCGGGAGGTTAATATCTCGGTTGTAAAGTCAATTTCTTCAAAATCTGATTCAATTTTATCAATTTCGAAAAGGGTAGATCTTAGGCCAATTCAATCATCAATCCATTTCAAGATGGTAGAACTCAGGTCTGGATCAGCAATCAATTCTGATGGAGCTAGTGTGGATAACACTCCCGGTGTCGATGTACCTGTCAGTGGAGCTACCGTGGTCATTACATCTTATGGAGCCGTCACTTCTACCACTAGTGCCCAGTAGCAGGAGATGTTACAGTAAGTGTAACACCTCCCATCACGTGAGCGAGCAAACGCAAATCCAGGCATCACATCAAGTGTAAATGTTCTCCGGTAGTCACCGAGCAACAACTTCCACTCCTTCATTAGGACGAGGAGCCGGAGGGACGAGAGCATGACCATTCCCCATTACCATTGCAGACTTGATGGAGAAGCAGGAAGTTCTTGCTAAGACTCAAACGGATATGGCCGCAACTCAGAAAGAGGTACTCACTTTTTTTAAGACATTAACTGATCGATTTCCACAAGAGCCGCGATAACCCCTGGAGCAAAAAAGGAACGCATTCAACGCACCAGAGAAGGTACTTCAGCAGCGCGGACCTCCATGGACCTGATTAAAGAAGCGACATCAGATATGAGCGGCCCTGTCATGGAGACTCCTACATTGGGGACTGATCCTCACAACGATCCTCCTCAAGTCAATAGTTTCACTATGAACCAGAGGCCGGTGGATCGGGAAGCGGTTTTTCTAGTGGACAGTTTATGCGAACTTTCACACCTCTCGAAGAATCAGCGCGCGGAGACGTTTTGCTGAAATCAACTAGAGGAAGGTCACGACCGTGCCCTACATGTCACCGCATGCATCAAGGATTCAGAGTTCGAGACAGCCCTTATCTACACAGGAGCGTCTTCGAATGTGATTACTCTCAAGACTCTCAGGACATCCAAGGTTCTCCCAGGCAAGGTCGTACGGAAGCCTACCACAATGACGGACTTCGAGGGAAACCAAACCAAGACATACGGGAGAAGCTCCGCGGAAAGAATCGGACAAGTTCGTTGCGTCCCACTCCCACGTGTGGCGTCAATTCAGAAGAAGACCGGCTTGCATCATTGAGGGCTAAAACCCACGATGCATCTTTGCCGACGAAGCATTCTTCTCCATCTGTGAAGCCACGACCCACGTTCACACGAAGAGGGAACGAACTTTTGTGGCGAGTCGTGACCGAAAGGGAAAACGGTATACCGACACTTCCATTATCAATTAGCGGGGAGACACGTTACCAGTCTCTCCACCTAATGGAATGCTACAACAGCAACGAACCACAAGAACAAGTGCTAGATGCTCCACAATAGCTGCAAGATGGCACCAACTCCACAACTGATGAGATTGAAATCGTTGAGGAATCTCCTATGCCTATCTCCATCAGCTCAACCTTGTGTACGGATAAACGCACGAAGCTCGTGGAACTTCTCAAAGAGCACCAGGACATATTCGCTTGGAGATATGAAGAAATGTCGGATTTAGATGAAAATTGGTCACCCATCATCTACATGTAATACCTGGATCCAAGTCGGTTAAACAGTTGTAGTTCAGATCAGGTGCTGCATAGATTTCAGAGACTTGAATAGGTGTTGCTCCAAAAACGATCCTCCTCTACCTAACATTGACATGTTAGTAGATTCAACCAGCGGACACGACATGTTCTCCTCCATGGATGGATGTAGCGGCTACAACCAGATAAGGATATACGAGCATGATGCAAGTAAGATAGCTTTTCGAACTCCTCACGGAAATTTTTATTATACCATACTGCCATTTGGTTTAAAGAATACCGGTGCAATGTATCAACGCTCTATGAAGGCAATCTTCCACTGGAGCCGATACCTCAAGGGAGCAGCCTCAAGAAGATAACGATGTCCACGCGTCATATCGAGCAAGATCCGGGCGAGTCACTCTATCAAGACGGTGGTCGAACAAGATCCGGCGAGTCACTTTATGCAGTGGTACGTGTCTATCATGCTATGTTGGAGAATCCGCGCTTTTGGTCATCCTCTGGAGCCGTTGAACGCTCTTCTACAACAACATATGCCCCGATAGAAAGAAACAGTCTGCTTGGTAATGAAGAGCCTCATAATGTTTGTAGGGGCATATATCTCACCAACAGCGATACAACCTTCAACCTTACGTAGCGGTTCCTCAAGCAGCAAGACGAAAACCACCGAGATACAACATCCGCGCGTCCGTCAACTCCAACTCGAGTACCACATACACGACTCCCACAATGATGAAACAATGTCCAAGATATTCCATATCTGGCTCGACAACAACCACTACGAACAAACCATGTAAACCACGCTTGGGGACTGAGGCTCAGCATGAAGTTCCTTCACCGTCAGTCAAGGAATTATTCAACATGAGAGAGATGGTCAGTCAATAAGCATGGAATTCGCAAGGGTAAATCGAACTGAAGAGGGAAATACTTCAACGCTCCCTCTAGCAGAAGCTGCTTCAATGGTCTATTCAAGAGCCGCCTCAACGCTCTCTCCGGGACCCATGTTCGCTTCGAATCCTTCTTCAACACTCTCTCCAGGATCCACCTCAACGTTCGCACCAGAAACCACTTTAACATCCTCTCGATCCGTTTCAACACTCAAGTTGCATCAATAATCTGCGCTCCGGTCAAGTTATCTTTGATGTACTCATTGCTCAACATACGTCTCATCCATCCTTCATGAGGGCCCAGCGGAGCATGAAAAACCTTGAAGTCGATAGGAGAAGAGTTATCTTGTGGAACGGATATTTTCATATAGTTGAAAGGGCGCGGTGAACAACTCATCATCAATGTTCGGCATATCTTTGAAGCTGTCAACACCTCCTGACTTGGCACCATCATTATCCCCAGAAGACATCTCAACAGGAGTTCTTTTCTTCATTCTACAATAAAATACATGAGTCAGTACTTGTATAAAAACGCGTGAGATGTGTAGTCACACACGATAGAACACACATTCACGTTGGAGTACACAAGGCTGGTATTGGGTCCAAACACCGGTATTGATCAAGTTTCAAGTCCGGTGTTGATCAAGTCACAAGTCTGGTATTGCTCAAGTCTCAAGTCCGGTATTGCTCAAGTCTCAAGTCCGGTGTTGATCAAGTCACAAGTCCGGTATTGCTCAAGTCTCAAGTCCGGTATTGATCAAGTCACAAGTCCGGTATTGCTCAAGTTTCAAGTCTGGTATTGCTCAAAGTCACAAGGCTAGTATTCGAATAAAACAGCGCACGCAGCAGGCGGTGGGCGGTCGAAACTTTCTGGTCGACGTTCGGTCGTGCACGCGGCGGGTCTCACTTGATCCCGGCCCATTGGTCGAAGAAGACACACTAGTCCCCAATCAAAGCTCTCTCTCCGAGAAGAAGGCGTTTCGGCTCCAACACTTCAACGCTCTCCGGGCCCGATCCGTAAGCTGCTTCAACGCTTTCTACAGGACCCACATTTACATTTGAGCACACAAGGTTCATTTTTTAAAAACAAGATTGCTCACATCGGGTCCCACGTTCGAGCAAAGAAAACAGCAAGTCCGGTATGTACACGGTGGTCCCGCGTTTGATCGAAGCATGCACATCTGCCCATGTTCGAATCAAGCATGCTTAGATCGGGTCCCACGTTCGATCAAGCAGACGCAGTGGACCCACGATTAACCAAAACAGGCACATCAAGACCACGTTCGATCAAGCAGGTGCAGTAGCCCCACGAACGAAATAGGCGTAACAGTCCATCGAATCAGGCAAGACCGACATCATGCTAGGGGAACACTCGCCTGGACGCCTCTTGAACGTGACATTCTCCAAGGACAGGATGACCCGTCTCTCCTGGTAACATCTAACTTTGTCTCATAAGCTTTGCCTTTAACTGTCACCATCTCATGCCTACCCCACAATGGTGTAACCATTACGTGCTAGGCAGGGGACTTAATGTTGATGGTGGATTTTCATTTAAGACTAAAATTGTAAAAGCCAAAATTATGCGCTAACATCTTGCAAAAGATAAAGCATTAATGAGTGATGAATACTTCTTCACTTTACTAATTCACCTAGAATGGAGCATGTGACAACAATCCCAGTATTCTGTGAATTAAATACACAAAATTCATCCAGGTTGGAGCATGCAACAACAATCCCATATACCCTTTGAATTTACAGTATTATTAATTAATGCATGACCACCTAGTATTTCCTGTAATCATTCGGTGCGGCATGACGACCGAGTGTTATTCTCGTGAGCAACACGAATCTCCAAGCATTAATAATAAAACATGTACGAAATACCCATGCAGAGCTACAACTCTCGGTGTGTTATACTAGCCCGATTGAGCATGTTTGAACTTTGGCCCGACCATATTAGTCTCGAACGATCATGACCATCCAACTTCACCAGCATGATTGGATGGCCCAGATCGAATCCACAACCCTTAAGCAGGTATTGGAGTATTCACCACCGACTCAATGCGGGCCCCGCATGGTAGGCCTCCCCAAGAGGGAAGCAACTCTTACCAGTTTGTCCATCCAAAACAACATGGACGTGAAACCCTAAACTAGGGTTACGTCACATTACATGTGTCGCAAATCAGTCTCAACCATCCATCTTCGCAGGCATAGATGGAGGGTGTAGATGTAGATTCAAAGGGCCCGGAATATGTTAACACAAACACCGTGGGCCCGCCTACACACATGAACAATCGGTCAGGACCAACTATGTTTGGTTGTCCCAATTCGTGCGTGGAAAACAATGCATGAAGCACGGTCGGCCAAAACCCTAATTAGGGTTTGTATCGATCACGAGCGTCCGTTTTCTCCTGATCGAATGAGGGTGCTTAGGAGACAATTGAGCAGGTCCAGTGAGCATCAGCATGATGCCTGGTTTTATCCTCACCTGACCGACCAAAGCATACCATGCCTGGTTTCTCCAAAACGCACGCCCAAACTAGTATGGTTGCGCTTCCCAAATCACAAACTGATCTCGACCACTCAACTTCTCCGGACAAATTGAGTGGCTTAGATCACGTTTCTATGAGGCAATGAAGTACATGCGTGAACACCATCCTACTACCCACACGCCGAATCAATCGTAGGGACCGACCCGAGCTTGTCGTCCCGAAACGCGCGCGCCGAAGTGGGCATGATGCGCGGCTTTGCGGCACCAGATTTCGTTGCAAATCGATCTCAAGCTCTCCTCTTTGCCGGTCAAATTGAGTGGCCTAGATCGCGCCTTCATGAGACAGTGAGGTACGGACGTGTACACCGGCATGCCGTCTACACGCATGCCCGGTCGGTCCTTTCCAAAACACCTCCCATGCTTGGTTTCGACCAAGCTGAAGAGTGATGCATGCGCACCTCTTCAAAAGCCCTAAAACTTCATCAACGGTCGCAGTTGAGTGTCACAGATCATCTCGTCCGTCCAACTCTACCAGCTTGGTCAAGCAGCCCTGATTAGGAATTAAGAGACCAAAGAAGGCATCACCACAATCACCGTCCACCACTCTTCCACATGAGATGATCGGCCAAGTCAGGGCTTACCTGTATAGCCTCCAAACGATCACTCGAAGATGGATGGACATGATGATATTTTAAGACGCTTAAATTCGTGACTTACTCCGGTAAGCCTTAAAAACAGCGATGCTTCATACATGCCGAGTATACTCGATATAAAGACTGCGTAGAATACACACAATACTTCACAAGTATCGACTTCCTAAATAATTTAGTTATTTAGTCTAGCATTACATGCTACTTTTCGTGGGTCCCACGATCCACACACTCGAGACATCAATCATGTCACAAACGGGGGATACATCTCTGGGGTATTGGTCTGGCGGTTTACAGCGTGCAACGTGCCATCACAAGAACGTGTCAGGAAGTCATGGACGGTTAGAGATACAGGAGAAGTGGGCAAGACTGGTCGTGTAACACCAACACACAACTCCACTACTCCATCACTCCACTTCCTCCACTTCCCACGAGAGATGTGAAAAGGCTCAAATGACTTGTATAAATAGGTTCTCCTCCTTATTTCCAAAACAACAGAACAAGTCCAGACAATAGAGGCAAGTGTTGATACCATCGTATTCAAACACCAGTTGTGATAGCTTACATCCTGTAAGCCGGTTCAGCTTTCTGATACAAGTCATACATAGTCAACACCTTCTTCGCTTCCCTCCTTAAGATCAACCCCATCTCCTTCACTTTGTGACCGAAACAAGTCTGGAACGGCCACTTCTTGGTTTAGGCCGGATTTGCACAGATTGATTTCTCGAATCTACAAGCACTCACCGCGCAGTGCATTTGTTTAGGGTTTAGATTCATTCCTCATCCACACGCCACAAATTACCAAATCCGGCAGGAATAGTTTTCACCCATAAACAACGCAGTAGAAATCAAACAATAATATTGAGAGAAAAATAATTCATAAAAATCATAACTTGGTTGCAATATCCAACTACATCTTCAACCAATAATAAAAACTTAGTTACTTGTGTTTTTGGAAATCATCATATAAAGCAAAGAAGAACTATCATGTGAAACCCTAGAAAACAAGTAGAAGCCTCCCTAATGGAGATATCCAGGTTTAGAGAAAGACTTTTCTATTTATATGCTTCTCCAATTCCAAAAGGATACTCTTTCCAAAAGTAGGTCAAGTCTTCTCAAAACCTGTCTCCAATTGGTCCACCAAGCCTATGAGTTAAAACATCTCTTCTAGAAATTCTGGGTCCAAAACTGGGTCGCCGGATTGCTGACGTCATTACCGGAATTCGGTCACTATCGTTGGAATCCGGTCACCTGAGTCGTCGTAAACTGTCATCGGAAAGTGTATACTCCCAGCAGCTCAAATCTACTCCTCTGAAGTTCAAACATTCACTAGAATCATCCAACTCAATTCCTTATTTCTTGCGGAAACGTACTCAAAAGCGTGACCCGTAGCTCATATATCCGGCTGTCGACTCTTGCGTCCAACTCATACCCATTCACGATTCAGTAAAACTTTATGATTCCCACTTTCTGTTCCAAAATCTGGCAACTGGAACTAGTACCATCGTCGCACCAATTCTGCTCAGTTTTCGCACTGTCTCTGCATCTCCGACTATCAACAGTAGAAACACCTCCATCACTTGCACCTGCAATTCACCAGCTGACCATCCAACCATTTCTTCTGTCACACACTGTTCAGATTGCCATCACTCTTCAATTCATGCTACAGACAAGTATCAACAACCCATAAGCAAATAAGCTACAAACCACATGAATTGTAACTGCATCATAACCCATACTGTCAGATCGGCACCAGCAACTCCTAATCCTAGCTTGCAATATTTCATAGCATCACTGAGTCTTGCAGCATCATACATTACATTATCATCTTCTTGAGGCAGCAAACAAACATCTGCAATTTGAGCTACATCCACCACCAATGCCTTTGCTGCCACTTTCCTGCAATCTCGAGGCCGCCTCTGTCACTTGCAAACTCAACATCCATTCATACATTCAATCAATCACAACCTGCGATAATAATTTTTTCTTCTATCAATTCGATCACCATGTCCTGCATCTCTGCCTTATACCCTTTTACTTCATTGCAATTCAGTTTCAATTGACCCTGCACAACAACACCAGCACCTACAGTTCAAACCCAATACCTGCAGTTGCGACTCCATCTCAGTCATGAACCATTACGAATTCATCCGCTTTATTCTTTTCTGAGCCAACTCCCATTGCAACACAATCTACAACACAGCCTCATCGACACAACACCATCAAAGCCTTAGCCATTCTATTCTTGCGTTTCGACTACACATATCTTCTCCATTTCCTGCAACAGTTGCTCGCAAGCAATTCTATCTCTGCAATATGGCTTCTATGCAATGCACAATGCTACCAGTTCCAACTGTATCAGTTGCAGCTCCATAACCTGCATTTCCTTCAATTCCTTGTATTCTCACTTATCTGTTTCACTCCTTGCTTAGCCAACTGCAGCAACAACAACACAGCCATTGTAATATCAGCTGCAATCACCAGCAGCAGTTTCTGTCTTCTCAAATCCACCATTTTATCAGAACCCTACCAGATTCCATTTCATAAGCATTAATCACTGTAAATCGAGTTCCACCCGTCATTAACCCAACTGGTATCGAGAACTGACTCATACCCTTTCTTCCAGTTCCTTCTTCTCTGTAATCACCACCAATATCTTCCATAAACCCTACTTGATTGATTGAGGGTCTTGAAACTCCACCTGAATCTCGACTGCAACTGCTGCTTCAGAAACCTAATTTCACAACCTCAAATTCGAATCAAACCCTAAAACCATCAAGAACAACCCCATCAACCTCAGATTCATCTTAATACTGAAATTGATTAGTACCCATCTCACTGATTCTCAAATTCTACTTCTCTGATTCTTCACCATCTTCAAACCTCGGTTCAAACTCAAATCAAACCCCTTCAGTAATCCAGCTACATAACAACAGAGACTCATCTTCCCCTTTTGTGAATCGAGTTATTCGATTTCTCTTCATTTCAGATTCTGCAGCAAACCTTCTTTGATTCTTCAGCCACATGATAGGACTATAAGATATACCTACAATTATACTGCAAGTGCACAGCGTCTATAGTAGACAGGGCAAATACATGTCGATCCCACAGAGACTAGGGCGATGTAGAGTTGATTCTAAGGTCTTACTTCAACTGATTCGAAACAAGGGTAACACAAAAAAGGTTGTTTGCTGGGTGTCGATACGACAAAGTGATGGATGATTATACTAAAGCAACAAGATTACAGAGCAATAAATAGTTAACTGGGACTTCGAATCCACCTCCTAAACGCATATAAATCCCTAATTTGATATACTAGCTCTCCCTTCAATCAAGGAGCTATAGAAGTTCTAGCTTCAAACTTCCTTGAAGATGTGATATAATCACTAAGGCCTCTTCCTATGCACATGCCAAAAAAATGGTGTTTGGCATGCCAGGTGGCATGCCAAACCATTTGCGCCACTATGGGGAAACCGCTGAGCGATCGAATCCCTAGCGAGCGATATTCACTCTAGCGGTAACGGCTATCTCTTCATCGCTATAAATAGGTAACTTTCAAACTCAACACTTACCCCAAATTTTTTACACAAAAAAATTTCTCTTCTTCTCAATCTATTATTCTCTTTTCTCAATCTAATTTATTTCTTCTATTTGATCCAAATGGCACAATTAACCCAACTTGATTCGGCAACACAACTTGATTTTTCTGGAGTAGTACTTGAAGGTGCCGTTGAGAAGATATATTGAAGTTTTTAATTTTAAACAAATATTAATTATATTGAAAATGACTTGTAAATTTTTTTTTTAGAGTCTTTCCAATTATTGTCTAGTTTTATGTCTTGTAAAATGATTATTTTAATTATATTGAAGTTTTTAATTTTGTGAAGTTTAATGAATTTGAAAATTTGACGAATATTGTTGAAAATTAATATTAATTATATTCTTAAACATTAAAAGTATTACAAATATTTAAACTTAAACAAATATTAAAAATATTAATACTTTAAAAATTTTAAACAAATATTAAAACTTTAAAAGTGGACAATTGAGAAATTACAACACAAATGTTGGATAATATTGGGGAAAATATCTTAAAACCTCGAAACAACTTTCAAAATGGAATTTTTGCCCGTAGATGCGACGATATTCCACACGACACCTTTCCTGAAATTCCACCGTGGTTTCACCACTTCTCAAGGTTGGACCTTCTCGCTGAAGTAAACCAACATATTTAGTAACTTCCTGCTTAATTATACCGAAGCGCCGAACCAAATCTGAAACACTCCGACCGCGTAGGTTTATTGTTTGTTCTTGAAATTTAAAAAAAATCATTTCCCACAATAGTTGGTGATCAAATACTGGCTCCATTGTCAAATCAATATAATTCCTGCAAATACATTCATCTTCTGCAGTTTTGAATTTTAGGTTTCGCCTCACTTGACATCTCCTAATTTGAATTCTCCTAGTTTCACTGTCTACAATTGCACGACAAGCGGCTCTTCGATTTTGGATAATACAGTGGTTTGCCATGCACTCAGCCGTAGAGTGATGAAAAGAATTGGAGATTAAGAAATTCTAGAGAGATTGAGAAATTCTTAAGAGATTAAGAAATTCTGGTATGAGGTGAAATGAGATTAAAATTAGGTATTTATAGAGGGGGGAAATATTAGCCGTTGGATGAAGATCTGATGAGCGGTTATCATAGTATCGAGCGATAGCTTATTTGTCATTGTCGAGTGAATGACCATCGAACGATAGTTTGACCATCGAGCGACGAAGACTCTATCGCTCGCTGGAAACTCTGTCGTGTATGCCTATATGCCAGGAAAAACATATTGGCATATGAGTTTGGCAGTTTGGCATACCCATAGTGGGTGCATATATGCCAAATACCATGTTTTGGCATGTGCATAGGAAGAGGCCTAACAAACATGATGAATTAATCTCAGCAAAAGATGTCAATTCCTAGCATCATCTATCTGTTTAATGCATAGATAATCAAAAATTGAGCTAAATCAGTTCAAACAATGCTTGAAACCATACAAAGAATTATTCTAACAACCATGGATGCATGACATACAAGGTGAAAGTACTTTAATGTTTTTCAGAGATTAAATCATACTTTTAATAAAATTCCATGGAGAACAAAGTAAAATCAAACCAAGTATTTCTAATTATCAAGGGGTTTCATCTCTTCCCTAGCATAGATGTTTAGAACATAGGAAGATCGAAATTAAAACCTAAAAATTACTACTACTAATTGCACCGGCTACTCCGGGCTTCATCTTCCATCTACAACTCCCTTATCTATTTATACAAAAGTTTTCCTCTATTATCCACAATCCCAATAGTCAACAAATACAATCATAAATTTAGGGATTTTTTGTTCTTGGAATTCACCACTGTGGATAGTCTTCATTTGCAACTACCCTATTACTTTCAATAGCTAATTGTCTGACGATGTTGACGTTGTAGAGAACTAGAAATTCAGATCTCCTTTGTCATTCTCACTGCTGTTGAAGACAAATTCGCCGCCCTATTGTTCCTTGAGTAATAGCTATTGATATCTAGGGAAAGCTTGAAATGGGTGAAATAATATGAGTACGAATTCGACATCTGATTGATTAGGGAAAGAGAAGATATGGGTTTGACAAACTTGAGAGAGATACGCGGTCTTTGGTGGTTTTGAGAAGATAAGAAGAATGGGTGCAGTTGTCGGTGGAATAAGAAAGAAGATGATTTCTTTTTAGTTCTGTTCTGGGAAATGGAAATGGGAAGAGTGATAAAGGGCGTGTTTGGGTGTTGGATGATTATACCTGGATTAGGTGTATGAAGTTTTAATTTGTTCTCTCATTTTCCAAACATGGTTAGCTCATTTTACAGTCCATCTACTTTCTGATATGAGTTGATCCTTAAGTCACACGTGAATTCCACTTTCTATATCGTTGCCATTCTAACCTCCAGCCACCTGCTCATTTTATGAACCTCCAAATATTCATCACTCTTACAAAACAAACACAAAATATCAATAATTATAACAAAACATATTATTGACACCCCGAGACGCAAAATGCATAATTTGACTTAAAATATGACATTGAAGCATTTGAGATGTGATAAAAGATAACAAAATAATATAGGAATATGCATTATTAGGCACTGATCACACCCCCAAACCTGCCTTTTGCTCGTCCTCGAGTAAACAAAAAGCTAAGAAAAGTTCTAGGACAAAATAGAAGCTCAGATTCTATGAAATGTGACATGTGCAATTCAGTTTTAGCTCACAGCAAATGAATATGTCAATCTAGCTTTCAAAGGCACAATTCTAGCACTGAAACAACTAAAGACATGTGATAAGAGTGTAAAGTGTATCTACACATGTTTATAGAATGACCAGAAGTTATGACTTCCAATCGCTAAGAGATAGTTTTTAGGCTAAGAACCGAATTCAAAGCCAAGCTAGCTGTCCGGCTTTACGAGAATTGTGAATGTTCACCTAAGAGTTGGTGATATTTCAGCTTACCCGCGTTGTACATCGATGGCTACACCCTCCATTGCTTTATTACACGACTATTTACAACACATAACAGAACAAAGACATTGACTGCAATATTTACATTGACTACTCTCATTTGAAGCAAGAGAGACACTTTAACATTTTTACTGAAATAGAACACAATAACAAACAATGAGTACTCTTTCTTTCTGATTTTTTTTTTATATATATAACTGATTTTTCAACTGAATTTTCATCTGACTTTGCAATAACAAGAGATACAAACACAACATGACACAACTTTACTCAAAAGCTCAAAAATACATTACATGACACTTTTAGCAAGTGGCAACCCTTTTCGATGCACCCGGTCAAATTCAATGGTTGCTTTTCTTAACGTATCCTCCACCTTCTATCCCAGCCAACCAAAGAACAAGCTAGTCAAGTCTCATTCAGTATTCTAGATGATTGGCAGCCTACTTAACCGATAAAACACCTGCTCGAGGCCATACATGCATTGGTAGATCGTGCATGTGCAAATTTCTTATCAACATGTGAATTGTGCTAGGATCAGGGGTGCCTCATCATCTAGACTAAGAATCCTAAGATTTTATACATGTGCAGGTTCACAGATCAAGGTAAATGAGCTCAATTTTTCATTTTTTTTTTCATGGCAGAGGTCAGTTAAAATTATAGCACAGTGACAAACATATGGTATCTACTCTCCACCCCCACACCTAAACTAAACATTGTCCTCAATGTTTCTAAAGATTAACAAAATTATAACTGCAACATACCAAGAGAAACATGCTGAGTAGATAAAGGGAAAGATATTACCAGATGTCGGCGAAAGCAATATTAGAACTTCGTTATTCAAGGCCAGAATCCAACAAAAATCAGCTAATAACTCATTGGATTAGCACATTTATATACAGAAAAAGAAAAACCAAACTGACTCAAGATAGAGGTATTGAATCTACTGGATTATACAGAAAGATGTTTCACCATAAATATACAACCTAAAGAGTTGAGGATCAACCCAAAAATGACATGCAGATATATCGACAGTCTTACACGTGTATAAAATGAGAGTGCACGTAAGACAATTGATTTAAATGAGCTACCCCAAAACCTGAAGTTGTCGACAGATGTGTTTTTGAACACAAAATCTTGCAATTTTAGGGGTACATCATGCACAAGATCCAACTCAAAATGGACTTTTTTAGGGATGGATAGAGACAAACATTCCAACTGTGGCTCCTCAAATATATTATATTTAGCTTCAAAATAGTCCAAAAGGACTTGAGAGGCACACAATTCCAATCCTAGATTAGGTACTCTTAGCATCGTTGGTTTTAAACTTTTGTCACAAGCAAAATCTAGGTTGGGTGCAAGACCATCAGAGTATGACTTAGGGAGAGAATCAGATGCGTCTAAGTTGTGTTCATGTTTAGGTTCAAAAATGTCACAACGCACTTCAGTTTTTCCCAAGTCAGAAACAAGAATAGCAGTGTCATGCTCACGGTCATGGAACAGTTCAACACGCCCTAATTCAGAATCAGCATCACATGTATTTATGAATTGAATATTAGAAGAAGCATCATTCATAAGGGTTGCAGTAGAGAAGCCTAATGTCTCTGAACCCGAAGGTCCGATAACACTATTTTCAGAATAAACATGCTCTTCTAACATTAAATTATTATCATCATCATCATCGTAACATGAATCGTGTATCCCATCAAAAAGCATAGTATTTCCAGTCCATTCATTTGTTTCTAAAACAGGTGCATGAGTAAGACTAGATACACTATTTTCACAATTTATTTCATTAGGACAAACAAACATTTTATCTTGAAATTCCCCCTTGCCTTATTTTGTAAATGAATCATATTCAATTTTAAAAGCATATTAAGTTGTTCAAGGGGAGTACAAGATTGGTCAATTTCCCATTGTGGTGATTGATCCATGTGTGCATAGCCATTAGGGTGTGTATATGGAAGCTCAGAACCTTGAAAAGGTTGGTAATAATCCATATAGTTATTGACATCATGGTCGACTGGAAACTCATAACGTGGAGCATGCTCTTGTGCAAGTTCTCTGATTGACTAATGTGATGATTTTTCATCCCTAATACCGGTCCAAAATCCTGACATGCCAGGCAATAAATTTGGTCACAAAATAAAATAATAGTAGCCTAACAGACATGCCATATACTATACAACACCCAAAATGAGCAACAAGTGCCCAAGCCAGGCCACAGATGAAGCTTAGAGAATAGACAGACAGATTCAGAGATTTACGATCATACAAGTGTAGCACAGCTAACAACAGATTCAGTTAACCAATGTATAACTCAAATATCACAGAATTATGCCTTTGCACACAAATTCAAAGATGTAGTACTGATCATCCAAGACACAAATGTACAACTCAGAGAACTAATGCTTATGAAAATGACACTCAGTTTCAGGTAATATAAGAAGACAATGCTCATGAGAATTGAAAGGCTGGCCCTAGAATTTGTGTACACAGCTTTGTGATGCTGCACTTCAGACAAGCAGTGATGCGCCAACCAGGAAAGTAATGCTTATAGGAATGACAACAAGATTCAGAGCTAAACGCACACAGGCACGAGTTCTGCTGAGATTAATTGATGCACTCAAGACAAGATTAGTCGGGCAACTAGTTTACCAGGTGAACAAGGTATAGTACTCAAGACATGTTAACAAAAATTCAGAGATTGACAGTTTGGACAGTGAGGTTATGAATTCAGCAAGCAAACATTTCACTCAGACAACACTGAATTATGCTTATGGATACCGGAATTGAAATCATTAATGAGCACTATTTCAGCAGTCAAAGCAATTACTTGAGACATACATCAAGTTTGAGAATACAATACCGCCAGTATAAAACTGGGTTTAGGCACTACAATCCAATGTGTTATGTTGCTCCCTTTCTTTTCCCTTGGTTTGCACAGCAGTATGGCAGGTACCTGCTATCTCAACAAAAACCTTCAGTTTCCATATTTGAACAGTTAAAGCAAGGATACAAAAATTCTAAAACTGAAAATTTCAGAAAAGTGATTCTCCTATATGAAACACATGGATGCTGGAACTGTTTCTAAAGATGCTAGTCCTGTATACACAGATTACAAATTCTCCTAAGCAAAATCTAAGTTATGTTATCGCAGTACAACAGAAGAACTTTCACAAAGAAACAACAACTTCTCAACAACTAGCACAACTCAGGAATTAGCTAGCACAATGGAGAATTTCAACAATCTCAGAATGGTACCACAATGCAGTTGAGATATGGACAGCTCAGGCTTTGCAGGTTTAATGTTCACGTGCAGGTGACAAAAAAAATATTGCAGCCGATTGATAAGCTACAGAATTTCAAACAAAAGCTGCAGAAAGAGTTTAGTTGCAGTTGCAGATAACTCAACTAGATATAAGATGAACAATGATGCAGTTTATGCGACTGATTTGAGATTTAAAATTACAGCTACAGCTAAAAGTATATGAACAACTGGATTAATCAAACTACCATACAATAGCAAAGTAACAGATGCAAGAGGATTACAAACTGAAAAACAACAGGAGATGAGATATGAAATTGCAGATATGAACAGAATGCAAAAAGATTGAGGAGAAAAACTACCACTGACAGCGTGCAGGTTATATAATATGTAACTAACTAGTATTTACAGGGATAAGATGTTTACTAAGTTACAGCTACAGGTGCTAAAACCTAAATCTAAGTTATGCTAACTCAGTACACAAAAACAACAGTCTTCATACCACTCATGGAGATGGAAGAATATGTTACAGCAACTAAAAAGCTATAAAATGCACTAACAGAAAGCAGTAAATGAAAACAGGATGCAATATATACAGATGGATTTTAAACAGCTATATTATACTAATAACAACAGAAAATCTAAGTACAAATATACATGATTGAGCTAAAATCAGTAAAGCGTAACCAAAGAAACAATTACACCACTACCGAGTCCCCGGCAGCGGCGCCAAAAACTTGATAGGACTATAAGATATACCTACAATTATATTGCAAGTGCACATTGTCTATAGTAGACAGGGCAAATACAGGTCGATCCCACAGAGACTAGGGCGATGTAGAGTTGATTCTAAGGTCTTACTTCAACTGATTCGAAAAAAGAGTAACACAAAAAAGGTTGTTTGCTGGGTGTCGATACGACAAAGTGATGGATGATTATACTAAAGCAACAAGATTACAGAGCAATAAATAGTTAACTGGGGCTTCGAATCCACCTCCTAAACGCATAGAAATCACTAATTTGATATACTAGCTCTCCTTTCAATCAAGGAGCTATAGAAGTTCTAGCTTCAAACTGCCTTGAAGATGTGATATAATCACTAACAAATATGATGAATTTATCTCAGCAAAAGATGTCAATTCCTAGCATCATCTATCTGTTTAAGGCATAGATAATCACAAATTGAGCTAAATCAGTTCAAACAATGCTTGAAAACATACAAATAATTATTCTAACAACCATGGATGCATGACATACAAGGTGAAAGTACTTTGATGTTTTTCAGAGATTAAATCATACTTTTAATAAAATTCCATGGAGAACAAAGTAAAATCAAACCAAGTATTTCTAATTATCAAGGGGTTTCATCTCTGCCCTAGCATAGATGTTTAGAACATAGGAAGATCGAAATTAAAACCTAAAAATTACTACTACTAATTGCACCGGCTACTACGGGCTTCATCTTCCATCTACAACTCCCTTTTCTATTTATACAAAAGTTTTCCTCTATTCTCCACAATCCCCATAGTCAACAAATACAATCATAAATTTAGGGATTTTTTTGTTCTTGGAACTCACCAGTGTGGATAGTCTTCATTTGCAGCCACCCTATTACTTTCAATAGCTAATTGTCTGACGATGTTGACGTTGTAGAGAACTAGAAATTCGGATCTCTCCTTTGTCATTCTCACTATTGTTGAAGACAAATTCGCCGCCCTATTGTTCCTTGAGTAATAGCTATTGATATCTAGGGAAAGCTTGAAATGGGTGAAATAATATGAGTACGAATTCGACATCTGATTGATTAGGGAAAGAGAAGATATGGGTTTGACAGCTTGAGAGAGATAGGCGGTCTTTGGTGGTTTGCGAAGAAAGATAAGAAGAATGGGTGCGATTCTAGGGTGTGGAGTAAGAAAGAAGATGATTTCTTTTTAGTTCTGTTCTGGGAATGGAAATGGGAAGAGTGATAAAGGGCGTGTATGGGTGTTGGATGATTGTACCTGGCTTAGGTGTATGAAGTTTTAATTTGTTCTCTCATTTTCCAAACATGGTTAGCCCGTTCTTCAGTCCATCTACTTTCTGATATGAGTTGATCCTTAAGTCACACGTGAATTCCACTTTCTATACCGTTGCCATTCTAACCTCTAGCCACCTGCTCATTTTATGAACCTCCAAATATTCATCGCTGCTACAAAATATCAATAATTACAACAAAACATATTATTGACACCCCGAGACGCAAAATGCATAATTTGACTTAAAATACGACATTGAAGCATTTGAGATGTGATAAAAGATAACAAAATGATATAGGAATATGCATTATTAGGCACTGATCACCACAGCAACACAGCATCTCGAAATCTGGTTCCTTTTTAAAAGCTCCCTCTTCTCTCACAGAAGCAACAAACTGAAATTGGGGAGCAAAATGATTATCTTCTTCACGACCAAGTTGATAAGGTTGCAAGTACGGCATGTATTTAGGAACCCCGGATGATGGATATGGGTCACCCAGTGGCAATTTGGCTAGTAACTTTCACATACAAAGTCATAGTGACTTTATTCTTTTGCCAATTGCTTCATCTTTTCGTTCTCTGCAAGATGACGAGAAGAAATCCTGAACTTCAGCGAGTTCCACTTCTTTTTGCTCCAATGACTCCAAAACACCTAATAACACTCAAAAGCAAACATAAGATACATAATTTACAAAGACAATAGCAAAGAAAGCATAAATAGTAGATATAAAATTAGGAGTTTTAGACACCTATCAAATTCCCCCACACTTAGACTTTGCTAGTCCTCGAGCAAATCAAACAAAATAAATTCTAAAATATACATACAACTCTGTGTCGTCGAGGCTACGGTCACACTTAGCACGTATGACAAGCCTTTAAACCCCTAGGTGTCCCTAGTGGACGAGTTTTAGTCTCGTGAGGGTTTATGATGAGTGCCAAATAGTGCATATTTATACACCTTTTTATTGGCATTTTACTCATCTTTTGCGCTTAGAAATCAGATATTATCCCAGATTCTGTGTTTTCTTTGTTTTCAAGAATAAATATTTGTATTGATTAAATTTTGTGTTTTTAGGTAATAAATAAAGTCCGGAGAAACTGAGGAGCTAAAGAGCGAAGAATTGGAGTCAAACATCTATGGAGCAGTTAGCCAAAGCCCGCGCGCAAATCAGTTGCAACCCAGCAAGGAAGACTTGGGCTAGAGCTACCCACGACCCGGATCCGAACCCGTTCATCCCGAGTCGTTCAGATCGCGTCTAGCTACATCCTACGGTCGCTGCCTCCACGCGCATCGAAGTTCGCTGCTCCCGTGCAACACCAGATCACTCCAAATCATCTTTGAGCCGTTGAGATTTCTTCTCCTAGATCTGACGCTCGCTCCATCAGTCTCATCAAAGCTCGATGCGTCCGCTCCACAACAAAAACGCCCCATACCCTATACCCTAGTCGACTACCTCATTCTTCTCTCCTTCTTCTCTTTCTTCTTCTCTCCCGTCTCCATCAGACAACCCAGAGCAGAGCTCTGCTCTTCCGCCACCTCCTTCACCCATACCACCACCAGAGCCATCACTACCTCCATCTCCCTACTATGCCATCATCATCAAACGCGCCAGTAATACCTGCTACCCCTCTCTACTTCGAGTTATCTCTTTCTTAGCCTCTACCAACTTTAGAAGCTAATTTAAAGATAACTAGAAGCTAGGGTTTTTCCACAACAACCAAAGCAGAGCCGCACAAGCAGAGAAGGGATGATTCAGAGTATGGTGAGAGTGTCTTTCAATTAATTTCAATTTTAAATGAATTAGGGTTTGGTATTTGGGGATTTCTGTTGCATGTATAAATAGAACCATGGTGAGTGTGTAGAAACCCATGCCTGGATTAGCCAGAGCATCCTTGTAGTTTTAATTTCTGTTATTTGTCATTTTTGATTTAGTTGCTAGGGTTTCATTGAAACCCTAATTCCATGAATGAATTCAACTCAGTTTGAGTAATCTTGAATGCTTAAATTATAGAGAACACCTTCAATTATAAGTATCTAACACTCTTCTCTCACAATGCATGCCAAGTATGCATTGTAGTTAGGTTACACTTGTGTTTAGTATCTTTGCAGCTCAAGCCTTAGAATTATAGGCTAATTCCCTTGACTAGTTGTGCTTAACTAGACAACTAGTGCTCTGGGTTAGCACTTTAGCTGTTATTTGAAGCTTTACATGGAGAAACCCCTTAGATAGGTGGTGGAATTGACACCCTGCCCTTATCAGTCAAAGGACGAGAAAGCTCAACTGAGTTAAACTCACAATAGGAGTTAGTGGTGGAATTGAAGACCTTAGTAACCTCACTGTCACTGTTTTATACCTTAGTTTAGGTTCACTACATTTCACTTCAGCCGTATCGGCAAAACCTTATTTGTGTTACAAAATCACCTGAATTCAGTTTAAGTAAGCCCTTGATCAACCTTAGAGCACCACAAGTCCTTGTGGGATCGACACGTACTTGCCGCGTCTCCGATAGACGTCGTGCACTTGCGGTATAACATGTAGGCTTAAATTTATACACACTTAGAGGCCTACCAAGTTTTTGGCGCCGTTGCCGGGGACTTGGCGTGTGCCTTGTTTCGATCTTTGTCTTGCTTCACTGAAGTTGCATCCCTGTATATATCTTTGCATTGTAGTTCAAGCATCTTTCTTCAGCTCTGTATTAGCTGTAATCTTCTGCTTTTGCATTCTTGCATCTTTTACTACAAATCTGTTGCATATCTGTAGCTGTAACTTTGTAAGCATCATTGCCTGGTAACTCTTAACTCCAGTCAGTCCAATTACGCATAATAGTTCTTCCCCAGTCAGTCCAAGATCTTCTTAGTCTTGATATTCATCGTCTTTGCTTTAACTTGCACATTCTTGGGAACCGAAAATCTTTGTTGAGTCGCAGTGTACTGCAACATCTCCTAAGCAAGCCTAGGAAGAGGAGAACTGAGGGAGCAAGCAAGAACCAAGGTAGCTCTGTGTCTTTCTTGAGCTTCTTGTGTTTTCAAACTTGAGCATAACCAACGGTATTGTATTTTCAAATTTTGATGCTCTGTCTTGCATGAAATGCCATGAATCGATGATAATTGAATGAGTGTGTGCTGACCTA
This sequence comes from Papaver armeniacum, assembly GCA_023531295.1. Classification (NCBI taxonomy): domain Eukaryota; kingdom Viridiplantae; phylum Streptophyta; class Magnoliopsida; order Ranunculales; family Papaveraceae; genus Papaver; species Papaver armeniacum. The sequence goes on from JAJJWW010019478.1 coordinate 374,272, forward strand.
TATGCATATATGAATGAGCTGCCATTCCCATAAACTTACTCCTGAGAAAGTTGAACTAAAACCATCTTTGTATATGCATCTGTTGACATGCTTGCACGACAAATTGGATAACTTGAATAACTGTGAGCTATCTACCTTGTGTGTTCTATGCCATGTATCATTGAGCATACATCTGTGAGATTTAGATCATCAGCAGACCCTGACACCCATTTGCATAACCTTGTGCACCTTCTGCTACCTTGCTAGCCCCTGAAGCTGCAAGCTGTAAGCCACAACTTGGATAGCCTAGTTGGCTGAAGCTTACTTGAGACTTTGTGTTAGTTCTCATCTGCCTAGTGCATTGCTCTGTGAACTCTTGGCCAATACAAGGCCTGGACTGTAACCCTTAACTCCCACTGCCTTGAGCCAAGCTCCAGCCCCTGCAGCTGTTGAGCTTGAGCTACAAATTGGATAACTTGACTTAGCTACACAGCCTGCCCCGAGCCATGTTACTATCTCGCAACTGTGCATAGACCATCCGAGCTGCCATTCTCCCGACCCTCTGCAATTTGTGAGTTGAAGCTCCAACCGGGATAACAAATTAGATGCAAACCTTGTTGAGCCAAGTATTGACAGACCCCTTGCATAACCCGATCACTTGCTAGGCCATCGACCTGCAATTTCGTCTCGTTGCTTGCCCGCAATGTGCTCTGCCAGTGTTGTTTTTGAAACTCAGTGTCTCCCTGTGTTGATTTTTTATAATCTACCATGTGCTTTGTGTTGCTGTGTGTTGAGCATAACCCATTTTACATACCTTGCTTTGCCTTGGCCGATTGCAAGCCTTATTTTTGTGCTTAACTTTGTGATGACTTCTTTGGAGTCTGTCTTGGGAGTGCACCTTGACCTTGAGCTGCATCAATTTCGTGAGTTTTATCCCCCCTGTGTTGTGTGCTCTGTGTGTTTTGAGCACATAAACCCTGCCAAGCTAAGCTTAACAACTGAAGCCCAACCACTGGGCCTGCACTCTGCACAACCGGAGCCCATAATCATAGCTGGGTTGATTGACCCCAAGGCTGGGCTCTGCACAAACTAAGTTTTGCATAACCTGGGCTTAACCTGTGCAATAGACTAAGCCCACATCTGTTGGGCTGTGCACATCATCTGGGCTGTATTCCTGGTAAGCCCAACTTCCCACACCCGCTGGGCTCACATTTCGCCAACTTAAACTCCGTTCTTTGGGCCGCATAAACTAAGCCCGCATCAACTGAAACCACACTAGGCTTCTCACAACAGGCTTTGCACCCACCTGAGCCCACATAACTTGGCCTATCTAACTGGGCCGTGCAACAAACTAGAACCCACACTGTTGGGCTGAACATCTGTTGGGCTGTGCACACATCTGGGTTGTGCAGTTTCACAAATCCTGGGCTTCAAACAACAAACCAAAACTCACTAAAATCAAATTGAGTCCACAAAACCTGGGCTTCCCACATAAACCAAAGCTCCCAACAAACCAAATGAAACCCATTTAAACCAAACAAAACCCACATAAACCAAACTAGACTTTGAGTTCAATTTGAGTTGATAAATCATGTCAGGATTTTGGTCTGCATCTGGGGATGGAAACAAATCCCTTAGAGAGCGTGCTTACGGGCACGCTTCACAGGATGAACTCCCCACATACCATAGTGATTTTAGGGAATTTTATGAGCCTTCTCAGGGCCCTGACCTCACATACCCTAATCACTATGAGCACATGCATCATCCACCACAGGTTGAAAATGAACACTTTCCTCATACACAATCATCATTTCTAGATCAATTAGAAGCTCAAGTTTCTTCTTTAGAAAGGCAATTACATGAGCAGTTTGTCAAATCTAATCCCCCTAGACACTATGCAATGCATGCTTGCACCTTATGTGGTGGCTTAGACCACCCTATTTGAAATCTTGTTATATTTTGCATGATTTTAGGCAGTCTAGGGAAAACCATGATAATCCAATGTACGAAGTGTCTAGAAGTGACTATTGGGACCATAATCAACCTACACACATGCATCATTCACCACAGTGGGGAGATGAACAATTTTATACTCCCCCAACTCCTAGTTTGCAATCAATAATGGAAACACTCATGGAGCAAAATGCTAGGCTTGAAATGAATGCAATGCATGACCATCCATATAGCAACATGTCTGAATTTCCCTTCTCTAGTGAACCTCATGCACAACCATACAGTGATTATCCATATGAGGAATGCATACCCACTAGTGAAGACTCTCCTTCAATAGAACAACTCAAGATGATTCTCCAACGGAACTTTGATTGAGTTACAAAATGATAGGATTGAAAATAGTGTTTCTAGTCTTACTCATGCAACTAACATTGAATATGAACCTAATCCAGAGGTAGATGAGTACACTAAAAATACTACATTTTTGAATGGAGAGATGAACTCTTGCTATGATGATGATGATGAATATGAAGAGCATGTGTATTTTGAAAATGTAGTAGAATCTTTTGGTTCAGAGACGTTAGACGTCTCTTCTGTGAACCCCATGAATGATGCTTCTTCTAATATTCATATATGTGATGATGATGTGGAACCTGTACAATTATCCTGTGAAAATGAACATGATTTGCCCTCTTTTGACTTTAGGAAAGTGTGTGATGGTACAAATGATTTTAAAAATGAAAACAACTTAGATGTACCTAACCTCTCTCCTGAGTCACAAATTGATACTCCTCCACCCAACCTAGGTGTAGTTTGTCACAAAATTGCAAAACCAACTTTTCTGAAAATGCCTAACTTAGGCCTAGAGCTTTGTGCTTCCCAAGTCCTCTTGGACTATTTTGCATCAAAGTATAACACTCTTAAGGAGCCACAGTTGGAATGTGTATGTCGCACTTTTGTAATTAGCAAAACTCATTTCGAGTTAGACCTTTTGCATGATGTACCTTTAAAATTGCAAGATTTTGTTCTCACAAACACACCTGTTCACAAGTTTAGGTTTGGGGGAAACTCCTTCACATATGCAGTCTTACTTGCACTCTCATGTTATATCTGTGTAAGGCTGTTGATGTTTGTATATATTTTCTATTGGGTTGATCCTCAACTCTTTAGACTGTTGGTTTATGGTGAATTTTCATTGTATATATCCAGTAGGACTTGTTAAAATTTTTCTTTCTTGAATCGGTTGAGTCTTCTTGTACATATTTTGTGCTAATCCGATATGATCTCCGTTGAGAATGTTGGATTCTAGCCTTGACTAACGAAGCTCAACCTTGCTCCCGCCGACATCCGGTAATCTCTTCCCTTTTCTCTTATCAGCATAGTTCTCTCGGTATGTGACTGTTTAAATTTTTTCTATATGTTGACACATTGAGGACAATGTTTGATTTAGGTTTGGGGGTGCATTTGCATTTAGAGTTTTTAGTCTTTTATTTTATCTTTTAATTTTACAAAAAAAAAAAAAAAAAATTCAAAAATTCAAAAATTCAAAAATTCAAAAATTCAAAAACTTTTTGCAAATAAAAACCTCCAACTTTTAGAGATTTTAGAGTCACTAGCATGCTTCTAGCTATGTTTACATAGAGAGTTTTGACCGAAATAACAAAAGTTAGAAGTACCGGAGAACACAATCGGGTTCCTTAGTTGATTAGAGCGTTAAAGTTGGATTTAACCATACCGGAGAGCGAATTAGGTGTTGTTAGATATTCGGTAGTAGAATTGTGATCACCCATAGTGGAGACTACCCATTTTACATCAAGTGAGGCACCAACCTTCAATTTTTTGCAACTTTCTAGAAAAGCTGTTAGAGTGTGTGTCACCGTACGTAAATTAGGGTAGGAATGGTGAGCTACCCAACTTCGCACCAATTTCAGCACTACTTTTGATCTCTTGAGTGCTAGTTTTTGTCAATCATGAGGGTGACGTCTAAAGATGAAAACTCCTTCTAAATACCGATTTGCCGTTAGCATCACTCTCTCTCTCAATCAGCAAGACCCATAGAAACACATCATCGTCAACAAACGGAGCATCATCAGAATATGGAAAGAAAAATTGATATAGTCCAAGGTTTATGTGCAACAAAGAAAAGAAAATAGGATGAGAATTAATAAAATTTATAAAATCAAGACAATACAAGTTGTGGGAAAATTGAGTGTTAAAGTCCTTTGTCCATGGAGTTAGTTGTTTCATTATTTGTATTTTTATTTTCACTTATTGTAATAAAAAAAAAAAAAAAAAAAATCAAAAAAATATTGTAGTTTATTTTTGCTACCACCATGGTAAAGAAGAATTTAAAAAGAAAAATCCAAACAACAAGGAAATTGAGTAGAAAAGTTAAAAATTGTCAAGTTTTTGTGAAGTTTAGAAGTTCGTCATCAACAATTGAAGACCGAAGACCGAAGATTGAAGACGTTTCTATGGTTCCTATGAAAGAGTGATATTAATTGCCGATCGGGTGAGAAGTGAGTGAGTACTCCCACCCCTTACTAATGGTTGATTTCCTTTCTTAGAGATCATCAGAAAAAGATTCTTTTTGTCCACATTTCTGTGGAGTCTCAGATTTTATTTCGGAAGGTTATCCTTCTTACCTACAACGTGTGCGGGATTTCTCTCTTTATTCCCGCCTGCACACATGAGAGACTAAAAAGCGATCTTTTTGAGTGCAATTGTCATAAAACCCTAATGGTGAGGCGAAGTTGAGACTTATGATCACAATCGAATCCGAATTCTTTCATATTGTATGGTTACTTCTCGCTCAAAGCACTTAAGGATGAGAATGCGTTCTTTGGTAGTTCTAACTTCATGTTACTAGCACGCAGTAAACTCTATGTCCTCATAGCTTCTTGGATGCTTGAGACTCTTTTACACTCTGAAGTTGGAGAAGGTTTTGTGGGTACACCTCTGGTAAACCCTCACGAGACTACAACTCGTCCACTATGGACACCTAGGGGTTTAAAGGCTTAGTGCATACGCTAAATGCATTCGAGAGACCTACGACATTGGTATAGTTAGGATTTCTTAATTTCTGTTTCACTTGAGGACAAGTAAAATTCAGGTTTGGGGGTATTTGATGAGTGCCAAATAGTGCATATTTATACACCTTGTTATTGGCATTTTACTCATCTTTTGCGCTTAGAAATCAGATATTATCCCAGCATTCGTGTTTTCTTTGTTTTCAAGAATAAATATTTGTATTAATTAATTTTGTGTTTTTAGGTAATAAATAAAGTCCGAGAAAGCGAGGAGCTAAAGAGCGAAGAATTGGAGTCAAACATCTATGGAGCAGTTAGCCAAAGCCCGCGCGCAAATCAGTTGCAACCCAGCAAGGAAGACTTGGGCTAGAGCTACCCACGACCCGGATCCGAACCCGTTCATCCCGAGCCGTTCAGATCGCGTCTAGCTACATCCTACGGTCGCTGCCTCCACGCGCATCGAAGTTCGCTGCTCCCGTGCAACACCAGATCACTCCAAATCATGCTGAGCCGTTGAGATTTCTTCTCCTAGATCTGACGCTCGCTCCATCAGTCTCATCAAAGCTCGATGCGTCCGCTCCACAACAAAAACGCCCCATACCCTATACCCTAGTCGACTACCTCATTCTTCTCTCCTTCTTCTCTTTCTTCTTCTCTCCGTCTCCATCAGACAACCCAGCAGAGCTCTGCTCTTCCGCCACCTCCTTCACCCATACCACCACCGAGCCATCACTACCTCCATCTCCCTACTATGCCATCATCATCAAACGCGCCCGATAATACCTGCTACCCTCTCTACTTCGAGTTATCTCTTTCTTAGCCTCTACCAACTTTAGAAGCTAATTTAAAGATAACTAGAAGCTAGGTTTTTCCACAACAACCAAAGCAGAGCCACAAGCGAGAGAAGGGATGATTCAGAGTATGGTGAGAGTGTCTTTCAATTAATTTCAATTTTAAATGAATTAGGGTTTGGTATTTGGGGATTTCTGTTGCATGTATAAATAGAACCATGGTGAGTGTGTAGAAACCCATGCCTGGATTAGCCAGAGCATCCTTGTAGTTTTAATTTCTGTTATTTGTCATTTTTGATTTAGTTGCTAGGGTTTCATTGAAACCCTAATTCCATGAATGAATTCAACTCAGTTTGAGTAATCTTGAATGCTTAAATTATAGAGAACACCTTCAATTATAAGTATCTAACACTCTTCTCTCACAATGCATGCCAAGTATGCATTGTAGTTAGGTTACACTTGTGTTTAGTATCTTTTGACTCAAGCCTTAGAATTATAGGCTAATTCCCTTGACTAGTTGTGCTTAACTAGACAACTAGTGCTCTGGGTTAGCACTTTAGCTGTTATTTGAAGCTTTACATGGAGAAACCCCTTAGATAGGTGGTGGAATTGACACCCTGCCCTTATCAGTCAAAGGACGAGAAAGCTCAACTGAGTTAAACTCACAATAGGAGTTAGTGGTGGAATTGGAGACCTTAGTAACCTCACTGTCACTGTTTTATACCTTAGTTTAGGTTCACTACATTTCACTTCAGCCGTATCGGCAAAACCTTATTTGTGTTACAAAATCACCTGAATTCAGTTTAAGTAAGCCCTTGATCAACCTTAGAGCACCACAAGTCCTTGTGGGATCGACCCGTACTTGCCGCGTCTCCGATAGACGCCGTGCACTTGCGGTATAACATGTAGGCTTAAATTTATACACACTTAGAGGCCTACCAGTTTACTAGAGATATACCCACAAAACCTATTTTTCCAACTTACTAGTTCTCCGTAATGATAACATCCAGCGCGCTAAGAAGACATAGTGATTTTGCACACTAGTCATAAGAAGTTAAACACGTATATGAACACAATCTCATCCTTAAAAGTTGAGAGAGAAATAACCATCCCTTATCGAAAGAATCCAAGTTCGGAGTGATCAAAAGTCTCGACTCCGCCTCACCTGAAAGGGTTTTATGAATCTGCGCTCAATAATAAACAACTTTTTTATGGGTCACACATGCGTCCATGTAGGAATGAAGAGAGAATCCTGCGACACGTTGAATGGTAGGAAGGCAAAAACCCTCCGAATTGTTTTGAAAACCCACATCGTTTATAATTTTGAAAACCCATTTTTTTGACGATCTCTAAGAAAGGAAATCAACCACTTAACGAAGGTGGGAATATGCTTAGCTACCTCGTTATCCGTTCGACGTGCAGTTAGGACCACTCTCACAGCATCCATAGAAACGTCTTCGGTCTTTAATTCTTATCTTCGTCTTCGGTCTTCAACTGTGATAATAACTCTTGAACTTCGTAGAATCTTGACAATGTAATTTTTTCCTCTAATTCCTTGTTGCTTAAACTTCATTATAGATGTTCCTTCTTTCCACTGGCTTTATTGAAAAAACAAAACTAAAAACGAACTATACAAACCCAAAATATGATACAATGAATTTTTCTTGTCTTTTTTTTTTTAATTTTTTTTATGAGACAAGAAAAATTAAACAAATACAAAAATGAAAACAAAACACAATAAAATAACAAAACTAATGATGAACCTAACAAAATTTTCTCTTGTCTTTTTTTTTTTTTACTTTTTTTTTCGATTTTTTTTCATGAGACAAAAGATATAAACACAAACCGAAAAATAAAAATAAAATAAGTACAAATGGCCATGGTGTAAGTACTTTACCGCATGATTCTTCACAACTTGTATGTCTTGATATTATAAACTTCTCGAACTCTCATCTTGATAAACTTCACTCTTGTACATAAAGTCTTCAACTTGTAAAAATTATGCTCCTTGTCTTGTTGCTTTACTTGAATCTGAAATCTGCTCATTTTTGTACTGTTGCTTGTAAACCTTGAACGTCTTCAACTTTTCTTCGAATTTGTGATGCTCCTCTTGTTGATGTTGATGGTGTTTCTATGGACCTGTTGGTGTAGAGAGAGATAAAGTGGATGGTGCTAACTGCGAACAAGAATACAAGTGGTATGTAAGTTAGCAATTCGATGTCACCATCATGATTGATAAAATAGCACTCAAGAGATCAAAATAGTGCTTCTATTGGTGGGAGGTTGGGTAGCTTACCATTCTACCCGGAATTAACGTACGGTGACACACACTCTAAAAGCACAAATTTAGACAGGTACAAAAAAGTAAAGGTCGGTGCCTCACATTATGTAACATGGGTAGTCTCCACTATAGGGGACCACAACTCTACTACCGAATTCAGTCTGCACCTCATTTGCCACTGGCATGGTTAAATCCAACTTTAACTCTCATACAAGTAAGAAACCCGATCATGTTCTCTGTCATCTCTAAGTTCAGTGACTCTTATGAGAATCTCGATGTAATCTTAGCGACATGTATACTATGTGACTCTAAAATAACTACAAGTTGGAGTTTTTTATTCACTATTTTACACAAAAGTTGACAATTTTGAAAAATTTACAATGCAAATGCTTAACCACTTTCCCACACTTAAACTTTACATTGTCCTCAATGTAAATTGAATTGTCCAAAGAAAGTCAAGATGGGAAATCTTATAACGATATGCGACAAGAAATTAGAAAAAAAAAATACAAGACAAGAAAAAGATAAAAACAAGACAAGAAAAACTCATCGTATGGGTTGCCTCCCATGCATCGCTTGGTTTAAAGTCGTCAGCCCGACTTGCAAGTTGAATTCCCCATACACCAATAATCTGAAAAGTTTGGGATCCTTCCATAGAACCTGTTTTGCAAACACTAGCTTCACACAAATATTAGTAATATAAAACAGAAATGAAGTTATTGACCGATAAAAGCTTCCCCCACACTTATTCTTATCCACACTTGGAAGTGTATAAAGAATATAGAAGTCGGGTACTTCCACGGTTTCTTGTTCCAAAACCTGCATAGTATGAGAATCAAGTATCTCTAATGGGGGATATCGAGAAACAAGGTCATTCAACAATATTCTCGAAGCACATACATTCAAACCAATAAGAGGTAAAGGAGAAGAAACAATAGGCAACGGGTTAGACAAACCTTGCACAATCTCTTGTATCACGGAATCCTCTTCATCCTTGAAAAACTCAAGTGAATTACTCACCTCTTGTATATCATGGTCCTCTATCAAACCTTGCAACCATTCTTCGTCCATTTCTGCCTTAACCACGGTCTCGACATAAAAATCATCATTACAATCATTTGAAAGCTCAATTGGGTCTTCCACAATATTGGTCATTTCGGTTTCATTCTCAACACACTCCTCTTCATTAAACTCAAACCTTGTTGCAAAGAAATTCTGTAAAACACTAGTTTCATCATACTCATGTACCTTTTGAATAGGTTCTTGATCATTATAAAGATCAAGAGTTGACTCAACTACACTAATGTCATCAAATATCTCCAAAGGTTGGTCTTTTTCAACACAATCATATTCATTTTCAGACTCACCATAGTAAGAATCTTCATCGGTTTCATAACCTTTATCCCGACGTCGTTTAAGTTCCATATGAATGGTCCTACTAATTTCCGCGACAAGCTCTTCCGAGTCTCCATCATCTTCCAACTTGTATAATTTTTGTGCAAGTTTCCTGACGTCCACACGATTACCACCGTTGACTACAATAGGTTCTCTTTCCCATGACTCTTCCCTTTGAATGGGTGAATAATCGTAACTACGATCTGGAGTCGGGTAAGAAAAAGTGTTGCAAAAATTGGTTTGTGCGACGTTCTCTCTATCACGGTCAAGTTGGTTTAGTTTTTGGCGCATGTCCTGCAATCCATTCATGATCTGCATACAACTCGAATGAAGCCAATTAGCAGTAGAATTGTCCCACCTAGGTGCTTGACTTACATACCCACTACAAGGTTGTTGTTGGTATGTATGAAAATCACCATAAGGTTCTCTAGGATATGCATCATAGCCAATAAATCGGTTTTGATTGTATCCCATAGATGGTGGGTAATTGTCATAGTATTGAGGTTGTTGAAAACCGTTACGTTGTTCCAATATGCTCCTTCCATAATAAGTACCTGAAACAAGAGTTCTCAAAACTATGTTAAGAACCAAAAATAAAAATAAAACTAAAACTAGAAATAAGAAATAAGAAATCAAAAACAAGTGACAACCGCTGCCGCGCCAAAATTTGATCGCTGTCGTATGCGTCAAAAATAAATTACTTTCTCACTACTCAAAATATAAAAATATAGCAATGGTAAGAAAGGATCGTTCCCACAGAGAGATCTTCGATTGTCAATTGTTATGGTTTCTTATAAGTAATAAGGGGGGATTTTCTGATTTTTATAGAAGTATACTAAAATAAAAGCAAAGCAAAGAAATAAATCACGCAAATCAAGGATGTGAAATATTGGGTAAAGGTTTCATCTTCAATTGTAAACAAGTTTTTGAATGTATGATTAGAATTCGTATTTAATCTCGCTATCATCAAAAGCCCTAGAATACCTTATTGCAAGAATACTCCGTAAATTTCCTAAAGTCATCAACACACACATTAGAGATGCGTATGTGAATTCTACCTAAAGAATAACCTAACGCCTTGCGCTAATTAAGTTCAATTCCTAGGAGCACTAAGTTTCAGAAATAGGCTAATCAATGCAATTGTCATACATTGCGCATAACAATTCGGACAAAGGTCAATTTCTACATATGATTACAAGGATGTATCACTACAAACCGTAATCATATCATGCTACTCGTATTCAAGGATATCGCTCGATGATGAACCCTAAATTAGCTATAGATATGGATGTGAGTTCAATTATTTCTAGACTTAACTAAACAAGCATTCAATCATATTGCAATACGTCAATCATGCAATTATTATATGCAGTAGAAATCAAACAATAATATTGAGAAAAAACTAATTCATAAAAATCATAACTTGGTTGCAAAATCCAACTACATCATCAACCAATAATAAAAACTTAGTTACTTGTGTTTTGGAAATCATCATATAAAGCAAAGAAGAACTATCATGTGAAACCCTAGAAAACAAGTAGAAGCCTCCCTAATGGAGATATCCAGGTTTAGAGAAAGACTTTTCTATTTATATGCTTCTCCAATTCCAAAAGGATACTCTTTCCAAAAGTAGGTCAAGTCTTCTCAAAACCTATCTCCAATTGGTCCACCAAGCTCATGAGTTAAAAACATCTCTTCTGGAAATTATGGGTCCAAAACTGGGTCGCCGGATTGCTGACGTCATTACCGGAATCCGGTCACTATCGTCGGAATCCGGTCACCTATGTCGTCGTAAACTTTCACCGGAAAGTGCATACTCCCAGCAGCTCAAATCTACTCCTCTGAAGTTCAAACATTCACTAGAATCATCCAACTCAATTCCTTATTTCTTGCGGAAACATACCCAAAAGCGTGATCCGTAGCTCATATATCCGACTGTCGACTCTTGCGTCCAACTCATACCCCATTCACGATTTAGTGAAACTTTATGATTCCCACTACATTCCAAAATCGCAAAGGAACTAGTACCATCATCGCACCAATTCTTCTCGGTCAGACTGCAACTTTGTCTCGCATCTGCGACTATCAACAGTAGAAACACCTCCATCACTTACACCTGTAATTCACCAGCTAACCATCCAACCATTTCTTCTGTCACACATTATTCAGATTGCCATCACTCTTCAATTCGTGCTACAGACAAGTATCAACAACCCATAAGCAAATAAGCTACAAACCACCTGAATTGCAACTGCATCATAACCCATACTGTCAGCTCGGCACCAGCAACTCCTAATCCTAGCTTGCAACATTTCATAGCATCACTGAGTCTTGCAGCATCACACATTACACTATCATCTTCTTGAGGCAGCAAACAAACATCTGCAATTTGAGCTACATCCACCACCAATGCCTTCGCTGCCACTTTCCTGCAATCTTGAGGCCGCCTCTGTCACTTGCAAACTCAACATCCATTCATACATTCAATCAATCACAACCTGCGACGGTAATTTTTTCTTCTATCAATTCGATCACCATGTACTGCATCTCTGCCTCATACCCTTTTACTTCATTGCAATTCGGTTTCAATTGACCTGCACAACAAAGACAAGAGCACCTACAGTTTAAACCCGGTGCACTGCGGTTTGCGACTCCATCTCAGTCATGAACAATTACGAATTCATCCGCTTCATTCTTTTCTGAGCCAACTCCCATTGCAACACAATCTACAACACGGCCTCATCGACACAACACCATCAGAGCCTTAGCCATTCTATTCTTGCGTTTCGACTACACATATCTTCTCCATTTCCTGCATGCAGTTGCTCGCAAGCAATTCTATCTATGCAATATGGCTTCTCTGCAATGCACAATTCTACCAGTTCCAACTGTATCAGTTGCAGCTCCATAACCTGCATTTCCTTCAATTCCTTGTATTCTCACTTATCTGTTTCACTCCTTGCTTAGCCAACTGCAGCAACAACAACACAGCCATTGTAATATCAGCTGCAATCACCAGCAGCAGTTCTGTCTTCTCAAATCCACCATTTTATCAGAACCCTAGCAGATTCCATTTCATAAGCATTAATCACCAGAAATCGAGTTCCACCGTCTGTTAACCGAACTGGTATCGAGAACTGACTCATACCCTTTCTTCCAGTTCCTTCTTCTCTGTAATCACCACCAACATCTTCCACAAACCCTACTTGATTGATTGAGGGTCTTGAAACTCCACCTGAATCTCGACTGCAACTGCTGCTTCAGAAACCTAATTTCACAACCTCAAATTCGAATCAAACCCTAAAATCAACAAGAACAACCCCATCAACCTCGATTCATCTTAATCTCGAAATTGATTAGTACCCAACTCTTTGATTCTCAAATTATTCTTCTCTCGATTCTTCACCATCTTCAAACCTCGGTTCAAACTCAAATCAAACCCCTTCAAAGAATCCGGCTACATAACAACAAAGACTCATCTTCCCCTTCTGTGAATCGAGTTATTCGATTTCTCTTCATTTCAGATTCTGCAGCAAACCTTTTTTGATTCTTCAGCCACAGCAACACAACATCTCAAAATCTGGTTCCTTTTTAAAAGCTCCCTCTTCTCTCACAGAAGCAACAAACTGAAATTGGGGAGGAAAATGATTATCTTCTTCACGACCAAGTTGATAAGGTTGAAGGTACGGCAGGTATTTAGGCACCCGGATGATGGATATGGGTCACCCAGTGGCAATTTGGCTACTAACTTTCACATACAAAGTCAGAATGACTTCATTCTTTCGCCAATGGCTTCGTGTTTTCGTTCTCTGCAAGATGACGAGAAGAAATCCTGGACTTGAGCGAGTTCCACTTCTTTTTGCTCCAATGACTCCAAAACACCTAATAACACTCAAAAGCAAACATAAGATACATAATTTACAAAGACAATAGCAAAGAAAGCATAAATACTAGATATAAAATTAGTGTTTTAGACACCTATCAAGTACGCGTACGAGTACGCATACTTAAGTTCACGGACTTCTCAAACCAACAAATACGCATACGCGTACACATACTATGGTTCCCGGACATGGATACCATATGTGCAAGAGTACACAACATGTCACAATCCAATAATGGTTAAGTGTTCTAAACTCTTATTTCAATCATTGAAACTTTATTTGAGGATGACAATAGCCGTTTTCACACACTATTAGCATCAAAGCAATTTTCAAGTTATTGAAATAATCATAACGAAACACCAAGTCTACACCAAATGATTGTAACACACAAACCATGTACGATTTTACTCAGTAATTTTCACATGATCATCTTTTGAATTTCATCAAGAATATAAGATGAACTTGGTCGAAGCGAAAGCTTGCCAACACATATTCCGAGAAATATGTAAGCGAGTTAAACTCAGATCGAAATCTCAAATGTGTATAATAGAAAACTATATCGTAACACGACTTATGTCTCAATGTACGAGATATAGTAGAATAGACTTTCCAAGTGATAGATGAGTTTCAGTCTCCACATACCTTTTTGTTGATGAAGTTCCACAAGCTCTCCTTAGTAGTTCTTCGTCTTCAATGATGAACGCCGTGAAGTCTAATGCTCAACTACACAATCTATCCTAGTCCGAGACATCTATAAGTAGACTAGAAATCAAGACTTATAGTTTTGATCACTAACATTGACAAACAAGATTGAGATAGCAACGCTTGCGAGTTCGACCGAGCAGTGCTCTAACAAGGGCTTAACTACATTCCAGTTCGAAGTTAACTTGGAGTAGGCTAGTGTCTGTAGCGGCTTAATACAATGTGGTGTTCAAATCTGGACTAGGTCCTAGAGTTTTTCTGCATTTGCGATTTCCTCGTTAACAAAATTTCTGGTGTCTATGTTATTTCTTTTCCGCATTATATTTTTTATATAATTGAAATATCATAGGTTGTGCGTAAGTTCAATCAGTTGTGAATCCAACCTTTGGTTGTTGATTAAATTGATTGACACTTAGATATTGGTTTTTGATATCGTCCAAGTTGTTTCTTATAATAATTAGGCTCACAGATTTCTATCTGTTTGATTTGTTGATTACATTAAGAAACAAAGATATAACCCTTGGATATACTTTTCTTAAGATTGAGTCTGACTGTCTAGTTGATTCTCTTGAAAGTATATTGGAGTTAGTTCATACAGATTGCTAAGCGAAATATTGGGTGTGGTTGTTAGACCCCCGCTTTTTCAGTACCTCATGATGAGACTTTTGAACAAGTTAAAGCACATTTACCAAACAACTATCCCTCCGTTGCAGTTTGTTGACATACCTTAATTTTTGTTTGTACTTGAAACATTGTGTGAGTGCGTGACCCTCAATGGTACAATAAGGACATGTCAGTTTGGAGATTGAGCCAGGAACAACATTTGCAGCTAGGCAAAGGGTACCTGAAACATTAACATAATTTTCACTCGTATGCGAAGAATCCATCACATTCTCCAATGTTTTTGATGAAGAATCATCAACTGAATTATCAAGATTGATATGAGTATTATTACATTCATCAAAATTGATAAATTTCATCCAAGAGTGCTATACTTGATCTATCATCCTCTTCGGAATCATAATGATGAGATGTTTCATCAAGCGTTGCAGCCAAATTATTGTTGCCAGTGTATTTCCTCCTATTTGAGCATTCAGTGGCAAAGTGACCGAACCCTTTACAATTGAAGCATTGTGGCATGTCCTCATCGTTAGTATCGTTAGAATCTCTGTTTTTCACATAAATATGATTGTGTGTCTTAGCTGACGTAGGAGGATTTTCTCTAGTGAATCATTTATTTCTTTTCCTAAGAAGTCATCTAAACTGTCTTGTGATCAATGAAATTGAGTTATCAAGATCTTCATATGAAAATTCAAGATCAAGATTGTTCACTGAATTGTCAAAACTTTCACTTTAAAGAGTCTTAATGTTATTCAGTGCCTTTGAACGCAATATCCTTTCTAGCTTTGGATTGCAGTTCATGATCAAAGATCTTTAACTTTCCAACCAAGGTATTTCTGGAAAGTGTTTTAAGGTTATTTCCTTTATGATGGCATGTTTCTTAGACTCGTATCTTGCAGGTAAAGATCAGATTATTTTCATCACAATGTGTTTTTGGGGAATGGTCTTCCCTAACGCATAACATGCATTAACAATTTCAGAGACTTTTTTGATTAAACTCATCAAACGAATCTTCATCAGACATACGAAGATTTTCCCAGTCAGAATTTACGTCTTGAAGCCTAGCTTCTTTTTCTGAGGTATCTCCTTCAAATACGGTTTCTAAGATATCCCAAGCATGTTTAGACTTAGTGCATGAAGTCACATGGTGCTGAAGATATTGGATTATGGCGTGGATAATAGCATTTAACCCGTCAGGATTATGCTTTGCAACACTTATCTCGGTTTCACTATACTATGCTAAATCTTTCGCAACAGTGTTTCCGTCTCTAACAACTGCCGGAGGATTGTATCCCATTACTACAAGTTTTCATGTCTGAAAGTCACGGGCTTGTAAAAAGGAACACATGGTAATTTTCCATCATAAGTAATTTGTGCCATCAAAGGCCGGCGGTACGTTTATCGATATTGCACTCTTGTCCATATAGTACAATTGCTTCATACAGACTTATTAGGTCTTTCATGTGTTTGCATGCTCTGATACCAATTGAAAATATGGGGTACCAAAATACACTACCATATTTTTCTTAGGCAACCTGTATGGACTAAACTCGAATACAATTCTAAGAGTTCAACTTAATAAATCTCAATTAGGAATTATATGAAGAGATTATATCTCTTTCTCTCTCAATCAGTCCGTGAACCTGATTATTCCGTGAGAGTACTTGGACGATTCCAAAGATCAATATCCGAGATCAATCAAGTCGTATCCAACAAACAATGATGGATATATCTACTTTGGTTGATTTACGTACAACCTGTGATATTTCAATTATAAAGATAAACAATATAATGCGGAAAAATAAATAACACATGCACCATAAATTTTGTTAACGAGGAAGCCGCAAATGCAGAAAAACCCTGGGACCTAGTCTAGATTTGAACACCAAAATGTATTTAGCCGCTACAGACTCTAGCCTACTATTAGAACTTCAGACTGGAATGTAGTTGAGACCGAATTAAAGCGTCATAACAATTCAGTTACAGTTGTGCTCCTTACACCTCTATAATCCCAACAGGACTCCACGCAATTGATTCCCTTAGCTGACGTCCTTTACAGCCTAAGAGTTGCTTCAACTTAATTGAAGACTTTAAATTAACCAATTTGTGTCCCACAGATAAGCCTATATGTGATTTCCGTTCTGATCAAATATCAAGGTGAAGTAGGAATTTGATTGCAATACACAAAGTCTAGCAAACCTCAAAATTCGGTCTTATGACTCCCGAAGAGCAGACTAGATTATTATTCACTTCACTAGTATAAACTTGTGAAATCACAAAATCTGATACGAATAAACTTTGTGATTTTTATCTATCTTGTTTGGTGGAACAAGCTCAACAATCAAAGCAAGATCAGGATTCACGAACTATCAAAATAAAGATAGTTGTACCTGGCTCCACGAATCCCTAGGTGAAGTCTTTTTAGTCGCTAAAATATAGAAAGGTTTAAAGGAAAGGATGACTCTAGTTTACAACTAGGACATAGAAGAATAGTGTTAGGGATTCAAATATCCCAGTTGTTTGAGGTTCTCCTTATATATACTTTCAAGGTCTAGGTTGCTATGTATTTAAGCTAAGGACGTAGCTTTGGAATCAAGCAATCAATAATCACCATTAGATGAAAAACTTGACTTTGAGATTAACATAGTAGAATATACACTCTGGTTAGAATGAACCGTAACCGAACCTTGTACAATGACTTGTTAATGAAAGGTTAGCCGAAACTAGTTAATCAGACTATAAACTTATTCATTTTCATATAACACTTTACGACTTTAATCTTGAGTCACACATGTGATAAAAAATGGCTAGAGAGTGCTTTTAGAGAGTTTTCCAAATGTCGATCATCTCATTGAAATAATTTTGATGCATTTGAAAATATTCGACATGGTAAGTACATGTACCTGGTACGTGTATTGTACCTGTTCGTAAATATTTTTGTCATAGTCAGTCTACAAGGTATGTGCACCCTTAAGACAAAAATGGGTTCAGGAACTCACAGATCTTTTATGGTTTACATACTGGGTATGCATACCTTTTCGGTTTTGAAACTAACAGATTTTTTTTGTTTGCATACTGGGTATGCGTACATTTCCTGGTTCACAAGTCAACGGACTTTTTATGGTATGGATAATGGGTTTGCGTACCAAAAAGTCGCTGCCGAACTATAGCTACGCTGGTACGTGTACTAGGTATATGTACTACGTCTTCTAACTTATAACAGTTCTCCCAATATGTGAACTGGTATGCATATTGTCCTGTATCCAAATTAACAGTATTTCTATATATCTGTAAAAATCAATTCGAAACATTCCCGAATAACATCAATGGCACATATCACTGATCCAGACTATTTTAAATGATTAAATCTTGAATCATAATTTAGGTCGTAAGCAATAATGATTCTTAACCAAATTAATCAAGTATGAATGAATGTTTTTAAGTTTAGTTAGTCATATTTCGATAACGATATTCAAGATAAACTTGACTTAAAATTTCTACTATGCATAAACTGTGTAATTTAGTCATGCGACAATGTCTCATAGATATAAAGGTGAAAACTTGAGAAATAGGTGGTTCAGTCTTCACTTACCTTTTGTTAAAGAAGTTCTTCAGAGTTTCGGTTGATCTCCGCCTTCAAACAGTAGAACGCGGTGATATTCGATTCTCAACTACACACTTCTATCATAGTCAGAGAATTTACTAAATATAGACTAGAAATCAAGATATAGTTTTGATTAGGGGTGCACGTACCCTACCCATACCCGCCAATCCTACCCTACCCGCCAGTGTTTTAACTGTATCCTATCCTACCCATTATTTGGCGGGTAGGGTGACAGTTAGAGATTTCTTACCCGCCGTTAAATGGGTAGGGTGACGGGTAAAGCTCCAAATTATCCTATCCTACCCGCCTACCCGCTTTACATTGAAAAGGAAAAATAACCCTTTCATAGTTTTTTTCTCCTGCCAATCTTTTCGTTATTTTTAAACTTACCGCTTTATAGTGAAAAGACAAAAGAATTTAAATGGACTCTTGGGTCCGTCAACGGCTCTGTTACCTCTGTATGAAAATTTATCTCTGTAAAAGGTAGTTGAGTTGCATTTACGTTAGCCACATTCGATGGTTGTACAAAATTAGCTTATAATTTCGTCAGCAGACGTTAATACTGGTTATGGTGGTGTTGGTGTGGTGGAGTCGGCGGAGGGCTAACAGTAGTGGCGGAGGTGCTGGGGAGTGCATGTTGGTGGAGGTAGTAGTGTTTAGTGTCGGTTGGCGACGGACAATCACCTCTAGTTGTCGGTGGTGGGATGTTAGTGAATAGTAATGGTCATCATGTAATTGTGCACCGTCAAAACATGAACAAATGATATACATGGAAAGCCGGAAAGATGTGGATAGTCATGTTAAGATAAATTTGAAGATAGTGTGATGACAAAAAAATTCCTAGCTAGTTTAAGGCCCATACGAGTTTTCATATTTTAGCCATTCTTTTTTCTTTTTCATCAAGCATTCATTTTTTTTTAGTTTTGAAAAGACAAAGTAAGGAAGATGAAGAATTTTTATTTTGTATATAGAAAACATGAAAAAAAAAAACAAAAAAAAAACGGTTATACCCGTCACCCTACCCTACCCGACCCGCCAATTAATAGGTCGGGTAGGATCTTACCCGTTTAATGGCGGGTAAAATATTTCTTACCCGCCAGTCAGCGGGTAGGGTGACGAAATAGGCCATATCCTACCCACCCTACCCGTTGTGCATCCCTAGTTTTGATCAACTAAA